>OV816027.1:176015237-176169592 GCA_929113105.1 Agrypnus murinus
GGGTTAGCCGTCGTAAGCTTACGATTTATACCTTCGCACATTTAATGCAGTAATACTATGAGCAATCGAGCATTTGTTCAACTAACAGACTTGACAATGACTAGATTACACACTTATACAATTGACAATTTCTAAACCAATGAATAAACTAAATAATGTATCTAGTCAGTATTAATTATATTCTAGTCCTAACGTTGACTAGTTAAATGCTATGTTCAGAAAGGACTCAATATCCAAATGACTGATTCATCATCACTAAATTAATAAATGACCTCAACAAAAATTGATTGACGGCTTAGTTAACAAATTACAGGTTATCTCTTATGATAAACTTAGCTGATTTCGACATTCGACCCAGAAGATTCTTCAAATCCTGCTACTCGCTGGTTTATTTCCTTAACTACCAAACTTCCAGGTAGGGGTGAACTACAGTTTGAGTTTCTGTTAAAAATAGTCTTCTTACTATACTTAATGGGGTACACCTTTCCCAAGAAGCCTAAAAGAAAATTTCTGACTAGGAAAATGGTTCGATACATAAACATGTTAAGAATTCATACCTCTGATGGTGGGCGGCTAAAAGGTAAAAGGGCGGTATCTACCCGATAACAAAATGCATCCACATTCAAAGAATAATTTAGTAATCCTAAAATATAAGACTGTATGTAACTTCTTGGACGTAAATCCATTATCTAAAAATTTTACCTGTGAAGAACTTCAGGCATTGGGTGGGGGTTAATTCGTATCGATCGAAGGAATTGATCTGGTCTAATGAATCCGCTTGTGCGACAAAATGGCTTCCCTCCAAATATTCCAATGGGGTAGTTACCAGTTTGATTATTATTGATGTGGTGCTAATAATCCGCTGAAGCGTAATTGAAGACAAAATCTCACCATTACCATCATATATGGCTCCAGAGATTTGTTTCTTAAATAGCACCCACAATATTTCACCAAGATCAAATTCGATCGTAGTTGATTACTACTAAACCAAAAGAAGAATGTCGTTCAGACCTTTCTTTAAAAGCCTATCACCGGATATCCGTCGACGGCAAAAATGCGCAATCTCAAATATCAAAGTACGTCCGCAAGGGGCACCGTTGCAAATATTATTCCAATCTAATTAAGAAATTCCATGTCAAATGGGTTAAATAATTAACACAACACGTTTCAAAACACGCGGCAGTTATTACGTAATGCGATAGCTTCTGCGCAAAGCAGATGTATGACCAGTAGTCTCAAGTAGCATGAAGAGATAACTGCGGCAACAATGTTTATTAAAGGGAATCATTCGAGACGGCGCAACAGAAAGACAGTTGCAAGATAAGGTTTGTTTACATATCGTATGCAAAATGGAAATTCATAATTTCTATTAAAAATACTTTTAAATACGACAAAATTGTTTACAAGGCGCTGTCCGCAATAGGCATGAAGAAGTTAGCACCAGCGTTAAGGCTAAATAGATGACTCGAAAGTTGGGTAAGTACAAAACAAGTTAATTACTGTTTATTTTGAACTAATAATCTCTATCTTTTAGGAATAACCACAAGACTACGAGAAGAATTCTTTTTCAAGTAAGTACGAAACTCTAGTGAAAGTTCCAATTCACTAATGCTAATACCTAATAATTTTTTAGCTAATGAAAGAGTTGAAAACAAAAAAATGCCAACTCATCACTAAGATTCTTACCTAAGCAAGAAGAGTTGCCTATACCATCAACATTTTATTTTATTTTATTGTGTATTTGAAATATTTCAATAAAGCAAATATAAGAATAATATTTTATTGCTTTCGTACTATAAATTATAAGCTCAAATCAATGCCAATTGGTAAATAATTCAAGATAAATCTACTGACAAAAACGAACCGTTACAGAGGTTATGTGTTTGACATAAGAACGCAGAAAAAACTTTGACATAAGAGGCCAGAAAAGAAACCTTAAATGCCCTCAAAACAAGACATTTTGAAAGCAGTTTCTGTCAGGTCAGCGAAATAGTTATTTGTACAACTAGAGCGGAAAGCGGTTCTTTTCACCCGAACACAAAGTGTGCCTTTCGAACGACAGCGAGTGAGGCATTTGAGCGAGAATGAAAAGCACTTTCCTCTCGTGTTAGACATATCTTTTTTTCACAATATGTCCCAATAGGATTGTCTCCACCTATAAATATTCTAATCTTCAACTTTAAAAACAAACTTGATTCTACAAATATACAATGATTGGCATTATAAATGTAATTGTGAAAATTAACTAACGAGAACTTGCGCAAGTGCAATTTTTCCTTTCTGGGAGGAAAATTTTCTTTGGTATTTTGCAATTTTCCTCTCTAGATAATACGGAAAATGATATTTCCTCACTATTTTGTAAAAGGAAAATCTAAGTTTCTGGGTATGGAGTGGAAAACAGAGAATTCTACAACGGAGAAAAAGAATTTTAGCATCGGTATTTTCTGTAGTATTTATGTTTGTGTGTACATAGTCCGATTGGGTTGCGTTTGTCTTCAGTTTGACTAATTAGGTAACGATGTGTGGGAGCATCACTATATTCATGATTAAATAATTTGATTATTCTGTTGCTGTAGTTTTCTATTTTATATTCGTTAATTCTAAATCATTTTTAATGCCCATTTCCTTTTCTTTAGCTTTGCTGATAACTACCAACTGAGATGAAGGTGGAGATGAAGGTGTGTCATTGGGTGACTGTGGTGAGCATATATTATGATAGATGGTAACGGTATTACTTGTCTGGCAAATGTGAAGTTTGCGAATTTATTAAATGAACCACGTATTCTAATTTCTCGAATTACACCTGAAGTAGTGGTTCAAAATTTTTATTACTGTTAGACAAATTATTTTCAGGTCGTAAGTGTTAATTAAAAATTACTGATTTAAGATTTAAGACGGAATAGTAACTACATATTTAAAAAAATGTATTGAGCACCATCAAATTGATTGTCGTATGTCATTGTATGTACCAGTGTGCTTATTTATAACGTTCTATAGAGTTCTATAGAAGTGTCCTAAAAGACACGCCAAAGCTACCAAGTGATTTAATCATACATATAGGTATATACATATATAAAAGAAACTTGCCTCTCGCATTTAATATCATTATCTCGATTTAAATAAATTAGTAGAGTAAAACGTGTTTGCTCTGAACAAAACTTTTTTTATTACAACAGTAACTGAAACGAAATGCATTCTTTAATTGTCAAATAGCGTCATAAATAAATCTAAAAATCAGTTTAACTTATAAATGGCAAGGAACAAATTCGCTGTATTGTAATAAAAGGCTGGTATTAAATTTATTATAAAACGTGAAAGATAAATTCGAGATATTATAAATACAGGATTGTGTCGAGTGTATTTTAGCTAACGGAAAATTAATTCGAAAAATTACAATATCAGGTTCATTTAATAAATTCCAAACATTTCAAATTTGTCAAGTAACACCGTTACGTGATATGTTGATCAGTAGAGATGACTCGCAAATTAACTGCCCATACGTGCATAACCGTATACAGTAGGTATTAGGACACCTGAGGCAGACGTTTTTGCGGGCGATGCAGTCGTTGTTAAGTACGGAATCTGCATTACCGACATTCTGTATTACCGGCATTTGGTTCGTCACTCGGCTAAATGGCAACGCTGTTGCTAGGGGAAAACAGATGGCGCCAGTGTCGTTTTTGTACCGACATTCTGTATTATCGGCATTTGGTTCGTCACTTGGCTAAATGGTGTTAGTGTTTCTAGTGAAAAACAGATGGCACCAGTGTCGTTTTGTACCGACATTCTGTATTATCGACATTTGGTTCGTCACTTGGCTAAAAGGTGTTAGTGTTTCTAGGGGAAAACAGATGGCGCCAGTGTCGTTTTACGTGATTTTTGTACCGACATTCTGTATTATCGGCATTCGGTTCGTCACATGGCTAAATGGTAGCGTCGTTGCTAGGCGAAAACAGATGGCGCCGGTGTCGTCTGACGTCGTGATTCTCGAAGTACGGAATCTGTATTACAGGCATATGGTTCGGCGCTCGGCTAAGGTCTCTCTTAATAGAGGGTGTCATGCAAAGGGGTCTGTATTACCGGCAGCCTGTGTACTACTACTAGGGGGCGCGGCCTCATGAAGAAATCTGTATTACAGGTATGTAGAGAGAGAGGTCGCGTAAAAAGAGAACTGTATTAGAGAAGCCCCTTCAATTAGAGTCTGTGCAGCAGCCATTTTATATCACAACAACATGTGGCGCTAAATTAGAAACTGTACTGAATCTGTCAGTCATACCGTCAACAGAGGTGGCGTCATGAAGAAGAAGAAATCTGTATTATCCTACTACGTACTGATGCTATTAGAGGTCGCATTAAAGAGCCTTCCGTATGAATCATTCGCGATTTAAATAACAACGCAGGTTTATTATAATATGCTAAGATGCAATTTTGTATTGCAAATTGGCATGATGCTGACGAATTTTGTTTGCTAATTTATAAATTGATACTCTTGTTTTCGAATTATTTGATTGCATCAAGAAATTTTAATTGATTATGTACTGTTTGTTTCTGTACCATTTTTATTTAATGCTATAGATAAATGTTTGTTTTATTTTATTACACACTGTACTGACTTTTTCGACAAATATTAACCAAACACAGATCGAAACTGTCGAAAGAAACGATAAATAACCTATTGTTAATAAATTTAAATAACAATATTTTAAAAGAGATCTCGTTAGATGAAGAATTGTAGTTCTCTGTATATTAATAAAACTACATATTTAATTCTTTACACTTGCGTTATTTTTTAATTCTCAAAAATATGATTCGTTAGCGAACGACATTTAATTGACCTATAAGAGAATTAAATTATAAAATAAAATTAAATAATAAAATTCCGGAACGAATAAAAAATTCAATTCTTCGAATAATTATTCATTGCGAGCGAATCAAGTTTTTCGTTCTCCCTACCCTGCAGTTTTATTTATAATTTATGAAATCAACCAATTTCATACAATATGGATCGACAGAAAAATTTTAATGCTAATATAATGATAAAGAAACAAATCCTTCCACCTGTCTAGAGTGTGAAAATAAATTTAAAGGAAATCTATTAACTTCTTCATGCAAACAAATAATTCGAAAACAAGACTATCAATTAATAAATTATCAAGCAAAATTCGACAGCGCCATACAAATTTGCAATACAAAACTGCATCTTAGCATATTATTATAATAAACCTACGTTGTTATTTAAATGGCGAAAAATTTGTGAACGAAAAATATGTTAATGCTCAAGTATGATAGGATCGGGAACGCTAATTTAAACTACTAGAGAATTAAAACATAAAGTTTATGAACGAATGAAAAATTAAATTCTTTTAAGCGAGCGAATCAAATTTTTCGTTCTTCCTACCCTGCTTTTCGACTACATTTATAGAATCAATATTTGTATTAAATTCTTTTTCATTTGGTTGTACAGGTTGCTTAAAATTGGTCATCATCGAAAATTCTGAAAGGTATACCTTTACCGTAACAAGTCCAATACAACACAATAGGAACTAGTCCGACAAGACATCTTGAGGTAAATCTTTTCCAGAAATTTATTACCTACTGATAGGAAGACAACCCTAATTTTTAAGGTCTAATAAAAATAATATAATATTACCATCGCATTCTCTGTTCGATAGACGTTAGAAAAGCACAATACGTAGAAATTTATTGCCTATCTGCCGAACCCTTATTTTTATGTCGATTGTTCAAAGTTGAAACGCACACTCTAGCCTATTGTACAGTTGACTAGGGTCATAAAACATAACATCGGCAATACAAACATCATTTTTGTTCATCGTATGCATTTCGGGGAAATCTTTTGACGGAAGAATTTAACCACCCTCGTTAATAACCGCATATACTACGTTTGCTATATAGCTTATAATCTATAATGGTTAAAATTCTTTCTTCGGTCAGATGGGACTAACAGATAAGACCACAAAGAGAACTGATGTGTCAGTTTTTACATTATTACGTATTTTTGTAACGACTCGATCATAGGGAGGCCTGGATTATTTACGTATGATTTATCAATCTATATATGACGGTGTAAATATATGTATCTTTACTTTTTTTTTTCAGGAGACATATCAACTAGTTATAAATAGTTTGTAAATAATAAATACATTAAATCACTATCTGTCTTTTTAATTAGTATCCATTCTCTCTCTTTTACAGTGAAAAATAGGTGGTGAAAAACCTTCTCAATAAAGCTTCTTTTTCATTTCATATTTGAAACTATTTACTAGAAAGCTGGTAATTATGAAATTTGGTTTTTAATAAATTAAACTGTCAGTGTGGGAATTATATACATCTGAAATTTGGTACAAATAACACTTTATTAAAAGCTGTCTAAATTGATATATGTATTGTAGCAGCAAAGGTGTACGTTAGAATTTTACAAGCCCTTGTAGAATACAATATTAATTACAGAGATGCATGGATCGGATGTCTTAAGCTATTTACATATGTCACACACACATAAATATTGCGAAAATGTAAACAACACTACTACGTCATGACATATTAAAGCTATTCGACGACAGTTACTACATACTTTTTTTTTGAATGTTATGTTAGCAAGAGTCGATATCGAATGTAACATTTATTTAATACAAATGGAATTATTGTCACGTATATGTATCATGATTGCATAAACTAAACTTTACAGTGTCATAATTATTGAACCCAGACGGCGTTTGATAAGGTGTACGTTAGAATTTTACAAACCTTTGAAGAAGGCAATATTAATTACAGAGATGCATGGATCGGATGTCTTAAGCTATTTACATATGTCACACTCATAAATATTGCGAAAATGTTAACACTACTACGTCATGACATATTACGGGTAAAATACAGCTATTATTTTAAAGGTTTAATTTTTATTGCAGCCAATTTTGACACTTTTGAGTTTTTAACATTTTTATCGGGGTTATAAAGTTCTATTTTTGTGTTCTGTCAATGAGTTTGAGAATTATCGCCTCTTCTACTATGCAATAAACATTTGAGAGCTTCGTTCTAGAGATTTTTATCTTACCGGTCATTGTTAGACAAGACAAGAGTAGGAAACCTGTCAGAAAGGTATTTTGTTTCTCGGCTGTTATAGATCTGCTAATCAGATTTAAAAAAGGGCGGTTATACGTGTAGCTTATTTTACGTAATCAAGTGTTCTATTGTATTAGAATTTATAGACATGACCATCATATTTCCTTCATAAATATAAACTGTTGACCCATGGCATAGGAATAAAACGTATCTATGTTGAGATCTACATTTTTAAACATCAATAAATTAATAGGTAGGTGTTCTCGTGGGAACTTGATTTTACCCAACTCTCAGGTGATAACCATCAGAGGTATGCTGCGCAACACCTTTGATAACCCTATGGGATATTGCGCAAAATCTTGTAGTTTGGTAACGCGTCCACCAGGGGTCTCGTTCACTGTTTTGATATAAAAACCCAAACTCATAGCAATACCTGCTATATAGATGCTCGACTACAGTTCAAGAGCTTCATTACGTTTAGTGATTGTAAAATAAAAACTCTGTGTGTATGTGTTTGTGTTAGTACCTGCCTAAATCATCAACTTTAGTCAACCATAAGGTAGCATTTTTCTCTTATTTTTGTAATATGAAAAACTTAACATTAACTTATATCTAATCTTAAGTATTATTTTGTACAACTATTGGCAGGTAAGTGATAGTACCCTACGGTAGAGTGTCGTACGAACTTGGGATGATATAGCGCTTATCGTCGTGATGGCTTAGTGCGATTTTAATCTGAGAGATGTTTGAAACCTGCTGTTTATTGGATCTGAACAGTTTTTGTTGCATAGATGTTTCCTTGCCTTCATTTAATCAGTTAGCATAGTCGTCGAATGTGATAGTGTTTTTCACTATGTGTTTTTAACACCCTTTGCCTTCTTAACTGTTCGCTTATTTGCCAGAACCTGCTGAATCTCCATTTCACTTTTTACCTGTCTGAGCCATAGGAAAATCGTGTACCTGTTTTACCTCGTACCACTTTAGGAATTCTTTACGAGCTTTTGGTTTCACGGTATCATTGCTGTAGAACTTGATATGCGGAAGAGGACCGGTGTAGTTAGCGTTAGAATGATCCACATGTAGCAGTTTTGATCGGAATTTTGAATGTTTTCTGCTTGGGTAGTTCGATATATGAAGAGCCATGCTACTGGGTAAACTTGTTGATGTTTACTTGGAGATTGATAATAGTTTTTAGCGTCCAACCGCTTTGCTTTTTGCTGTAAAAAGTATACGCGCGCGTTAGTTTATTATAGATGTAACAAATGATACTTTTGTTATTATATTCGAAAAATTTTTCTTGGCATTCCTCTAACGGCGTTACGAACCATTGGGGTATATAGTTATCCTGATAAATGGCCTCATTTCTCGTATTCATGTACTTTATTTCCTCTATGATCACATCTCTCTCTCTCTCTCTCTCTTCTTGACCTCCTGTTTGAAATTGCGCGTGTTCATGCTTTATTATGTACGTCTGTGCGTGTATCTGTTTGAAATTGCGCGTGTTTATGCTTTATTATGTACGTCTGTACGTGTATCTGTTTGAAATTGCGCGTGTTTATGCTTTATTATGTACGTCTGTACGTGTATCTGTTTGAAATTGCGCGTGTTTATGCTTTATTATGTACGTCCGTGCGTGTATCTGTTTGAAATTGCGCGCGTTTATGCTTTATTATGTACGTCTGTACGTGTATCTGTTTGAAATTTCGCGTGTTTATGCTTTATTATGTACGTCTGTACGTGTATCTGTTTGAAATTGCGCGTGTTTATGCTTTATTATGTACGTCTGTACGTGTATCTGTTTGAAATTGCGCATGTTCATGCTTTATTATGTACGTCTGTGCGTGTATCTGTTTGAAATTGCGCGTGTTTATGCTTTATTATGTACGTCTGTACGTGTATCTGTTTGAAATTGCGCGTGTTTATGCTTTATTATGTACGTCCGTGCGTGTATCTGTTTGAAATTGCGCGTGTTTATGCTTTATTATGTACGTCTGTACGTGTATCTGTTTGAAATTGCGCGTGTTTATGCTTTATTATGTACGTCTGTGCGTGTATCTGTTTGAAATTGCGCGTGTTTATGCTTTATTATGTACGTCTGTACGTGTATCTGTTTGAAATTGCGCGTGTTTATGCTTTATTATGTACGTCTGTGCGTGTATCTGTTTGAAATTGCGCGTGTATGTACATGTAACTAGACTATATAAACAGGAACTTTGTTCCTGATCATTCATTAGACGTTATGGAACGACGCTTGTGTGATGTATGCGGTCTGAACATTCGACGCTCCGGGTATGCAAGCCATATGAATATACACCGTGGACACAAAGTCCCATGTACTAAATGTTTCAAATCTTTTTCACGTAATAGTAGTTATAAAAGGCACTTGAAAACAATCCATCGTACTACCATAGGTGCGAATAATAATAATGATAATAAGACAAAGCCTAGAAATGATTTAATAATTAAAGACGCTGGTCTGAAACGTATGCATACCAATGAACCCTGTGACACAAATAAAGAAATAAGGCTCGATGATGATGATGAAATAATAAACGCTCGTAATGCTATACGTAATAAATTAGCCTACTTTCACAGTGATAAAACTGAATCTCGACCGGGGACCGTTTATCTCTCACCGAAACTTGAACAAACGTCTTCAGTTACATCTGTTGAAGATGATGATGATGATGATGCTGAGGAAGAAGAAGAAGTAGAAGAAGAATGCGATTCCGACTTAAGGATTTGTCAGGAATTCTCTAACTATTATAGAGCATTATTAGCTAGCGGAGAAAACAAAAACGTAGATAAAACTAGGTACGGTCTATATAATGACATCGATAAGTGGCGATTTGCTTGTTCACGAGTACAGTTTCAGGGGAAAGATATTTTAATTAAAAACAAACTTTTCAATGGAACACCCGGCCTGATTACTTTACTAACGCTTAAGCGAATAAGCCCTCCTAGTCCAACAGAGGAAGATATCGACAACTATATGAAAATAATCTCACTTACTAATGCTCATAAGAAAGACTATAGGCGCAACGGTCGACTAATAAGCGTTAAACATTGGAAATACGAAAATGTAATCAGACCAAATTGATACAGAATTACAGACTTTGAGGTTAGTCTTCCCAAAAAGTTAAACAAGATGATGAAACCGAATTGGATACATCAGAGTACGCCTGATCAACTAGTGGATCGACTACAATTGTTGTATGCCGCAAAGAAGGCTCATAGCAACAGTCTCGAAAACGACAACGAAATAATTTCAGTCATCACAGAGCTTAAAGCGAGAAAAATCATAGAATAAGTAAATATTTAATTTGTACTATGTAATATAGACGTATTGTAATAGTATTTATATGTAATATTTTTGATAAGATGATAAAATAAACGAAATACATTCTATAAAATCTTCTTATTTCTCAACCTCTCTCTGTCTCAGTAAACGTTCTGGTATGTCTGTTTCTAGACTTATTTAATAAGATTGTATAATTCTCTATGGATTTCATAAAGCGATTGATTAATTTAAATATTTTAGAAGAGGTGAACCTGCAGAGTTTTGGGTAGAATACCTTTCAGAGCGCGAATTATAACAAGCAATACATTTCTTAATTTTTAATAATAATATTTTAGACTGATTTATGTCTCCAATAGCCGGGTTGTTTTATAGAAAGAATAGAATTTGAAAAAATATGTCGCGCTCTTTAAATTTATAATAATATCTCAAGGTCATCTTGAGCTGGTATATGTTGTGTTTTATCGAACCGTAAACCAAGCCAAACATCAGGTACTACTGCCGACGTAAGAAAGTGAGAAAGATTCTCATAGAATAAAAGATGTTCTATCATGGTTATCCGAGAACAGATAGTTGTTTAGTTATTTAATTATTGTTGTTTTGTTGTTGTTCAATACAAATTTTGAGAAAGATTGTCATAGAATAAAAAGATTAATGTTCTATAAGTGTGTATTATTACTATTCTCACCCATCTGTACCATGGCATGAAAAAGTGATAGCTATAACTAATATGAGAGAGAGAAGCAAGAATGAGGTAATTCATTCCCATGTGTATCCGGGTAGGGTGTAGTAATGCGATGGGTCTAGGCCAATGCTCAAAACGTCGGCTAGAAGTAATACATCTGTTTTCAAATATAAATCGCTGTACTCGCCTAAATTTTTGACAACCGAAAGAGTCGGCATGTGTATAGCATTCATCTGTTATAGCTATGTCTGTTAAACTATCGTAGAATTTGGATTTGTCCGGTAATTATGTCTCGTCAAGTTTCGTCGTCCAGTCGTTAATGTAATTATAAGGGAAGACCCCCTTCCTAGTCAGAATTTTGAATTTTGATTCGTCTAATTCGTCTGGGAATTGTGATTTTAAATTTGGGTATACATCTAAATTTCTAAAGATTTTTTGTATGCTTATTTGTGTCTATTTACAGTGAAGCCGCGGCCAGAGTTCCTATTCCAGTTCATCAGCCACGATGGAACAACAATTGTGTGATATATGTGGCCTGAGCATTCGACACTCCAATTTCACGCGTCACATGCAGATTCACCAAGGACCCAAATTTCAGTGTATTAATTGTCCCAAGTCTTTTTCACGTCAAACCCATTATAAAAGGCACTTGAAACATGTACATAAAATAAGTAAAATACAGTGTACTAAATGCACTAAGTCTTTTACACGCCCTGACAGCCTCGAGAGACATATGAAGACCGTTCATGCAGCAGGCAGAATATACTGTACTAGATGCCCAAAGTTTTTTTCAAGCCTTGATGCCTACAAGGGCCATCTGAAAAACGACCATGGAGCCTAAGACATAAACATGTTTAAAAGTGTATCAAATGTGTAATTTATGTAATTGTTCTCAATGTAGTTATACTGTCAATTACGCGTCTGTCATTTTTTTTCTTGATACTGATTTTTATTATTACACGGTTTCAGGATGCTCTCCAAATCAGCATATACTACGAAAGGAGTCTTCTCTTTATTTTTAAAATTCTTAAATTTTAACAGGTTCTCGCCTACTTTAGGCATTTTGATAGCGCAATCGTTTACCTGCTGACAGTCTTCAATATGTATATTTAGCTTTTCTTGCGATCTAAAAGTAATGCAAACATCGATCACAGAAATATTTTCTACAATTTTTCTTACTAAGTTGAGAGGACAACAGTCGGCTTAGATTCTTTATCCAAACGAAATGATAACGAAATGGTGTAGTATAGTTTTCTGTATCTTCATCATCATCAAAGTACTTATCTTGAACTAGTAGTAAATTCACAAGTCGTTCTACTTTATTTTTTAGTAAGAAAATGTTGGTAAAATTACTTGCGTATAATTACAGTTACATATGTGTTAGAAACTACCTTATAGTGGCTTGAATGGTGTTTTAATCAGTGTCTAAAATATGCAGTTTTCTGAATTAATTTAATAGTGTTTATAAAAATATTCCTACCTGGAGGTAAGTCTATTATTATATATTTTCTAAGGAGTTAAAAAAATCTGTTGTTCACACAAAAATTACCTTCGAAGACTACGTAGAATGTCTTGAAAACTATATAGAAAAACGTGTACATCAAAATATAATCCGATCCGATAAGCATAATGTCCATTCAATTACGCAGCAAGAGATTGCTCTTAGTCCGTATGATGATAAACGTTACCTCATACCTGGCTCCTATGATACCCTGCCTTTGGGTCATTATTCGATATTAGAACAAATGTATGTAGACTGATGTATGTCCTCACCAAAAATCTTATATGTAATATAAAATTCTGTAAGGTTAGATATTAATGTACTCTGTGTATGTTTTTTTTTGTATATTGTATGTATGTTTTTAATATGTAATATATTCATTATGATATCAGACTTCAATGTTAATGTTATATGTTTCAATTTGAGATAATAGATTGAATGATATCTTCTTTTCATGTAAAATATTATAAAAGCATTGTGCTTCGTAATTATTGTTTCCTAATAAGTAGTTTAGCATATGATATTGTTAATCATATCATCCAGTATTTTAATTATAATTAAGTATATTTACTTACTATTGTATATTTACTATATTTGTTTAGTTTGATGTTTCTACATTAATGAATGTCTATAATATTATTTTTCCAGTAAGATATTACTAAAAGTTCTTACTCAGGCTTGATAATTAGTATTTCTTAATAGGTAGATTAGTTTAACAAATGATGATCTTCTACTATAACATTTTAATTATGGTTAGTTGAGTATATATTTAGCTTGAAATGTACAAATAAATAAAATAAAAAGTGTATAAACCATATTTGTGTGTTTTATTTACTAGCATTAGGATGAAGGGGAGAGAGCGAGAGAGAGAGAGGGCTCTTTAATGCGTCCTCTAATAGGAGGGAGTGAGAGAGTGAGAGAGAAGGTTCTTTAATGAGTCCTCTAATAGATGATAAGGAGAGAGTGAGAGAGAAGGGTCTTTAATGCGACCTCTAATAGCATCAGTACGTAGTAGGATAATACAGATTTCTTCATGACGACGACGACGACCTCTGTTGACAGTATGACAGATTCAGTACAGTTTCAAATATAGCGCCAAATGTTGTTGTGATATAAAATGGCTGCTGCACAGACTCTAATTGAAGGGGCTTCTCTAATACAGTTCTCTTTTTACGCGACCTCTCTCTCTACATACCTGTAATACAGATTTTTTCATGAGGCCGCGCCCCCTAGTAGTAGTACACAGGCTGCCGGTAATACAGACCCCTTTGCATGACACCCTCTATTAACAGAGACCTTAGCCGAGCGCCGAACCATATGCCTGTAATACAGATTCCGTACTTCGAGAATCACGACGTCAGACGACACCGGCGCCATCTGTTTTCCCCTAGCAACGACGCTACCATTTAGCCATGTGACGAACCGAATGCCGATAATACAGAATGTCGGTACAAAAATCACGTAAAACGACACTGGCGCCATCTGTTTTCCCCTAGAAACACTAACACCTTTTAGCCAAGTGACGAACCAAATGTCGATAATACAGAATGTCGGTACAAAACGACACTGGTGCCATCTGTTTTTCACTAGAAACACTAACACCATTTAGCCAAGTGACGAACCAAATGCCGATAATACAGAATGTCGGTACAAAAACGACACTGGCGCCATCTGTTTTCCCCTAGCAACAGCGTTGCCATTTAGCCGAGTGACGAACCAAATGCCGGTAATACAGAATGTCGGTAATGCAGATTCCGTACTTAACGACGACTGCATCCCCCGCAAAAACGTCTGCCTCAGGTGTCCTAATACCTACTGTATACATTCATACAGATGTTGTGTAATACGTATTTAACTGTGTATGGAAGGACGTAAAGTGCTTATTTACTACCGAGTTGTTTCTAGTGGAAGTGTCCTGGTAGACACGCTTTGCTGTCTATACTTAGATCTGATCTATAACTCACTATTAGGAAATAAACTTTTTCTTTTTTTTAACTTTTATCGAAATGGTAATTTTTTATTACTTATAACGTGTAAAAGTACTAAAAGCTTCATAAGAAAAACCTTAATTTTGAAAAACAAAATAAGATGAATTTCCACAGAACTGTATTAAGGTGCTTTTAGACTTGTACACTTTTCTTGCGCCATTTTCCGTGGCGCAACTACAAAATTGCACGTTGTGTTCACACATAACCAAAAATAAGTCTAAAGTTGCGCTAGAAATGAATGGCACAACTTAAAAGTGTCAACGGTAATTTTGAAAGTTGCAAGGGTATTCACACATAATGTCCTCCACTTTTGTTGCGCCACTCCATAAACTCAAGCTGCAACTTTTTATAGAAGGCTACAATTTTACTGTTTAGTTCTTGGTTTACTGCGAATACGATAAAAAGGCCGTTCTTCATTTTGATTTAAATACCACAAGATTATAATGTAGATACTCAAATTTTTTTACTTAAAAGTAAAACACATAGTTATGTATACTATCTTTTCCATTTATTTTAGTTAATTTATTTATGCTTTTACTAATTTATTTTAATCAATTCTAAGAGGTACACGCTGAAGAGTTTTTATTTGTTTATAATTAAATTTCCATTACAATTTAAACTTGAGAGAAATAGCTGTCATTTTTGTAAAGGCGCATTTTAAGTTATTCTAAAGATTAACCATTTGCTTAATTCTTACTATTTTTAATAATACAAGTCGACATTATTTTAAAATGATAATTACAAACCAGTCAATTAAAACGCAAAACACCTAATGAGAAGAACGCCAGTTTCACAACAGTCACGTACGTAGTATAAATAATTAATAAAAGTTGCGCTAAAGCAAATATTGTGCCACTTTATATAACCAACACGTCGGTCCATTTTTATATTGCGAACTTCAGTAACTGTAGCTGCTCACACATAGCAATTTTAAAAGTGTACGCAACTTGAAAAGTGGCGTGCAACTTTGAAAATTGCGCAATTTTTGAACTTGCATCGGTGTTCACACATCGCAACTTGCCATTT
The DNA here is from genome assembly GCA_929113105.1 of Agrypnus murinus. NCBI lineage: Eukaryota > Metazoa > Arthropoda > Insecta > Coleoptera > Elateridae > Agrypnus > Agrypnus murinus. The sequence goes on from OV816027.1 coordinate 176,030,819, forward strand.
TATCAAACTTGAGCCATTTTTCAGATTGCGCAATACGAAAAGTGTACAAGTCTACAAGCACCTTTAGGCATCTATTTAAATAAACAACACATTGAGAATTTCTATTATTTTACAAATTAAAAATATATTCATTTTCCAAACTGGTTCCAGCAATATTTTGTTTGATCCAAACATCAAATTTCTTTATGGTCTCCTGGCTTAATTCTTCTTTATACTTTCCTACCTTTCCGTTTCTTATAAATACGCCTTCTTTTGAAATTAAGCATTGTTCTTTTAACCTTTTAGTGACTAATATGTGAAAAAATTAATTTTTCATTTTTAAATTTTTAGAGATTACATGTTAAATGGCATTAATTAACTTAACACTTTTGAAAATACCATATTTGTTTTAGTTTTTGTAAAAAACCATGTTCCCTTTTTGGGAACGTTGGACACTATTAGTATGAAAAATTGCATATTGGTCATTATATATAAAACAACGGAATATGGGGTGTTAACTTATTATTGATATTTGCAATCATATTTTAGAGAAAATTGGCGCTCCATGTCTACTGATGTAGACCAGTAATCGTTTTCTTTCGGAAGACTGTGATAGCCATTGATCAATAGTAGACCTAAGAATTGGGATATTTCTTCAGCTGTTACTGTAAAACTATGCTGATTTTTGTCCCTTTTTGCATAAAGGTTTGTTTGCTCCGTCAAGTATGACATTATTTCTTTACTGCAGAATAAAGAAAATATTTCATACTCAGTTCTTTCCACATGTTCTACTCCTACTTTTTTAGGTTCAGCAGCAGCAGTCGCGATTGCTACATTTTCACACTTCTTCCATTGCAATCTTCTTTTTGCGGGGGTTCTATATCCTCTTCATCTTCCTCGCTAGACTTGGTTTCATGTAATTCTACTTGTTCTGACACTTCTCGGGGAGGATTCACTGCTTCTAATATTTCATCATCAATTTCCTCTTTACCACTGTCCACTTCCTTATCACCTGATTCTGGAGGTATTAATACGATATCGTGGATACCGTTAGATGTAGATGCTTCTACGACATCTAAAGCATCACTTAAAAAACGGTACGAAGTAATGGATGAACTGCTAGTAAAAAAACTGTACTAAATAAAATCAGTAAAAGTAGAGTTGCAAAAATCATACCCATAAAATTTTTTTGTATTCATTGTGAAGTAAACGCACTATAAAAATCACCAATAAAACTAATAATCACCACAAAAACACTAACTGCACTCTACAAGACTAAATCACAATGAGATGAGAATGAATGAGACGAGAAAAACCCTGTAATTCTAGCAGACTGTACATATAATAGTATTCTGGGAAATAGTGGAAAAGTCACCCCTGACAGTTCAACGTTCCCAAAATGGGACAGCCCTAAGTTCTAAGAAAATATTAGAAAGTGCGGCAAGTCCGAATGCTGGAAATCACTCTACATGATTATACATACTATAAGGAATGTAAACCCCATAGAAAATAACAGCAGAAACAATAGAGCAGCAATAAAACTGTCAATCTACCAACAATCAACCAAAATGTTAAAAACAATTAAATTGATAAGCTTGTAACTTAATTAAAAGATTACTAACACTGATGAAAAAAATTTACATACAAATTAGTAGCTTATAGAATGTCATTTACTATGCGGAGAAGCTAAATATAAACTATAAACTAAAACAAATAATAATGAAATAATGTTCCCATTTTGGGAACGTTGCTCACTAAAAGGTTAACATATCAATGAAGTTGACTTTATTTACTGCTTTATTGGCTTTAATTGATTCAAAACTTAAATATTTAGCCAATTTTTCAACCTGTTCTTTTGTTACATCATTTTCAAGGAATTTTGCAACCTGTTCGATTACTGATGGTAGATCTGCTTTCATATCTTCAAATTTAATAATGAGAATGTTTGGATCATTGCGGTGTTCCCAATAACCAAATACGTTTTTCCAAAAAGAACCATACATTCCTAAGGACACAAATTAAATGAAATGAAAAGTTAAGTTGTTTGTGTACCAAGGCAACCCTACAATTTTTTAACAAGAATGTTAATTATCACTTGAGTGATAAAAAAACCTGTGTGCAAATATGCAGATTTTTTCTCTGAAGCTATGACAGCATGAAGCTACACATCATATGTCAGCATAATTAATAGAAATTATGTAAACATTTAATAACATATTAGTTATTGTAATTGAATCATTTTGATTGGACGTTAATTGATCCCAGTTTATTGGAACTTGTTAGTACACAAAAGTTGTACAATAATGTTGTTTATTGTTTCCAGCCTTACTTTGTGGAACTCCATAATCATGAAATAAATAAAGATTATTAAAAGTTTCACAGTTTTATTCACAGTTTTAATACAACCTGACAATATTGTTTCGACAGCTATGCTGTCATTATCAAAGGTAATATAATTATAAACAAACACGTCGGTAAGGTAGATACAAAAATAGGTAACTAGTTAAAATAATAATAATAATCAGAATTAAATATCTAATACTTCCAGTAACGGAGAATTACTGAGCTCAAGTTGTTCATTCATTAAAGGTACCCTGAGTTTGTGTTTGTATATCTCAAAGGCTTCTAAAATGTCTAATTTGCGTTTGTTATTACAAAAATGTAGGAATTTAATATTATTTTGAGGAGGCAATGTGTGATTTTGTTCTAAAAGGTGTTTGGCGTAATTCGATTTTTCAGGATGTTTATTTTTGTAATGACGTACGTGTTCTTTATATCTTATGTCAAAATTTCGAAGTGTTTGTCCAATATATACCGAACTACAAAAAGAACAATTTAAACGGTAAATGCCCGATTTTATGCCATCATGTGTTCTGTCTTTAGCATTAAATAAAAATGAAAAAGTGTTAGTGTTGGTTTTAAATGTTATTTTATAATTGTTGGTTTTTCTTAGTATATGTGCAATTTTTTCTGATATTTTGCCAAAATATGGTATAGATATGTAATTTGTGTCTTCTGTTTGATTGTCAATGGGATATATTCTTTTGATAGCTAACCTATAATCTTTTTGTTTAATTAAAGTGTCAATCATGTTCGGATTGTAATGATTTGCATGTGCTAGATGTTTAATGGTTGATATCTCTTTGCTAAAATCTGATTTTGTTAGTGGAATAGTTAAAGCTCTGTGTACTAATGATCTGTATGCTGCTATTTTATGTGTATTATGGTGACAAGATTCATTTGGTATTGTTATGTCTGTTTGTGTTGGTTTTCTGTAGATGGAAAATTCAAATAGATTGTCTGCGTTAATCTTGATATTTAAGTCTAGAAAGTTTATAGCCCTGTTTTGTTCTGTTTCTAGTGTAAATTTTATATTAGGGTGATACTGTTAATAAGAATTAAAAATTCATTGATAACCTCAAAAGAACTGTCAAAACAAACTAAAATGTCATGTCAGTTTGTTTATAATTATATTACCTTTGATAATGACAGCTTAGCTGTCGAAACTATATTGTCAGGTTGTATTTTAATAAAACTGTGAAACTTTTACTAATCTTTACTTATTTCATTAATAAAACTGATATTTTACTTATATGAAGCTTATTTTACGGAACGCGCTTGCTATAAAGTCCAGGTTTCCAAGTATATAAGACTAAACATCCATCCGGTAATGCCAGAGGCAGAGCTGTCCTAATTATAAACAATAACATTAAAAATTACGTACTAAATGAATTTAGCAGTGACTACATGCAAGCCACATCGGTAATGGTAGAAGAAGAATGGTCCTTTAGTTGTATCAGCAGCATATTGCACCCTAGATATAATCAGGGGGAGACTACAATGCTAAAAATCCCCACTGGGGCTCAAGATTATGCAATCCTAGAGGTAGAGTATTTGGCGAAGTTATACAAGAAAAACATCTACATTACCAATCTGCCGGAGAACCAACGTATTGGCCCACGAATAGAACAAAAACTCCAGATTTACTAGATTACTTTATCACCAAAGGTATTGGCTATGCTCACATGCTTGTTAAAGATAACTTTGACCTATTCTCAGATCACTCCTCTGTCACACTTACCTTAAGTACAATCGTGATAGTGAAAAATAAATCTCTACAATTGCATAATAAACAGACTGATTGGGACTTTTTTTAGAGAACTCCTTGATTAAAATCTTTCCTTAAATGTTCTGCTTAAAACAGATAAAGATATCGAAGCAGCTATTGAAAATCTAACCTGCCTGATCCAGGAAGATAATGAAATAACGCAAATAGAAAATATAGTATAAAGCTATAAAGTATTCGTTTCATAAGACGTTTTAGCACACTTCTTTAGAAAACTCCCCGTTACGCGGGTGGTCGTTTTCTAAACCCAGTCGCGTTCGCTATAAACGTGTTTTATGAAACTAATACTTTAATATACTATTAAATAACCAAAGTTAACTAAGAAAAAATGCATATTTTATAGGCCATCAATTATATTTACTTACCTTATTTTTATACTCTTGCCGCCAACTTGGCCATTTCTATCGATGGCAATTCGTTCTAATAATCTGCCAATTTTTTTTAGACTTATGAATTCTTTTGAATTTTCTCTAATTAAGACCTCAATCATTTGCGTTGGCATTTAGACAGTCCCCGATCGCATTAATAGTCGGTGCATCTCTTCTAGTGGTAGTGTTAACTACAGCTGACAATACACCCAAGGCATAACTATAAGTAGAAGAATCGCAAAATGAGGAAAGTCTGTTGACGTCGTCAAAGCTGCGCGTCGTTTTCGCACTAAATCCAAGGGAGTGGCAAAACCTAATTAGCAAATGAGAGGTGACTATTACGCAGATTACGTCAATTTTTCTCATCTTGCGATTATTCTATATGGATATGTTACACGCAATCACCGAATTTGCCCTTTGGCCAAATTTTTTTAACAACAACGCGATGTGGATAAGCTTAAATGTCCACATTGAGTTTTGGGTATTTATTTCGGCCACTGGGTTTCGGAAAACAAGCACAACGCGTTGTGAGTATTTCAGTTTGCGCAATACCCGAAAAATACAATTGGCGTTTTAAAATTTCTATTATTTATTTTAATTTGTTTTATTTTTTATTACTACGCTACTTTACTACAACAAAAGGTTTCATATTTTTTTATATTACAAAACGTTTTATATGTTTTTTCTATGACAAAAGATTTTATATTTCCAACTATTGTTAAAGTTGTGAAAGAATTACAAAATACATTTGTTTGGTACAATTGCAAAATGATAGCTTAGAAAATTACACAAATAAACTAAAAGTTAGAAATACAATTGAAACTTTGAAACATAAGTACAAAATGGACCAGGATATTTTGCTTGATATTTATTTATTCTTACAGGCACTACAATTATTACATTTCAAATTCCTTATGCTAAAACATAGGTTCCCAACGGGGGCGGTACCGCCCCCTAGTGGGCGCTGGAGCTTTTCGTGGGGGCGGTAGCGGGTCCAAAGGCAAATGGGGGGTGTTATGACAGTCAAGGAGGCGGTCGCGGCGTATCTACCTAATTAGAAATTTAATATAATAAAATCCTTTGAAAATACATCTATTTTCATGAAAAAACATTTTATCTAGCCGTCTAAGATGTTTATCTTATTATTATGGCGTAAATAAACATTAAAACATTTAAATAAGCATTAAGTATAAAGATAAACTAATTGATTCGGTTTAGGACTGTTGGTAACATGTCTATGCAAGTTGGTAAGCAAAGACGTGATTTAGGCAATCAAGCATGTTTCGACAAAAATACGGGAACTTGTAACAACCTGTTTAGAGGGCGAGTGCACCGGGCCACCGCAAACAAACCAAGGCATACAAGTTGTTGCGTGCTCAAATCTTTAAAAGGCAGGGATAGCTCTTCCAATGTCTTATTGTTTTTGTGTGCTTCGCCAGTGATCCATACTCGTGCGTGACTGATAAAGTAAAGAAGTCATTATAGCCATTAGTTTTATAACTTTCTATAAATCGGTTGAAAAGTTAATGTATTGAAATTGTGAATTCCAAAATGTCTGAAACTAAGAAGAAATGTCGGCAGGACAATATTGAGTATTTGAAATATGGATTTACGCAATCTCCAACAAACCAATTATTACATATGTGTTTAATTTGCCAAAAAGTATTTTCAAATGAAGCCATGAAGCCTTCTAGGCTCCAAAAGCATTTGAATAAAATACATGCTGATAAAAAGGACAAAGATTTATCCTATTTTCAAGGACTTGAAAAGAAATATTTAAAACAGCCAACTATATCAAACCTTTTTGCATCGTGTTCTAAACATGAAGATGATGGACTACGACCTTCATATAATATTTCATTATTAATCGCAAAAGCGGGAAAACAACACACAATTGGTGAGGAATTAATTATGCCGGCAGTCAAAGAGGTATTCGAAACTGTTCTTCATCATAAGACGCCATCAGATATCATCATTAAAAGATTTGGACAATAGGCAAGTTCGGCGATTGCGGGTAATACGGTAAGGACGAAATGTACGAGGGTCATTCAATATTTAAATAGAGAAACAATTGTGAGTTATCTAAGGTACCCTTACGTAACCTGCCACCACTAAACAATTGCAGAAACAAAAGCTTATTTGTTTACACAAGTTGTGCAAGTCATTTCGTTATAGCAGTTCCTCCCGAAAACTGCACTTTAGAAGAACAGCGTTCAGTGATAAGATTTTCCTTTTCAGAAGGTGTGAAGCCTTTCATTACGTGGGAAAATGTTTGAGGCCAATGTTGACGTGAAAAAGCATGTGGAGATGTGGCTGAAACATCAGGACAAACATTTATAGGCCGCTGAAATAAAAAATAAATAATAGTTGAGCGGTGCGACAAATGTATAAATGTTAAAGGAGACTAAATACGTTGAAAATAATATAAAAGTTGTGACAGTTTTTCTCTTTTGATATTGAATGGCCCTAATAAAAAACCCATAATAGCCTTCGCAGCTACAAGAATATTCGGAGGTATGTAGGTACGTAATATATTCGAAGATGCATGTACTTGGATTAAGAACTCATTTTCTTAGCAATATTATTGTAGTTTTCTAATATTCAAGAACTGACACCCATACCTTTAAATTTAAATTTAAATAGTGCTGTATTCTTTATTAAAATATTATTATGCATTGCTCGTATTAGAGATATACATACAAATACAATGAAAAAATTACATAATGTTTAGTATTACATAAAGTATCGATTTTAAAAAATGTGCTACCTATATTAACCTTGTTTTTATAACTATCGTATAATATTTTTATTAACTTTAATTAATCTTAGTTTAAAACATACATGGTTGGAGCTACTTGTTCTTTTTATGGTTTTGTCCACGATGCATGAAACTGTAGTGCTACCAACACATATGTTACAACAGTTCCAGATATCTGAAATTAAAAAACCTATGAAATTATATTATTGCAACAGATGCTTATTGCAACAAAATAATATTATATATAGGTATTAAGGTAAGAGTAAAACGACTATATTGGGTAGGGCATGTTGTGAGCAGTGATACAGAAAGGGTAATAAAACGAATTATGGAATGAAAGCCAAAAAAAGGAAGAAACAGAGGATGATCGAAGAAGAGATGGTTCGATAGTATACAAGATGACTTAAGGAAGATGAACGTATACAACTGGAGAGAGATTTGCAAGAATAGAAAAAAATGCAAGAAAATAGTTAAAAATACCAAAACCCGCCAATGAATCTGAATGAAAAAGAAGAAAAAATAAGAGGATTGAATCATCTTTATACAAAATGGATCAATGAAATCCAAGAAGAAAAAGGCTTGCATGAATATATAGATTTCGATATACGTGTTCGTAATATTCTCTGTAATAATAAGAGGGAGTTTAACTTTAGTATAAAGGTTAACGTTTCAAGCTTTCACAGTTATCATAAAACTAACATCGTTTACTTAGAACGTTCACTGAATTTAATATTAAACACCTTTGGAGATAGGAAAATTTAAGGAAATCAAGTAACCTAAAATAGTTTTTTTTTTAAGTTAAACAAGTATATAAAAATGTTCGTGAATCAGTATCAAATTAAGAACAGTGTGACCTAGCCCACTATACAATACAGTATTATGAATAAAGTTAAGGGGCAAGCAGTCGTAATATTGTATAATGCTTAAAAATAACAGCAACCCCCGAGATTCTAAATTTTATGGTAGCAAAATGACGGGTAGTATCTGACTTAACTTAATTTTAATTTAGACAAGCTCATGCCGACTTGTATAAGAACTAGACATAGGCGAAGGGGGCAAGATTGAGTAGTGATTGCTAATAGTTGAGATTTTACATGTTATCACTAATGGAATAATTCAAATTAAATTATACAGCTATTTAAAATAAGATACAACATTGACAGAAAACTTGAAGCATTAATCTCACTAGATATCAGACTAGCAGCGTCAACCAACCAAAATAAAAACCTGTCTCCTTTATTAAAATAATAATGGTGGAAATAAATGCCACTTGGCGCGAAGAGCAGCAAAGAATTCAGGCACTTAAAGAATCATACCATAGAAGCTTTCATACCGTAGAAGGCTACAAGAAGCTGTTGAACATTTACATTTAGGAAAGCTGTATACCGGAGAGAAATGCATATAAACTGACTGTTGACAGTTCCAGTCAGGCTGTTTACAACTGACCAGTGAGATATTCTTCGCAAAAATAAATTCAGAGAAAAATAACGAGATGACAGAAAAACGACGAATGTTTACGGGAGTAGATGCCAAATTATCCGAAATGGATGCCAATTTGCGGAGGAGCAGTGCCGCCCTTTAGATTTTGAGGCCCCGGGCACAAAATAGAGTGGGGCCTCCAGTAAATAAAAAAGGTGAATAAACAAATAAAACTTTAATTTTTAATACAACACAATGGGCAACTGGAGGTGCAATACGCCCCCGTCGTTGATGGTGCCGATGCCAATCTAAGCAGTGTTGTTAATGAATGGACCGGGAGAGCGGGATTTTCTGACTACCCTATCACCAGTTTTAATCCGGCCAGCGGCGTGGAACTATTCGGTTACAAACGTCTTACGTTTGCCTGTTTATAAAAACCTTCAAACAGTGAGCCGTTTGGAAATTGATGCGCTTCATTTTAAAAGTAAGATTTATGTATAAGAATTTGCATCAAATGTCGGTCTCTCAGTCTATTTTATTAATGTGTAAGATATACAGCCTGTTCTTTCTCAATCTCGCACATATGTATTTAACATTGTATTGAATGTTTTTGGTGTTTTCTGCTCATCAACCTCAACTACACGAAAGATAATAGTATCAATAGCAAGAGAAACTTATTGTGCATCAAACGATACTAATTATAATATTAAGAGTGTGATTTGTATTTTAAAATATTAATTTACAATGTGAAATGTGTTATTAAATATGACAAGCCATGCTTTTCAAATTATTTCATTTTATTGTGTGACTGAATTGAATAACGACTATTTAAACTGTTCAATACTTTAATATGTATTGATTTAGTAGAAGTACAGCAAAATACATAAAAGTAAAATGCACAATGTTAATTGCCTATGATCGACTTTGAGAGTGGACACCCCGTATATTGGGTTGTAGATTAAAATAAGGTAGCTAGATGCGGGCCCCAATAGCTGCCGGGGCACCGGGCATACGCCCGGCTGACCGACCTTAGGAACGCTTCTGTGGAGGAGAGTAGACAAGAAATGAAAAATGTTAAAGCAAGAAACAACTAAAATAATTACAATAGAACAGGATGCAAGAGTGGAAATTTCGAAAAAAAGAAATAAAGAAAAATACGTATGTAGACTGTTTTATCAGCGTACATATAACTACAAGTAGGGACAAGCAAAGAAATTTGAAACGGGAAATTTTAGGACGCATGTCTGAAATGTGGCTGGAAGTTCGATGGATGTCCGCTTAAGCAGCACTGCAAGTCTATTAGCTGGTAGTGACATTTATAGGTTATAATACTTATAAACAACGCTTTCACGAGGTTTAAACTTTTTGATACTGGTTATTATCAGTGTTTCGTTGTTCAAAGTTTATTGTTTATTTTCACATTATCATGTGTGATAATAAAGACAAAAGTATTAAAAACACATGTGCAGTAAGAAGTTGTTGTCGTTCGTATGCACACGCAAACACATCTTTGTTTCGATTCCCTAGACTCTTGCTTTATAGTATTATTAGAAAACAAGGGTTAAGAGAAATATAATTTTTATAAGTGTGATAAATGGGTAATAGATTGTAGGCGACTTGACCTATTCAACCCACTACAAGCTACTGGCACTTCCATGTACCCATATTACAGAGTTTGCACAGTTCATTAAGAAAAGATCTTTACCCAGAATAAAATGAATATGTTGCATCAAGATACAATCTCTACTTTATGTCTCGAGAAAGCTGGCCCAATGCACAAGTCGGACCTGGAGCGTCTTGCAAATTGTTAGTGAAGAACATTCTCCAATGTAATTGACAGGTAATATTTCTATTAATTATGAGTTACATCCTTATACATACGATAAGGTTCTGCCAAACATTTTTTTCCGAGTTATGATATATTTAAAACAATAAATTATGTTTAAATTGTCATATATCTGATATATCATTAAATATTTGTTTAGTAATTTATTGTTTTTGGTCTTTATAGATATTCTTGAAGGTACTGCAAATGAACCAAGAATACTTCTTTGCGAATTGTCCATAAACACAGGAGGAATGGTTGAAGGTGTTATACACATTCCGTTAACATCTATGCTATGGCTACTCAAACTACTACCCAACTCAACACCAGGACACCAAGAAAAGAAAAATTGCATACATAAAAATCAAGTGATACAAAATGAAGCGTGCACTCTACAAAAACAATTAGAGGCAGCTATAAAAACAACTCATCAACCATTAGTCGATCGGGTGACAGGAGATGATTTAAAACTGATTTTAAGACATTAAAAAAAATATATTTTCTTGCTGAAATGGTTACTTTTTTTTATTAATACCTATTTTTTATAGCTACTATTAAATACAATTCAAACTTTAATAAAACAAAGTTTACTTGTAACGTAATTTTTGTAGCATAACATTAATGAAATTTTTGATTAAACTATTAATTTGTGATGCATTGTAAAAATGGATTATAAATAACTAATTATAGTCTCTGCATTCACTTGTTTATTGTAGTACCAGATGTATATTAACTTTATATTTGTAATAGTGATGTACAATAAATAACAGATAAATGACATACATTTAAGCATTACATATTACTATTATTATTAAATAACATGTACTAGTATATAAATATAAGGTTTCATTCAACAAACATTGATTGTTTTATTTGGGATGAATTGCTGAACAATTGAATTGAATTGTTGGAATGTAGAAACGGTGAACTTCTTTAAAATCACATTTAATTTTTGTAATTTGAAACTGCAAACAATGAAATTTGGTAATCAACCTTTACCACAGAGTCATTTACTCACTTATCCACTTTCCTTCAAATTCTTGTTTCTACCTTATATCAATAAAAATTTAAAAATGGAATGTGTATTAGCTTTACACTAAATTATTTGGTTCAAATTAACGCGCCAAAGTGTATTTTCTATGGCGCCACCTATTAGCGCTCTAATGAACTTCCAGCTAACATTTATTAAGGTCATTCAAAGCTAACATAGTAACATCAAAGCGCGGTACTGACTTTGTCCCTACTTGTAGTTATATGTACGCTGGTTTTATAGAATTTTGTGTAATAATGTGGTATTAAATACAGTACTCACAGATGCCAGCAGTTTTGTACCAACAGTAAAAATATCGGATGCCCTCAATACTGGTCTCTGTATTGTCAACGTCGTAATAAGCATTTCCACCTGTAAATACATCAAATGTTAACTGTAATTAATCTCAATAAAATCGATTACTAACATATTTTATTAAGTACTTCAAGCATACCTGAGCTGCTTCTGCTGGGGTTAATTTGCTAATTGGATACTTGAATAGAAATGACAAAATATCTTCACTCTAAAAGTAAAAGTCAAAATTAAAATTACACAATATTATTTAAATTTTCTTTACTTCAAAGATGTGATCTTAAAAAAATATCTGTGAACCTTTGTGACATTTTTGTTCTAGAAACTTCTAGAAAAACGAACAATGAAAAAACGTATGGTATTTTAGACAATACTTTTGCATGTTATATCTTTATTGTAATCCTATACCGAGCCTTAATGCTTTATTATTGTTTAAATATGTAAATGGAGGAATTAGTATCTTGGTTTTGGAAATCTCGTTTAGCTTTTCAAAGGTCCCGGAAAATAAACAATGTTGATTTTCATAAACTTAGCTTGGCGCATGGAGATCAAGCACATCGTAAAGCCATATGACCTAAAAAACGGTTTCGTAGGACATGATTTATTATAAAATGATGATATTATAAAAAATGTGCGTTTTGTTTTCAACGTAGAACCAGATCAGACTTATAGGTTTTATAAAGTAAATAATTCTACATACGAAACGGTTAATTACAACATTTTATTACAGTACAGACCTTTTCTATTTAAAAAACGTCAACAATTGATCATTTTTAAAAATCGTGCTTTTTAACCTTAAAATCGTCATATCTTCAAAAGTAACCGAGCTATCGGATTGAATTTTTTTTAAATTGAAGAACACACGTGAGCGCATCTAGTGGTGTCAATGCCGTTACCGAATATTGTTTACTCATATCCTTAAATAGCAGTTAAAGTTAGCACTTCATCATGAATGTATTCATATTTTGATTATGCTAGAAAAATTCTTATTTGTGTGAATTTGTCTGTAGACAATTCAAACAATTGAAGACAAGAGAATGCAGAAATTTTTAGAAAAAAAATATTTGATCTAGGACCTATAGTTTTATAGTTATGAATAGTTTTGTGACCCACTAAGCTGACAGCGGGTGACACTTTCGCAAGGCAGGCACCCGACTACCATTCGATATCCAATAATTTACAGGCAAAAGGTAGTTGTTTTAATTAAATGTTGTTCTAACACAAATATTTATTGTTTTATTAAGCCTTAAAACTGCCAATTGATAAGCCAATATGTATAGGTATTTATTGCATACTTGCCATAGTAACCTTTTTTGCTAGTTAAACATTCTAGAACTAATTAATGCTTGCTTTTGTTTTTATAATGCTATATTGAATTTTTGCATTTTTGGATAAAGGTTTTTTATTAGAATACATTACAATGCATTACATATACATTATGAGTTACTTTTTTGTTTTGCCGAATTGTTAAATTATTCATTTTTGAAACGAGTGCTTTCGAAACAAAATTGTCAATAATAGTAGATTATTGACAAGAGAATGGAGAAATTTTTAGAAAAGAAAATTGATCCAGGACCTATAGTTTTATACCTATGAGTATTTTTGTAACGCACGAAAAGACTAAATAGATCCATAGCGCGCGAGTAGAAAAGAGTACGTTGGAAACAAAATCGTAAATATTTTGCAAAGTTTACAATAAAAAACGAGAGCTTTAATTGGCATAATAACAAGTAAACTTCATTAGGTAGGTAGATAGGAACAAAAAATCTAATAAAATAGTAATATAGGTAATTAATAACTTATTAATAAGATTTCTAAAAGATGTTGGAATTGCCATTCTATCTCTATTCAAATACAGCTCTGTTCGTTTTCTTAAATTATTGATTGCTCTTCTAAGATAAATAAGAAGAAGGGGCGTAATTCTTCTTATTTCTTGTCAAGTCGAAATATTCCTGGTACACAACTCATTAAAGTTTGCGAAATTTTATCTTCCATTGTACCCATCAAAATATAATCCAAGGCGAATAAACTATCACCATTATATGAAATGACTTCTCTGACATTGTGTGCTGGTGCACCGTCTTGTTGATAGTAGAGATTATTTAGATATGTAAGGAAAATGTTCTTGTCGCTGTAATCAGCAAGAATAGCTCCAATAATATAAGTAACCATCGGCGGGCAAAGCCTCTTCGTAAATGTATCTTGTTCCCAAAGCAATTTTGTGATCTGTTTTTCAAAACTACCTACCTACCAAAACTACCAGGCAACATTAATAGTAGGTATTGCGGTACTTGAGACCAACCCCTCCAGTTTTTTGGCCACGCTTACTGCTCTCTGATTGGCTATCCCTATTCCTGTAGATCCTCCCCTTGCTTCTGATTGGTCGGCGCCATTTTGGATGACACGCCTGCTGTTCTCTGATTGGACGAGCGCCATTTTGGAATTTTGGGCGCCATTTTGCCCACGCCCGTCCGCCATTACGGGAATCTGTATTACCGGCAATCTGTGTGCTGCCAATAGAGGGCGTAATGCTACAATTAGTGTGTATTGCTAAGAGAGGGCGTCATGAAGTTTGATGAATACTGAATAATGTGAAAAGCAATATATCATTATATACCCCCGAAATATTCTATTCTATAATGCCTTCCTTCTTAAGTTCACTTATAATTGATATTATTTCGTTTTCATTCTGTGGACTACTGTTGCCGGCACTCTTTACAGCATATAACAAACGTAGCCTGTCGACTAGCTCGTTAGCCTTATTCCAGTAGACGTATTCGACTTTGCAATCGCTTAATTTTTTAAAATTTGACGATGATGTCTATTAGTCTAATGCCTAAACCTTTGCTTTTGGATAATTTCGGTTTAATTATAAGTAGGTATTGGTTCACTTCAGCCAGACAGTTCTAGGGACCCTAGATTTTCTGTCTCTCTCTAATCTGGTGACTTTTTGTCTGTCTCTCTCTCTAGGTGGTTAAGTACGGAATCTGCATTACCGACATTCTGTATTATCGGCATTTGGTTCGTCACTTGGCTAAATGGTAGCGTCGTTGCTAGGGGAAAACAGATGGCGCCAGTGTCGTTTTAGGTCGAATATGGGGTCTTTTTATGTCGATCTCTCTCTAATCTGGGGACTTTTTATGTCGATCTCTCTCTAAACTAGGGATTTTTGTCTCGTTAAGTGTCGAAGTACGGAATCTGTATTACCGGCCTTGTATATTACCGGAATTTGGTTCGGCGCTCGGCTAAATGGTGTTAGTGTTGCTAGGGGAAAAATAGAGGGCGTAAAATTATTTTTCACACCGATTACGGTCGTTCTGCTAGTTGTTAATAGAGGACGTCATGAAGGGATCTGTATTACCAGTAGACTGTGTACTACGACTAGAGGGCGTCATGAAGAAATCTGTATTACCCGTATGTAGAGGCAACCATTTTATATCACAGCATCTTGCGCGCGCTAAATTTGAATCTGTACTGTAAATCTGTCAATTTTAAAATTTGTCATTTATACGTCTGTCATTTTTGCATCTGTCATTTTAAATATGTCATTTTAATTCTGTCATTTTTGCAGTTGTCATTTTTGCAGCTGTCATTTTTGCATCTGTCATTTATGCGTCTGTCAATTTTAATCGTCATTTTCCATCTGTCAACTTTGCATCAGTCATTTAAGTATGTCAATTTTAATCTGTCATTTTTGCATGTCATTTTTGAATTTGTCATTTAAAGGAGCCATCTTGGATTTCCCCAGATTTGAATTTTAGCGCTAACTCTGGGATTGGATCCTCCTTTCACTAAGCGGAAACTCTTTCTAACTTAGGATGTTCGCCATCGGAAAGATCCGGCTTTATTCGTGTACTCTCTCGTTGATAACGATCTACCTTTTATATATAGTCACCCTTCACCCTTAGCCATGCTAGTCTCGTCACCCTTCACCCTTAGTCATGCTAGTCTCTTCACCCTTCACCCTTAGTCATGTTAGTCTCTTCATCCTTCACTCTTAGTCATGCTAGTCTCTTCACCCTTCACCCTTAGTCATGCTAGTCTCGTCACCCTTCACCCTTAGTCATGCTAGTCTCGTCACCCTTTACCCTTCTCCCTTCACCCTTAGCCATGCTAGTCTCGTCACCCTTCACCCTTAGTCATGCTAGTCTCTTCACCCTTATTCATGCTAGTCTCTTCACCCTTCACCCTTAGTCATGCTAGTCTCGTCACCCTTCACCCTTCTCCCTTCACCCTTAGCCATGCTAGTCTCGTCACTCTTCACCCTTAGTCATGCTAGTCTCGTCACCCTTCACCCTTAGTCATGCTAGTCTCTTCACCCTCCTTCACCCTTAGTCGTGCTAGTAAATAAAACATCAATGTTTAAATATACATATTATTTATTTTGCTATACATTTAATGGACAATTGTAACATATTATTTGACAAATTATTCATTACACAGTATGAGTTGAGATTATCGCGTAACACTTGCAATTTGTTCAAATATTTTTGTAACCTATTTCTAAGCTGCGATAGATCATGCTATCATCATAGGAACTCTAAAACAATAATACAATAATCGATTAATATAAGCATAAACATACAAAAGTTTTAAACATCTTGCCTAGTTCTTCTTCATTGTTCGACTCTTGACCGTTCTCGCTGTACTTGTCGGTACTTGCTGTTGATGATGATGCACGATCTGCAACATCCTGGTCTTCATCTAAACAAGTAACAAAATAGACACAAATTAGCATACAAACTTGAAGTTTTATAAACAACTTACCTATTTTCAGGGGTTCGCTCTCACAGGTCTCGTTATCATAACAATAATTAGGACTGCTCGACATCATCGTAATTGCTGCTGGTGATGCTGCTGTACACGTACTGTCTGCTACACGCTAGCAGCTTAACGTTATTTTAATCACCCCGCAAAGCGGGGTGAGGCTGTTTTAGGCCTATAAAGGAGGCCTCTTCAGCCAGCCGTTGGCAGACCAGTTATTATTAAATAAAATTTAATAATAGTAGGGAAAAAAGGGAGTGCTCTGGACCCACCCCCCACTCCTGACCTTGACCTTCAACCTATCTCTCTCTAACACATGGTGACCTAGAATCTATCTCTGTCACGTAAACGTGGCAACACCGCATTCTCAAGGTCAACAATATGGCAACAATGTGTTGACCTTGAACTCAAGGCCACTCTTCAAGGTCATCAAAACATTGACCTTGAACCTTGAATCTATCTTTGTCACGTAAACGTGGCAACACCGCATTCTCAAGGCCATCATGGTGACCTTGAATCTATCTCTGTCATCTAAACGTTGCAACACCGCACCAATTATAGGTTATATTTTGCATTTGATAATTGCATAATGATAATTGCATTGTTTATAAACAATATACCTCAATAACGTGTTGAAGTGCTATACTACTTTCACGGTTCAACCAAATTTTCCTTTTATCATTTTTAACCATTTTCAATCGCATAATAATGCTCGCATGTATACATAGTTGCCTACCCGAGATGGGAGGTGCGGTGCTAGAACCGGCTGCCTACCCCTACTGAGCAACCAAGGTTACATGCCAGTATACATACGAACATATATAGTTACTGTCTTTAATGCTATTATTTACCATATAATAAATTATTATAATAAATAAATTATAAATCTAATTACCGTAATTAAATTTATATAATTATGTGTTCTAATTAAAAACGCTTAAAATTCCTTTTTGACGTTAAATGCAGAACGCGTGCGTTTAGACAACCTTATATACATATAAATGAGTTCATCGGCTTTCAAAGGATTACATATCGCTGCACTTAATGTATCAATATTTAATGCAGTGCTTTTTATATGAATTGTTATGTACCTATTTGTATTATATATTAGTTCTTTTCTAATTCATAATTTAAGTTAAGGGTTCATTATAATCTACTTGTTATCAAATATTCAACTTCAGATTTGTTCAGTTTTAGAAGTTCTCCTAATTAATTTTTATAGCTTTGTTTTTCTATGTTTATCTAAATGTTTCAAGACCAATCTAATGTGACATATTTGCATGGTTTATTTAACTCACTACTTTTCACAATACCTATAGAATTGTTTACACATTAAGATTGACTTTGATGTATCAGAGGATTGCATATTTCAAATTTTACAACCTTGTATTTACAGAGCACATTTATCTTTTATTTAAGGAATATATCGTTAAGCCCCGGCGTAATTTTCACTAAATAATGCGCTGGATGTTTCAGCACCTTGATTCATTGTTCTTTACGCAGATAAACATCACAACACTTTAACTCTCCATTGTTAAGATGGTGATACGACACAAATGTTCCGTTCGAAACTTGCCCGCATTATACTTGTCTATACATGTCATGATGGGACTTTTTATATTTGTATCGTACCATTCGTTTAACGGCTCTTCCAACTGTTTCGGCGATGTCGTACCTTTTCCATCCAACCATATGTTTTCCCCATTTAAATACATTGAATATGCAAACGTCACTAGCGCAAACACCAGATAACCAGCTTCATGAACACGCTTCTCTTTGAGGCGTTTAACGAATGCCTCTTTGTGGTGGTCTAAAGTTTTCGCGACGTTTCCACCATATAGTTCTTCGTCTCTCATTTCGTCGTCGTCGTCCTCAAAATCGAATGTTACTAAAAAGGTTGCCTGTATCACATCCATGATGCTGTACTACTGAAGTATTCTTGCATATGCGTTTATATACTGAGTTGACGGGTGGGGTACTAGGTCATGGTCTTTAATGGTAACGATAACGAGCGATACAATATATTCCCATGCTTACACCCACTAACAGGGTGCCAAGGTCACCACAGAAGCATAACACGTTTCGCTGCTGACTTTTATCTATTAACGCTAATAAACGATCTTTTATCTATTTTAAAACTAAAATATTTTTGAATTTAAAAACTTCAAACACGAATCTTTTAAAACTATAATTTGCAACAGTATGATTTTTAAAGTTTATAAAAGCCTTTAGAAATTTTAGAAAACGCATAATTTTGTTTACAATTTTTAAAATTTAGATAAAAATAAACAATAATATGGTTAAACAGCTACTTAATATCAGCATTGAAAATCTATAATTCACAGTTACTACATAGTTTAAAACAGTTTGATCCGAGCAATTAAATTTAAGAAATGGTTTGGAAATACTAATTTCGAACAATAAATTTCCTTCCATTAAAATTTAAATTAACTTCTTTTTGAAATTTCACTAGGTATATATAGCAGGTTGCAAGTATTGAAAGTTCAAAATGTGTGTAGAAGCTAGCTTGCAGAATACGCGCTTGACAGAACGAGTGTTATCATTTCGTAATTGGAAGGGTATACAAACCCCAAAATCTTTAGCTGAGTCCGGATTTGCCTACACGGGACGTGAAGATAGAGTAGAATGTTTTTATTGTCGAGTAAACATTTTCAAATGGGAACCATCGGATAACCCAATCGTACAGCACCTGAAATGGTCACCACATTGCGTGTTTGCAAACGTGTTAACACCCATTAGCGATGAAAGTGGTAGAGACGTTTGCGGTTAAAAGTAATCAGATACAACATAGAATATAACGTGAGGGAAGATGTTACCAATCAAGGCGGTAATATTATTAGCAACCTTGTACGAGGGTGTAGTGTACGTTGCAAAACTCCCAGATACAACAGCAGCTTTTATTTCCTATGACTTCAATACGAGTGTTTGGTATGGAATGCAACCAGTAACGTTGCAACAAATGGGAATCTTTAAACACGAGGTCGGCAATAGAACGCAAGAAGTACGATTCAGGGTCAAATTCGTGTACCCAACACATACTAAGGACAGTGAGTGGCAAACCATCGGGAATAGTCCGGTGGAACAATGTAAAGTCAGCAGCAAAACGTGTTATGCTTCTGTGGTGACCTTGGCACCCTGTTAGTTGCAGTAGTGGGTGTAAGCATGTGAATATATTGTATCGCTCGTTATCGTTACTATTAAAGACCATGACCTTGTACCCCACCCGTCAACTCAGTATATAAACGCATATGCAAGAATACTTCAGTAGTACAGCATCATGGATGTGGTACAGGCAACCGTTTTAGTAACATTCGATTTTGAGAACGACGACGACGAAATGAGAGACGAAGAACTATATGGTGGAAACGTCGCGAAAACTTTAGACCACCACAAAGAGGCATTCGTTAAACGCGTCAAAGAGAAGCGTGTTCTTGAAGCTGGTTATCTGGTGTTTGCGCTAGTGACGTTTGCATATTCAATGGACTTAAATGGGGAAAGCATATGGTTGGATGGAAAAGGTGCGACATCGCCGAAACAGTTGGAAGAGCCGTTAAACGAATGGTACGATACAAATATAAAAAGTCCCATCATGACATGTATAGACAAGTATGCTTAAATAACTTAAATTATGAATTTGAAAAGAACTAATATATAATACAAATAGGTACATAACAATTCATATAAAAAGCACTGCATTAAATATTGATACATTAAGTGCAGCAATATGTAATCCTTTGAAAGCCGATGAACTCATGTATATGTATATAAGGTTATCTAAACGCACGCGTTCTGCATTTAACGTCAAAAAGGAATTTTAAGCGTTTTTAATTAGAACACATAATTATACAAATTTAATTACGGTAATTAGATTTATAATTTATTTATTATAATAATTTATTATATGGTAAATAATCGCATTAAAGACAGTAACTATATATGTTTGTATGTATACTTGCATGTAACCTTGGTTGCTCAGTAGGGGTAGGCAGCCGGTTCTAGCACCGCACCTCCCATCTCGGGTAGGCAACTATGTATACATGCGAGAATTATTATGCGATTGAAAATGGTTAAAAATGATAAAAGGAAAATTTGGTTAAACCGTGAAAGTAATATAGCACTTCAACACGTTATTGAGGTATATTGATTATAAACAATGTAATTATCATTATGCAATTATCAAATGCAAAATATAACCTATAATTGCATTAAATTACACATAATTTTAATGTGGTTAAGAATTTATTTTTCATTTACTATTTAATTATTTTCCAACATAATCTTCTTTGGATGTTAACATTAATAAACCTATATATTAAAATTTGTTAAAACTGTCGTAATCATTTCTAACTTTGATAAGGTCAATAAATTTAATGTTTGATTAACATTATTTAGTGTTAGAGATAGGTTCAAGGTCAAGACCTTGAGAATGCGGTGTTGCCACGTTTAGGTGACAGAGATAGATTCAAGGTCACCATGATGGCCTTGAAAATGCGGTGTTGCCACGTTTAGGTGACAGAGATAGGTTCAAGGTCACCGTGTGTTAGAGAGAGATAGGTTCAAAGTCAATGTTTTGATGACCTTGAAGAGTGGCCTTGAGTTCAAGGTCAAAACATTGTTGTCATATTCTTGACCTTGTGAATGCGGTGTTGCCACGTTTACGTGACAGATATATTCAAGGTTCAAGGTCAATGTTTTGATGACCTTGAAGAGTGGCCTTGAGTTCAAGGTCAACACATTGTTGCCATATTGTTGACCTTGAGAATGCGGTGTTGCCACGTTTACGTGACAGAGATAGATTCAAGGTCACCATGTGTTAGAGAGAGATAGGTTCAAGGTCAAGGTTAGAAGTGGGGGGTGGGTCCAGAACTCTCCTTTTTTTCCCTACTAATAATAGCCAGCCCGGCAACGGCGTTGACTTTAGTTTGTGGTTGTTATTAGCAGTATTAAAATAATATTGGTAATGATAACCACAATCGCTCTGCACTTGTTGTTCTCTTCGATAATTTCATGCATTCATGGCCACATATGCCTGTTATCGGCCATACCAACATGAGGAATATGTTGATATGGGCGATAACGTTGGAATGTCGATGGCGAGATGATGGTAGTTGCGTAGGTGTTGTGGAAAACGGCAACAAAACCCGGCTCTTTTCAGATCCACCCCCGAAATATATGGCTTTCGGGGGATGTGTAGCATTAAGCAACAAGTCGACTTAACCTTCCTCCAAGGAACCCCCTTGAGGGATCGGTCACCAGGGTTTAGGGAGACAGGAAGGAGGACAGACAGTTGCCAGCTATTTCCAGAGACCCCGGTGAGCCCCCAGCGTATAAACCCGCCGAAGTTACCTTTCAGTAGCTGGCAAGTGCCTTGGAAAGAAGGATAGTGACATGCTTCCCTAGGGACTACTACCCCCGTTCCGAAGAACGGGCGCGGAATGCCGGTAATCCATGCCGCTGCTCATAACTACATTTAAAGCCAAGAGCTAAAGGAGGGAAGGGGGTTGATTTTTGGAAGGAAAAGTCGACTCACCGGTTAACACTACACATGACAACTGAGCACCCTTGCCGGCCATGGTGCGAAATGCTTAGACAGCATCTCTACCAACAGCGTAATTCGAGATGCTAATCGCACATATTCACACCACGGACACCAAGCACGATACTGCTACACGCTAACAACTGCCGACTTTATATAGTTGCTTATACTTACCTAGATCCAAAGCATGCTCAGTAACGGGCTTACGGTAAACAAGTGGTCGACGTTGACAGACAAGTCTCATCTTGTTTAATGACACGTCATCATCACAGGCAGGTGTGTGTGTAGGTAATTACCTCATTCTTGCTTCTCTCTCTCATACTAGTTATAGCTATCACTTTTTCAGGCTATGGTACAGAGGGGAGAATAGTAATAATACACACATATAGAACATTAATCTTTTTATTCATCTTTCTCAAAAATTTTATTGAACAACAACAAAAGTAGGTATTGCGCCACCTGAGGCAGACAGAGGCCACCAGAGTTCTAGGGACCCTAGATTCTCTGTCTCTCTCTAAATCTGGTGACTTTTTGTCTGTCTCTCTCTAGGTGGTTAAGTACGGAATCTGCATTACCGGCATTCTGTATTACCGGCATTTGGTTCGTCACTTGGCTAAATGGTGTTAGTGTTGCTAGGGGAAAACAGGTGGCGCCAGTGTCGTTTTTGTACCGACATTCTGTATTATCGGCATTTGGTTCGTCACTTGGCTAAATGGAGTTAGTGTTACTAGGGGAAAACAAATGGCGCCAGTGTCGTTTTACGTGATTTTTGTACCGACATTCTGTATTATCGGCATTTGGTTCGTCACATGGCTAAATGGAGTTAGTGTTACTAGGGGAAAACAAAGGGCGCCAGTGTCGTTTTACGTGATTTTTGTACCGACATTCTGTATTATCGGCATTTGGTTCGTCATCATGAAGAAAGTTGTATTACCGATTACGGGCGTTCTACTGATTGTTAATAGGGGGAGCCAAGGTTTATCATTTTATATTAATAAATTTTACCGATTTCTTAAAATAATTATCGTCGTCATTAATACTTTAATTACATATAATAATTTAAGATAATTAATTCAGCATTAAAATTTTAAACGCAAATCGCCGAACAATTTACGGATAATAATAATAATAACAATAATTATAATAATAATGTCTTTATTTCCTTACAGGTTTACACCCAAATAGGGAAAAAATATGAATTTACAAATATAATAATAATAATAATAATAATTACTACAACCCATAACCTTAACCAAGGCCCAAGAAGCTATAAGCTTGTGCGGGAGGGAGGGGGCGATTATTATTATTATGTAGGCCCAATGTGCGGCTGCAGCCGACTTATAGATGGAACAGCGCAAATCCCACATTTGTGTTACAGCTAAGGGAAACTGCAGAAAACCTTAACCAGATCTGCCAGCGCCGGGAGTCGAACCCGGGCCGCTTGGGTGAAAGTCCGGCACGCCAGACATTACACTACCAAGGCTGTTTTCATGTTTTCATCGTTTATGCTATTCTCCTGTAATATCTCATGGGTAATGTGTAAAGAGCGGAAAATATGCAATGTGCATTTTATGATGTTGATGAAATAAGAATTATTTGTAGATTCAATTAAAATGCCTAAAACCTAAAATTTAAGTCTTTAATATTATTGTTTATTGTATATTTTATATCAATAAATGCGAAACTCCGTGTAATGTCATGTAATAATAATGCAACAATGTAACATAACTGTATACATCGGTGTATACATAAAATAAACTTGATGTTGATGAAATAAATAATAGAAACAAAATTTAATTTATGATTTGATTTATTGAAATTTCCTTATTCTTATAACAAATAAGTTTTTACTAATAATATTTAGTTATTACTAGTTAGTTAATAGTATATTATATACATATTTGTTGCATTTTTTTTGTCGAAACCCATGCATTTTTTGTCAAATTTCGTTGCATTTAAATGTGCATATGTTTTCTTTTTGCCTTGCATTTTTCCGCTCTTTAGTAATGTGTATTGTGGTGACAAAATTCACTTGGTATTGTTATGTCTGTTTGTGTTGGTGAATATTTCACCATTTACAACATAATCATGAATAAAGTGGTTGGTGTATTTTTGCATACGAAACAATGGAACATTTATTTACGTTTAAATTTAGGAGATTAGCTTTACACCAATCACATAGAAAGTTAATGTTAGACTGCAAATATAAGCAATCATTGATATCTCGTACTTGATGATATATTTTTAAATCGTCAGCAAATAATAGTTTCTCGCAGTGTATAGATTGATGATGCTGATGAATACCACGTAGACACGTCCATTCGTGACGGGTATCTTGGAATACGTTCTGCTTGGTTCGGACATCTTGTATCCCAACCCTCTGGCGTTTAATGTCATGCTTACCTTGCTATCTCTCTCTCTCTCTCTCTCTCTCTCTCTCTCTCACGCTCTCTCCTTCTCACTCTCTCCTTATCATCTATTAGAGAGGACGCATTAAAGAGCATTCTCTCTCACTCAATGTCTCCTCTCTCACTCTCTTGCTCTTTCGCTCTCTCCTTATCACCTATTAGAGGACGCATTAAAGAACCTTCTCTCCCTCTCTCACTCTCTCGCTCTCACGCTCTCTCACTCTCTCTCCCTTCAACCTAATGCTAGTAAATGAAACACCATTGGATAGAGGTAACCGTTAGGTCTACTGTTCTGGGATTGGTTCGGACGGCTTTGTTATTTCATACGTGAAAATAAAAAACATCGATAAATGTTTTACTGTTTTTATTATTTTTCGTATAGTTACACAATATTACTAATATTCTATTGTAAATCAGCTTAAACTAGGTGATTATAGTTTTATATAGTATATTACTTTATTACTCAATATAAACTAGATATGTTATATCAGAATGTTACAAATTAATTTTCTAACAAAATAACTTAGAGCAGCTTATAAATATATATATATTCTAACACTTAACATTTACTTAATAGAATATTAACTATATATTAAACTTAAACCTCAACAACATACTTTATTTAATCTAGTAATATAAACTTTATATAGGCAAGAACTGTCATTTAACAACATCTTCCGCCTTTATCCAGGACTTTTCATTCAAGCCGAGCCATTTGACGTACATGTCACCATTGCTGCGGCGTTTAAGTACTTTTTCAACTAAGTAAACGTCTGGCTGATTGGTTTTCTGTAGCTCGAACTCGTAGAAAGCTCCTCGAACAGCAACCCCATGAAGATCTTCCAGCAGATATGTGACAGGTTTTGTAAATTGAACTTTAACTATTTTGAATAATTCAGTTGACCAGCTGGGCGTGTATCCCTTAGAAAAGACCCCCTTGAACTTACTAATACGTACGAGGTCATTCAAGTCTAGTTTACGTTTACTTCCTGCAGCGACATCTGCTTTTACATTAGTGTCATAAACGGTTAGTTTGGTGGTAGGTGTAACAGTAGCAGGAGCTCGACCTATCGTTCTATGTCTGGTGTTGTTATAGCTGTCAACTACCCTCTGTAATATATCTATCCATTTAAATGATCCTCGGTAGCTAAACTCTTTATACAACTTTTGCTTAATTGTACGGATAACGCGTTCAACTATCGAAGCCTTAATTACGGAATATGTAGAGTAATGATTTATAGTGTGCTCTTTCATTAATCGTTTAAAATGTTTATTGTAAAACTCTTTCCCGAGATCCGTCTGAAGATTCTTGGGTATGACTGAACTCTTAAAGATGCTGCGGACCTGCTTTGTCACCTCTTCTCCGGATTTAGTTTTCAACGGTCGTGCATACAGATATTTCGAATAACAGTTTATCATCAGCAGTATGTAACGATACCCCTTATTTACTTTAGCATAGGGAATAAACTCGGCTAAGTCAGCCTGGAACAAGTCCTGGAAATCTTTTATTATAGTGCGACGTCTTTGAAAGTTTTTTCTAGCAGCCCTGTGTATTTCATCAACAACGGTTTGTTTAGCACTAGTCATTATCATACAATTAATCTCAACGACACCGAGAGAGCAACGTCTCAAATAATTATATTGGCAGCAGCCGTGTTTGATGAATACTGAACAATGTTAAAGCAATATATCATTATATACCCCCGAAATATTCTATTCTATGATGCCTTCCTCCTTAAGTTCGCTTATAATTGATATTATTTCGTTTTCATTCTGTGGACTAGTGTTGCCGGCACTCTTTACAGCATATAACAAACGAAGCCGGTCGACTAGCTCGTTAGCCTTATTCCAGTAGACGTATTCGACTTTGCAATCGCTTAATTTTTAAAAATTTGACGATGATGATGATGATAGTCTAATGCCTAAACCTTTGATTCTGGGTAAGTTCGGTTTAATTATATAAAATCATACTTCCAATGTTTAACAGCTGTTAGTTTACCCTGTGGTCTATATGATTTCTTATGCGCATTAGTAAGGGCTATTATCTGCATATAATTATTGATATCAGCTTGCGTTGGTATAGACTCTAATTCACTAAACGTGAGTAAGTCAAACAGACCGGGTGTTGCTTTGAAAACGTTGTTTTTAATTATGATGTTTGTATCACGCATAGTCACAGGGGAAGATGCAAATGTCCACGCGTCTCGATCAATTTTATATCTAATACCGAATCTAGTTCTATCTATATTTTTGTTTCCGACAGCGTTAGCTATCAGCATACCGTAATGAGTAGGGAGATCAAGAGTTTTATTAGATTCTTCTTCTTCTTCTTCTTCTTCGTCTGCTTCCGATGATGATGATGTAGCAGGTTGTTTTTTAACTTTCAACTGGGGAATGTAACTAGCAGTAGTAGTAATAGTAGTAGCAGCAGATGGTTGTGTTTTAACTTTCAATAGGGGTACGTTAGAGGTGTTAACTGATTTAGCAATGGTTTCCAGTGGCGATATAACTGGATTGTGCGTGACGCGATACATACGTTCTGCTTCTGCTCTATCACGACGAAAGTATGCAAACTTCTTACGTATAGCATTACGAGCGTGTATTATTTTACGCTTTAAACTCAGATCATACGTGTTGGACATGTCGGCTATGCAGAGACTACTAAACGAATCGACTCTAATTATAAACTTATATATGAATCAAAACCCTTCCGATATCTGCCACGGTCTAGAGAGCTGTCTTTATTAATTACCAGGAAATCATGCGGCTCCTTCCAACACAGAGAGCAAATGTTTTTGAACTGATCATAGCTAATACCGTCTCCTACAACATGATCGCTAAACACGTGTTTTAAGTTCAACTCGTCTTGTCTAAAGAGAATAATTAGGTTTGCATTGTCCCTAATCAGATGTTTCGGTATCTTGGCGTACGTTTGGCCTAGATAAAAACAGTCGACACCCTTATGCCTACCCATGCTAAAATATTCTCTAATCTTTTCCTGCTTGCTGCAAATTATATCATCAAAAATGAACACTGAATTAGGTTTAACATCACCGGGGCTGATTACGTCATCGTTTTCGCTAAATTCATGATATCCCATACCCGTAAGTGGTTTCATAACACGTTTTAAGAATTCATATTTAGGTTGAAATAAAGACTTGGCGTATAGGTAGATATTTTCAAATTTTAATCCGTTTTCGCTAATAAGTAAACCTAACATAGCATTAGTTTTACCGCAGGAAGATGGACCGCTCAATATTGCTCTACATGATACAGGTAACAGATCGCCATGTTTCCTAACATCCTCGCCTGATCGTCGTTGTAAAGATGTATCATCGCAGTCTTCTAGGTTACATATGTTTAGTGACTTATTTTGTTTAACGACCTTCATTACGGTATGCGTACGTGTCTAGTCACGGTCTCGTTAAACGGATTATACTCGATTAATGCGTCGTGAAGGATCAAACAATACGCCTTAGTTGTGTTCGTAAATGCGGCTGAAGACTCGAGCTCTAGTCTAATATCGACAGTGGAATCCTTAAAACTCTCTACCTGTCTTGAACAGTCAATAACAAAAATGGGGTACGTTTCAAACGATTTGTAGCTGAGTAAACAGCTCTCAGCCGCACCTCTACCTATACCGTCATAGTAGTTCTCGCGAAAACGAGTTTAATTCAGATACGCAGGAATGTAGTCCTTACGGTCGAAATCGAGATTTAAACGCTGATGCGGGAACACTTGCGAATTTAAATACAACTTAACGTCGACCAAGTTCGAATGAGTAAATGTAGTCGGGTTACCCGTTTTTATACCCAGCTGACGCTCGTCTTGTAAAACTACAAAGACCCAGCGCGGTTTCTCTAGATCATTGGAGTTCTTTACGCGCCAAACCTGGTTTTTAGTAGTTCCCAACGAGGGTAACTCGTGTAATTCCCAACGTCTAAACGGAGCGATAATAGAAGAATTATCTCTTAAACTCTCCACCAGGTTCACTTTGCTTTCATCTGATAACAGTATATGCGGAACTTCCCACGAAAGCTTATCAATCTTGATATCTACGTCGGTACCTGCATCACCTGCTTCGCTTTTATAGCAATTAAAATCGTTCTTGGCGCGAATTAAAACTAGCTGACAACTCATATGAGGTATTACTTTTTTATAATCGTCTGCAAATCCAAAGATATCTTTTAATGGTATTCTACACGTGAAATGAAAGACGTTATTCCCTTGGTTATGTAACAAATCATTATCGCTAGTAATCCCTAAGTTCCATGCTGTGCTGGTTAAAGCTCTATCCTCGGCGCCATGTGAAACGAGACCTTTTATAGTGCTTGTAATGCCGGGCTGTTTACAGACATCTATGAGCTGGTTTGTGCCTAATATTAGTTGAATTTCATCAAACAGAAAGTGGGCAAAATTGTTTACCAGAAGGAATTGCTTGTTTTCTGCACGCGTTATGCTACCTTTAACAAGTACATAGCTGTCATACAAAGCTAAAACGTTATCGGAATTTTGTATGCTGATTCTAATGGTGTCGGAATGATTGGCATTTAGCGTAAACGGCAGATAGGTATAAAAATCCTCTTTTATTATATCTGTATCGACGCGAGGCTTCCCAAATATGTTTAATTTATCAATGGTAAAGGTGTCGGTGTTAATATGAATTTTACTTCGTTTTGACATGCTGCTGCTGCTGCTGCTGTTATCGTACTTTAAAGCCTAAAGATTCAAGAAAAAGGCGACGAGCTTTAGTTAGTTTTAATCGAAGGTCTGCACGTGCCGACGTTCGACGGTGAATGACCTTTGATGGACATATGCTGATGTTTTTATAGCTAAAGTTTATTCCCATTTTTCACGTTTAAGTTCTAGCCTGATGCTCGTGAAAGTGTCTTCAGACAAATTTATCAACTCTCCTCTCGCGTCTACCAGTCTAATGGTAATGTTGTCGATCTCGGTGACAGTGATGGGAAAGTAAATCACATGCGATGGCTCCTTTTCAATCAGATAACCGGGTGGTACGCAAACACCAAATTCGAAGATTGTATGACCTGCTTGATTGTTTCTATATGAGCCGCCTGTAATATTCGTGTCTACAAAGATGTTTGGAGTTGAAAGTATATCGACAACTCGATCTGATACGTGTCTACTACCGGGTTCTAGCACGCGCTTCTTAAATCCTAGTAGTGATCCTATGTTATCGGGTTTGGTAAAATCAATCAACTCGGTAGCTGATTCAATCTCACACTTTCCCGTATTAGTGTTAGCTTTGATTTGTAGTAGTAGTAGATCTCCCTCTTCGGGATCGTCACTAATTTGATTGTTTATATAGTTAACGATTTCAGACAACTCGTAGCTACCCGGTTCAATAGTTATCGCCTTTTCTCCGTAATAAAATTTATTTTTGCCTGGGTATATATTCCGTATCGTGTGACTTGTATATAAGCCGACTAAACCTAGTGAGTATTCGTAACGCACGTGATCTAGTGTTATAGGTGGATAAATACGATCCGTAGAAAGCCTGTTTCCTGTACCGTACACCGTGATGGTCCTAGCCATACTTAACCGATTTACACTTTCACCTCTCTTTTATACAAAAATCGTAGACACAGATGTCCGCAGTTGTATGTATTGAACTTTTGTTCTTGGGCTACGTTGTAGTATACGGCGCAGCGAGGCCCTAAATATTTCACAAGTTCAGATGGTGGTCTCAGGTCTCCGAAGGGGTCATAGTACAAAACCACGTTTCGATCCTTTCTATAGGCAACCCAATGAGTACCCGGTCCTCCAGCGTCGTCAAGATTAACAATAGCTCTTTCGAATTGCAAAGGTTTCGTTGCAGGTAGACTTGTTCTCATATAGACACCTCTAAAATAGGGAATGTCTTTAGCATGTTTTATTATATCTAGGTCTGTAAGTGGTCTCCGAGGCAAGTTATTCAGTTTTTTGACCGCCTGACATATGGTTTTAAGTACAATGCAGCTCCGCCAGCTCTATACGGCTTCAGGTAAAGGGCGTTCTCGTTCTTACCGCCTAAAGCGATAGCTTCCATACTTTTATTATGCCGTGTAGTTTCTTCTAGCTGTCTCTTATTACTATTAGCAGTGTTAACAGCTTTTGCTACCCCTGAGGCGCCTCCTATAATTGCACCGAGAGCCGAGAGGCCAGCAAAAATTGGTATGAGTGGTAAAATACCCCCTGTAGCTGTAGGCATAGGAATTATTCGGGGTACTTTAACGTTTTTTCGACCGCCTACGTTTTGAATGATTCTTCTGGCAGCGCTCAGGGCATGATGTATTAAATCTTTACCCGTGAGTCTCTTGCTTGCACGATTCACTACACCAACAAGCTTCTTTAAAACGCCACCTTTGAAAGTGACAGTTTTCCTCTTCATCATCTTTTTAGCGAGACCCTGTTTCGCCGACGGTTTGTTTGTCTTTACGCCCATTCCCAACTTTCTTTTAGCCTTCATTATACCGGTTACAAACAGAGCTGATGCTTTTTCCCCTAATTTAGAGTCTTTAGCCTTAACACCCTTCCAAGCGGCTTCTTCTAATACACGATCTGCCTGGTGTCTAACAGTAGACACAGAACAGTCAAATCGGAGCTTTAAGCGTACGAGATGTCGTGCTGCATACACGCCTGGTCCAAAGGATTTATACCTTTATCGCCACGTTGTAATCTTTTAGATAATTTAGTACCAGGTCCACAGTACTGATAGGAAGGAAGATGTAGTTCAATAGGCAGCTTGTCTATGAGCTTGTTAACAAAGCCGTTACCTTCGTGAACTAACATCTGGTACTGAGAGAAGAGACTGCTTGTACCTGTATTTATACTCGGTCACCACTGCAGCCGGACTAATCTGTGTTCTGAAATCTCTGCGTATAGATAAAGTCTCTATGATCAGCTTGTAGAATTTCACACAGATGCTTTTCAACATTATGTATTCTTGTTTGAAAACGGTATCTGTCCAGAGCTAATGTTTGCCAGTCTCCCTTTCTCGCCTGTCTGTATGCATACTCCCATACTATCATATGATGTATATTATTCATGCTTGCGTCGGCGAAACTTACTTTCTTTACCATATCGATGTGTTGCTGCTGCTGTTGCTACAAATCGCTATGTTTGGAGAGTTATTGACATTAGTAAAACTAAAAACTTCGTTTAAATACATTTTTATTTCTTCAACGATACATTTAGGCTAAGATAGAAAAAAAATAACTGATTAGCGTAGATATAAGCAAACTAAGCATTTGCGCAGCATTCCCGCAAGGCTCACCACATTTCCTATCTGCGCTAATCAGGCATTTGATATAATACACTTAAAACTAGAATAAAAAATGGTGTAAATATGATTAGGTCTACCGATAGTAGTAGTAAATTCCGTTATTAGTCGGTATTGTACACTCTCTTTATGTTGTAAGAGTTCGTACGTGTTGCAGATTCGGCTATTAGGGCATCAAACGATGATCGCATAACTTTTTGAGTATCCTCGAGCACTTGTACTTTATCTAATAATTTTTTATAATTACTATCTAGGGTATTATTCGTTTCTTCTATCTTTGTCAACACACTCGAATGATTAGTTTCCATCTCATCATTCGCTATTAGGTGATTTCTCTTTGTTTCTTTTTCCAACGTTGTTAGCAAACTGTTAAGTTTACTAGTTTCAATGTCAACCTTTGTTACCGTTTGCTTTAGATCTTTAATAGTGTTCTGAGTGTCGGTAGTCATTGTAATGAAGGTTTGTACAGCAGAGTCGAATTGAGCATCTACATAAGCTTTAGAAGTGACATCCGTGCCATCTATAGGGTAACTTACTGAAACAATACGTTTACCATCTGCATTAAACTGCATTTGATCGTTTGTATGCATAGCCCGATTGTTAAAATACTGCCTAGAGATTACATCTTTATCCTCTAGAGGCTCCCCTATATTACAAATTCTTCCATCTTTAGCATCATAGTACGACCCCTGTCCTTTATCCTCTCGTCGTCGTCTCAAACAATTAGAGAGTAATTTTCTTTCAACATCGTCCACCAGCTCGTCGGTATACTTTTTCGTACAAACATCGTGGTTGTCAAGCGGTTCTTTAACGTGTACTAACCTTCTTTTCTTAACATCAATTACACCTTCATCGTTATCTGATAACATTAGTACAGAACGCTTCGTGACAAGATCGTTATCGTTGATAGGAGCGCCTACATTAGTTATACGACGGTTCTCAACATCGAAATTACCCTCTGGTGTTAATTTGAAACCATAACCTCTCGGTCCACGTTTTGTTGCAGCCATTGCTTCATCTGTCATACTCATCATAGCTCTACCGAAGAGATCTATTGTGTTCATGATGACGTATGACAAATAACTGTCACGCATGAACAGAATACACAGTATTTATAGCTGAGATCTTCATAGCGCAATGATGTACATATTTCAATACGTCATGAGATTTATACAGTTCGTCGGATGTTCTCAGACATAATCGTAGACGGTACTGAGACTTCTCGTAATCAGCCCGCATTTAATTTAGTAAACATCGTATGCTTTTACGCTTTTTTGAATAATTATCGTCCGAACCAATCCCAGAACAGTAGACCTAACGGTTACCTCTATCCAATACTGTTTCATTTACTAGCATTAGGATGAAGGGAGAGAGAGAGAGAGATAGTGAGAGAGCGTGAGAGTGAGAGAGCGTGAGAGTGAGAGAGGGAGAGAAGGTTCTTTAATGCGTCCTCTAATAGGTGATAAGGAGAGAGCGAAAGAGCAAGAGAGTGAGAGAGGAGACATTGAGAGAGAGAGAAGGCTCTTTAATGCGTCCTCTCTAATAGATGATAAGGAGAGAGTGAGAAGGAGAGAGCGAGAGAGAGAGAGAGAGAGAGAGAGAGAGAGAGAGAGAGAGAGATAGCAAGGTAAGCATGACATTAAACGCCAGAGGGTTGGGATACAAGATGTCCGAACCAAGCAGAACGTATTCCAAGATACCCGTCACGAATGGACGTGTCTACGTGGTATTCATCATCATCATCATCAATCTATACACTGCGAGAAACTATTATTTGCTGACGATTTAAAAATATATCATCAAGTACGAGATATCAATGATTGCTTATATTTGCAGTCTAACATTAACTTTCTAT
Organism: Agrypnus murinus; assembly: GCA_929113105.1. NCBI lineage: Eukaryota > Metazoa > Arthropoda > Insecta > Coleoptera > Elateridae > Agrypnus > Agrypnus murinus. Next base: position 176,064,502 of record OV816027.1, read on the forward strand.
GTGATTGGTGTAAAGCTAATCGCCTAAATTTAAACGTAAATAAATGTTCCATTGTTTCGTATGCAAAAATACACCAACCACTTTATTCATGATTATGTTGTAAATGGTGAAATATTCACCAACACAAACAGACATAACAATACCAAGTGAATTTTGTCACCACAATACACATTACTAAAGAGCGGAAAAATGCAAGGCAAAAAGAAAACATATGCACATTTAAATGCAACGAAATTTGACAAAAAATGCATGGGTTTCGACAAAAAAAATGCAACAAATATGTATATAATATACTATTAACTAACTAGTAATAACTAAATATTATTAGTAAAAACTTATTTGTTATAAGAATAAGGAAATTTCAATAAATCAAATCATAAATTAAATTTTCTTTCTATTATTTATTTCATCAACATCAAGTTTATTTTATGTATACACCGATGTATACAGTTATGTTACATTGTTGCATTATTATTACATGGCATTACACGGAGTTTCGCATTTATTGATATAAAATATACAATAAACAATAATATTAAAGCCTTAAATTTTAGGTTTTAGGCATTTTAATTGAATCTACAAATAATTCTTATTTCATCAACATCATAAAATGCACATTGCATATTTTCCGCTCTTTACACATTACCCATGAGATATTACAGGAGAATAGCATAAACGATGAAAACATGAAAACAGCCTTGGTAGTGTAATGTCTGGCGTGCCGGACTTTCACCCAAGCGGCCCGGGTTCGACTCCCGGCGCTGGCAGATCTGGTTAAGGTTTTCTGCAGTTTCCCTTAGCTGTAACACAAATGTGGGATTTGCGCTGTTCCATCTATAAGTCGGCTGCAGCCGCACATTGGGCCTACATAATAATAATCGCCCCCTCCCTCCCGCACAATCTTATAGCTTCTTGGGCCTTGGTTAAGGTTATGGGTTGTAGTAATTATTATTATTATTATTATTATATTTGTAAATTCATATTTTTTCCCTATTTGGGTGTAAACCTGTAAGGAAATAAAGACATTATTATTATAATTATTGTTATTATTATTATTATCCGTAAATTGTTCGGCGATTTGCGTTTAAAATTTTAATGCTGAATTAATTATCTTAAATTATTATATGTAATTAAAGTATTAATGACGACGATAATTATTTTAAGAAATCGGTAAAATTTATTAATATAAAATGATAAACCTTGGCTCCCCCTATTAACAATCAGTAGAACGCCCGTAATCGGTAATACAACTTTCTTCATGATGACGAACCAAATGCCGATAATACAGAATGTCGGTACAAAAATCACGTAAAACGACACTGGCGCCCTTTGTTTTCCCCTAGTAACACTAACTCCATTTAGCCATGTGACGAACCAAATGCCGATAATACAGAATGTCGGTACAAAAATCACGTAAAACGACACTGGCGCCATTTGTTTTCCCCTAGTAACACTAACTCCATTTAGCCAAGTGACGAACCAAATGCCGATAATACAGAATGTCGGTACAAAAACGACACTGGTGCCACCTGTTTTCCCCTAGCAACACTAACACCATTTAGCCAAGTGACGAACCAAATGCCGGTAATACAGAATGCCGGTAATGCAGATTCCGTACTTAACCACCTAGAGAGAGACAGACAAAAAGTCACCAGATTTAGAGAGAGACAGAGAATCTAGAGTCCCTAGAACTGTCTGCCTCAGGTGGCGCAATACCTACTAACAAAACAATAATTAAATAACTAAACAATTATCTGTTCTCGGATAACCATGATAGAACACTAATCTTTTATTCTATGACAATCTTTCTCAAAAAAAAATTATTAAAGAACTAAACAATAATCAAAATAACTAAACAATTATTATTATTAGGGTTGAAATCTGTTCTTGGATAACCATGAAGACATACTCGTCACACGTTTGAAACTTGACCTTTCTTTCATTGTCAAATTGTTGTTATTGTTTATCCCGGAGCAATTGAATGCCTTGTACGATTTGTTATGCTAAATATTCTTTTCAACAATGTCCCGATCTACTACTACTACTACTACTACTACTACTACTTAACAGACACAGTTGAAAAGAACAAAATCGCGTTTATCAGGTCTATTTCAAGAGCATGTTCCCGAGTATCCTCATGTGATTTACATTCAATCACTCCCAAGTTTCACCATCTTTTTTTTTAATAATTAATTACTGTACATAAAGTATAACTCTCGTCAGTTTCACTTATTATTATAACTACACTATGCTGAAGTCGATTAACATATCCGTATTATGCGTTTTATAACGACGACGACGACAACAACAAAAATCACCACCAACAACAACATCAGTAGCTCCAATGAGAGACCAACAGGGTGACCATCCCATAGTGATGCAGTAGGACTTTCGTTGTCCTAACATATTTATAAGCAAATGAACAATAGTTACTTTTACAGAGTATGTTGCTACTCATACATAAGTAATTGAACTTTTCAATTATATACAATAATAATAATAATCTTTAAAACATCGTCCTTCAGATAATGTACGTACTTATTGAAGCTACTACATTACTATAAAATTATTTTACTAATACTTAAGAGTTAAGAATATGTTACTATACAAATATTTTTACTTAAGTAAAGATATACAAATTTTTACAAAACTTGAAAAATACAATTATACTACAAACCTCATAGAATGTCATTAACTAACACAGGGCTTCTTATGTCCATAGGGAACAGAGTCGAAACTGTCGTCAAACTTACGTTTTTCTGACCTAGGCCTGTAGATCTTTGTTCCATTCTTGGTAATGACCTGGTAGTGTTTTGTACGGCGTATATTCAAAGAGGCAATGTATAGAGGTTCAAAAGGCTCTTTGGATGTAACCATCTGCCTCATACTGTGGAAGTTGATGAGCTTCAGTACATCATAGTTCAGTCTAATACCTTTTACTTTATACACAGTGAAGTAAGTGTTATACTTGGGACTGAATATAATGTAACTGTAGTTCTTAAGACCTCCAGAGGTAAATGCTACTGTATAGCTGCCAGGCCCATAGTCTTCTAGCTCATCAGTCATTTCTCCCAAGCTGGAACCCGTTGGTACATCCCATTCCCCTTTTCTGCTAATGTAAATGATGGATTCTAACGAATTTAACATTAGTTTAGCAAAAGCTCTTAATCCTGGGTTCTTAAGTATTTCCGAGAATTCCATGCGTATACCTTCCTTCTCGAAAAATTCTTCGATATATGCATTCTTCTTCTCTGCATCGGACAAGCAATCCCCGGGCCAGCCTGATGCCTGCTGCTTCATTTTGATAAACTTGTTCATCATTCCCGTAAATAACCCGCCAGTCTTCTTCATAGTGGTATACTGTTCTATGTTGTATTGCCAAACTTCGTAAACTTCCAGCATGACATACCCCATCTCCAAGGCTTTTTGTACTTCGTCTATTAACCAAGTACCTGTTAATGATCGTTCATCTTCCGTATGATTACAGTCGTTCTGGTTAAGCTCTGAACCGCAGGTTCTGCATAACACAAACATTAACTTGTTGTTCATTCTGAGTGGTAGTACCGAGTGGTACAGCTGTTGCGACGGCAACACCTTACATTTGATGAGGCCGCCTGTATGTTCTAAATCAAGTTTTTTGCAAGCATCGCCCACGTAAACCTTAGGATGTCCAATAGGAAACTTGCCATACTTACACACCCAAGGATATAGCGAACAAACATCAACATACTTTATTTTTTCTCCAGGCCCGACTTGATAATATGTTTTGCAATTACCAGTTCGACCGCCAAAGAAAGCATCACGAAGGTTCAGAGGTGTCGATGCCATTAGAGGGCTGTTTTCAAGTTCTTGTTTTAGGTCTTTGTTTCGTTGCAGCATTTCCCTAAATTCACATTCCCACATTTCGATGACGTCATAGCCTCGCTGTCTCAGTCTTTCGATTTTGTTGCTGGTTCTTTGTAAACGATTGTTCAATGTATCCGAGGGATCTTCATGCACAGGTTCATCTCGCCTTACGGATAGACAGGTGTGCCCGTGATAGTAACAGCCGTGAAATCCAAATACTTGTCGTGTTTCTTCACAGTAACCATCAACCTTGACGCCATCTACTATAGTCTCTCGCTGCTTGGCTGAATGTTTAATGTTGATACCTTTTTGAGTCTCTTCATAGATTAGCCATAGAGTGGCTATTTTTGACTGAATTTCAACATTTCTGTAACCATTACGAGGTATAATACCGATTGTTTGGGGCTGCAGGAAGTTCCGGCGATATACCAAGTGCTTCCGTGAACGGACATACATTGCACTCTTCTAAAAAGAGCTTCCTAAATTTAAGACACGCCTTTGTCAAAATATCGACGTCACTGATGCAGTAACCTACTAGTTCTCTTTGCATTTGAAAGTTGTCATTTCGGTGTTCCTTATGCCATTCCATCAGTTTTAGGCGCGTGTCTTCGTTCATGTAGTCGGGGTCGTAGTATTTAAGGTCTGGCAGAGGTCCGTCATAATTAGCATTGGCCTGAGTGTTAAAGTGGTGTGGGAAATAACCCTTCTTCAGTTCGGCGCCTAAATCGAAGGCTTTTGGAAGTGCGGATAATGCTATGGAAAAGTAGTTGATACTATCGATAAACTTAACGTTATCGATACCCATCATGATAATGCTGCTGCCTCTCATAATCAATTCAACCTTGAGATCGGTGTTTTCAAGTACATGCTTAAGAAGAAATTGGTGATCATACGCCTTTCCATTATGGGCCAACACAACAATCCTATTAAAGGCCTTCTTAACCCCTAGTATATAGTTTAGGAAGACCTGTATTGGATTAAATTTTATCACCTGTTGTCTCAGGCAGCATTTTGCGCATATGGCAACTGTATTAGCCTCATTAATACTGTTGTCACAGCGTTGTTGGAAGACACACAGGTTGGGTACGTGTATCTACTCACCATCAGGACCTCGTTTATCCTGCCTCGACTCCAGGTCATAAAATATAAACAGGTAGCCTTCTGAAGATGGTTCTCTGCTATCGGGTTTTATATGACAGTAATGCCCTGCAGGTTGATGTTTTCTGCACATCTTGCAGTATATTTCACCACAAGTATGAGTTCTTTGGGCTGTTACTGTCTTCAGGCACTCGGGGCATTGTTTTATATGTTGGCATACTGTTTTCATGCCATATGAACCGCTAGTTTTATGCTTGTTATAGCAGTCTGGGCCTCTAAATTTGCGATGGCAATCTTCGCACGTTATTTCCTGCCTGCTTTTCTCGCATGGCGGAGTCTGCTGGCAACATGGGCATGATCCAGCACATCTGTGGTCGTTCTTGTTATTGTATGGAATGTGACAAGATTCACAGTAATATATACACACAAACGCTTCTTTCAAGTTGTTAATAACGTTGTAGTGATTGTTGTGGTGAAGCAGGCTGATTTTCGCTGGAGCATCAGGCCCTTCAAATAGAACGGTTCGCCCTCTAGACCCATATGCATAAACGGTTATTTTAAAATTGTTCATATGAGTCTGGAACCGCTTCAGTTCTTCAACACCAGCGCCTTCCTCAGGAATCTGAATACCAACTTCTTGCATCAGCTTATTTGTCTCGATATCTTGCATCTTTGCATGGTTTTCTCTGATTTGTTTGACGAGAGGATCCTTGAGAGCATAAGCTCTGGCCACAACGAGAGCTCGGGGAAGGCATAGGTTGTCTTTATTGTTAATGACTACTATACCTCGTCGCTTAGCACATTCTTCTTCATAGCTGTTGTATGTCCTAGCTCGTCCAGAGCCTCTGTAGGATTTCACTTGGGTCATTGTCATTCGAAAGCTATCTGAATGAAAGCCTTCAGAATTGCTCTGATATATTTTTCCCAATAAGTCCCATATTTCCTCGAACGATACGTCCCTGTCCTTTTTAAAGGATATGTATGCGTCTCCCTTGGTTAAACATTCTGAGCCAAACGTGAAACCAAGCTTATCTTCAGAGTCGATGTCTTGGCATATATGCGCTAGGATATCTTTTAGCCTATTCTTCACCCACGCTTCTGGATCGATAACGTCTTGAGGAATTTCGTTTAGCTTGAAGCAGACACTACGCAGTTGGAAATTATATTTTTTGCTACTTTTTGTGATTTCATCTACTATCTGAAATGCCATTTCTGTTTTGTTTAAAAAGCTGCCTAATACCTCACTTTGATCAGAGCTAAAACCAATACAAATTATTACATTAGACTATAGAAAAGTTATAATCGTATGTAATAAAGATTTTTTAAACATTAGAGCTCTGTTTAGTTAGTAAGGCGTATCAGAGTATATTATAAAAAAATCTTCGAAGCTCTATGAACTTTAATCGACATTAAGACTAGAGAAAAAATTTAAAAAAATATAAAACTATTCCTACATTGCTGGAATTCAAATTTAACATTATTATTATTCGCGTTGCAAGAGCTCTAATTACGATGTACGTGTATGGCTAATTAAAACTCGACTTGCAAAACTACAAAGATCCCATAACCTCAAATTATTATTTGAATAATTATGTTACAGCCCTAGATAATAATAATAATAAATTCAAAATAAATTTTGCCTGAATACTGTCTGTATAACGTTGTACGCTTTTTTTAAACAATTCAAATGTATATTAAATATTATAAATAATTATTCTTTACGCGGAGAAAATGTTCGTTCTTAAACTCCAACAGAACCTCGTCTTGCAAAACTACAAAGATCCCATAACCTCAAATTATTATTTGAATAATTATGTTACAGCCCTAGTTAATAATAATAATAATTAACAAAAAATATATAAAACTATTCCTACATTGCTGGAATTCAAATTTAACATTATTAAGCCCTAGATAATAATAATAATAATAAACTCAAAATAAATTTTGCCTGAATACTGTCTGTATAACGTTGTACGCTTTTTTTAAACAATTCAAATGTATATTAAATATTATAAATAATTATTCTTTGCGCGGAGAAAATGTTCGTTCTTAAACTCCAACAGAACCTCGTCTTGCAAAACTACAAAGATCCCATAACCTGAAATTATTATTTGAATAATTATGTTACAGCCCTAGATAATAATAATAATAATAAACAAAAATATATAAAACTATTCCTACATTGCTGGAATTCAAATTTAACATTATTAAGCCCTAGATAATAATAATAATAATAAACACAAAATAAATTTTGCCTGAAAACTGTTTGTATAACGTTGTACGCTTTTTTAAGCAACTCAAATGTATATTAAATATTATAAATAATTATTCTTGCCACGGAGAAAATGTTCGTTCTTATTCTCCAACAGAACCTCGTCTTGCAAAACTACAAAGATCCCATAACCTCAAATTATTATTTGAATAATTATGTTACAGCCCTAGATAATAATAATAATAAACAAGAAAATATAAAACTATTCCTACATTGCTGGAATTCAAATTTAACATTATTAAGCCCTAGATAATAATAATAATAAACACAAAATAAATTTTGCCTGAAAACTGTTTGTATAATGTTGTACGATTTTTTAAGCAATTCAAATGTATATTAAATATTATAAATAATTATTCTTGCCACGGAGAAAATGTTCGTTCTTATTCTCCAAAAGAACCTCGTCTTGCAAAAACTACAAAGATCCCGTAACCTCAGATTATGATTAATATAAACAAATTATAAATATTGTTATATGCGTGGAAACTCGAAAGTTGATATTAAGATTCAGAATTTAAAAATAAATAAAATATTCCTACCTTGTTGTTGCTGAAGCGTCGATCACTTTTTTTAAAAAACAATTCAAATTTACTATATGTTATTATTATAAACAAATTAAAGAGCACTAGTGTTTAGTATACTTATTGCACTCACACACGCACGATCGTTCGTGTACGACTGATTGTATCTGAAACGATTACAGCCCTTTTTATAGCTTCGTGAATAGTTAAAGCAGGAACTTTTTGCATGTTTCAGCCTGTCGATACAGGCTCTCGTAAATACGATTGCATAATAATTAAATGAATTACGCAATATATTCGAGTTTTAACCTGTTTTAGCCTGCTTAAGTGTGTTTTTAATTCTGATGTTTAATTAATGGGTATTTGAAGCGCTTAACAAAGTTACGTTTGTACATATACGAAAAAGACTAATCTCATTAATTCCTACCATAATACCTATGTGTGTGTATAAGACAAATATTTTCGTTTAAATATATTTATAGAATCTTTTTTTAGTACTCGAAAAAATCCCCAAAAGATGTCTCGGTACAAGCACATGGATTTATAGGTCGTTCTACAGTAACAAATCTAACCCTATATTGACATAAATAAATGTAAATTCTTGTTAAACTTTATAAGTGAAATTAAATTCTGTTACGCTTTGTAATGTATGATTGATTAACTATTGCATTTTGAGATGAAAATTAGAAACAATTTCTTTTTATTTTGTTGTATATGCTTTTGAACAACATAGTAGCTATAAACTCGTTTCAAAGAAAAGGTTTTTTATGAATTTAAAAGACGGGGAATAAACTCTCCTAGTCCAGCAGAGGAAGATATCGATGTATTTTTATTAATCTTATCTACCCTTTGATAATGACATTTAGTATCGAAACAATTGTAAGGTTAAGATTTTATTAAAAACTTGTGTGAAACTTTAATCTTTTGATTTTTATTATATTTTATGATTATGGAGTTCCACAAAGTAATGCTGGAGACAGTAAACGCTATTGATGTATTAGTTTTAGATACGTACAAAGGGAAATAGAAATTAGTAATTATCATTTCAAGACGAATGTTGTTATTATTTCAGTGATTGTTATTACATCATCGTTAAGATATCCGAATTCGAGAGAGTTTGTGTTTAAACTATGACGGTCAACCCTCTTGCATCTTGTTAGAAGTCGTACAATCAAGATTATATATAATTACGCAATATTGTGTAACCTTTTTTTATATCTCTTTTATAGATACTTGCGTTTCGAAACATTTTAATTTACAGATTTAGTCATAAGTACTTTGTACATATAACAAAAAAATAATCAATCAGGAATAATTCAATCTTATACGAATATACATTTCAATTAGTAATTTTCTATATTAGGCAAAGCTGTTATAATACCCCTATATAGGAAATATTATATCCATATTAGTAATAATAAAGCTTAACGTAGAATAGATTCTGTTTTTTTTTGCAGGTTAAAATATCTTATTATTATAGTCTGCTACTGACATTCACTTTTATTATTATTATTCATAACGTACATGTTAACCTTTTTATACTAGATAACTGTTTGTCCTAATATATATATTTGAAATATTTATTAAACTAGGGATCACATTTAATCAATTCAGAAGAATAACCGATCAATGAAACAGTAATCAGAATAAGGATAAAAAGGCCGTACTTTCGACGACTAATGGCGACCTTCAAGATTTCAGGTAACAAGTCCTCTTTGTGTGAATACTAAATTAACACGGGTGTCCTATAATTGACGGCTGTTTCAATCTGCTTGATACAAACTTGACTAAACAAGATTTTACATGTAGATAGCTCAATTTTTCAAGTATATGAAATTATAAGATGATGGTATGTAATTATCTACTTGTTGTAAGTTCATTGAGATTTGCAAGCAATAGAGCCGTGCCTTTTAATTAAATTTCGAGCGTTAAATATATAGAGAATTGTTACATTGCAGGTTAAAATATCTTATTATTATAGTCTGCTACTGCCATTCACTTTTATTATTATTATTCATAACGTACATGTCAACCTTTTATACTAGATAAGTGTTTGTCCTAATATATATATTTGAAATATTTATTAAACTAGGGACCACATTTAATCAATTCAGAAGAACAACCGATCAATGAAACAGTAATCAGAATAAGGATAAAAGGTCGTACTTTCGACGACGACTAACAAATAAATACAAGTTTCCCTTTTCATCGTAATAATCATTATTACCTGTGTGTGTGTGTGTGTGTGTGTGTGTGAAACCGGGGTCGTTAGAGCATGGTTATTCTAGTTAATATATATAAGCTTTTAAGTTGGTTAGTTAAAACGGAAAGAGAAATTTTTACCTGACTTATTTTAGCAAAGAAACTATTATCGTTCGGGGCTAATATAAAATGACGTCAATTGACACGATAAAACAGCAGGTGCGGATTTTTGACTACGGCTCGAGTGTTTCTGAAAAGAATGCATCTTTATTACGTTAATTGGTCAACTCTCATCGCCGTTGGTAGGGCAATAAATCTTTAACAATTTCTAAGAACAGCAGCTGCGAGGACTGCAAGCGAGAAGAATCTTGTCGCCGATATGATTCATCTTGCAACCGGTGATGATGGTGCGTCCCGCCCGCGGGGTCGTTTATTGTATAAAAGCCTTCAAATCTCACAAAATCATTAGTTTTAAATTCGGCAGCATTAGCGCTTTGACGGTCAGTTACACGCTTGCGTTTATTTCTAATAGTGATTTTGTTTCGATTCACGGTAGCCTGGAAATAGGTAAGTTGTTTATAAAACTTCAGGGTTTTGTATGCTAATTTGTGTCTATTTTGTTTTACGTAGAAAAATGGATTTGTTAAAACAATTGAACAAACCCTACAGCAATGGTCTGAAACCTATCAAGAAATTGTGCGACTACGGGGTCAAGGAGATCATCGAAATACTACAATTCAAAAGAGTCGTTTGCCGCGATAAACGTCAAAGTGTGATTGTTGTTGGTGAAAATTACGTTATATTTCTACCCAAGCGGATCAGCAACAAGTTAACAGATGAAATGATTAAGGACATTAACGAGCAGATTGCAGCTAAAACGATTTCTCTGGGCCTAGTGTACTTGGGAAAAACAGTCTGCTATGATGATGACTGTATGTTTGTGGAAACACATAAGGTATGGGAAACATTGAGTTTACAATAAACCCCTTTTTTAATGTTCTATTGTTGATGTTGTTACAGCCCCTGGAACCGCAAATAGAAAACAGAGGTCAGTCCTGAAGTCCTCAAGCTTCAGCTTCCTTCATCACCAGCAATCTATCTATCAACACTTGATTATAAATTAAAATGTAGTCATAACAATATATTAATAAACTTAATTTTAATTCCTATCTGGCCCGGTAAGTAGTCATACTATGAGAAGGAGAGAGAAAGAGTTTCCGCTTAGTGAAAGGAGGATCCAACCCCCAGAGTTAGCGCTAAAATTCAAATCTGGGGAAATCCAAGATGGCGCCTTCAAAATGATAAATTCAAAATGACATTCAAAATTGACAGATGCATAAATGACAGCTGCAAAATTGACAGATTTAAATTGACAGATGCAAAAATGACAGATTAAAATTGACAGATTTAAAATGACAGATGCAAAAATGCCAAATTTTAAAATTGACAGATTCACAGTACAGATTCAAATTTAGCGCGCGCAAGATGCTGTGATATAAAATGGTTGCCTCTACATACGGGTAATACAGATTTCTTAATGACGCCCTCTAGTCGTAGTACACAGTCTACCGGTAATACAGATCCCTTCATGACGTCCTCTATTAACAACTAGCAGAACGACCGTAATCGGTGTGAAAAATAATTAAACGCCCTCTGTTTTTTCCCTAGCAACACTAACACCATTTAACCGAGCGCCGAACCAAATGCCGGTAATATACAAGGCCGGTAATACAGATTCCGTACTTCGAGACAAAACTCCCTAGATTAGAGAGAGATCGGCATAAAAAGTCCCCAGATTATTGAGAGATCGCCATAAAAAGACCCCATATTCGACGTAAAACGACACTGGCGCCATCTGTTTTCCCCTAGCAACGACGCTACCATTTAGCCAAGTGACGAACCACATGCCGATAATACAGAATGTCGGTAATGCAGATTCCGTACTTATCCACCTAGAGAGAGACAGACAAAAAATCACCAGATTAGAGAGAGAGACAGAAAATATAGGGTCCCTAGAACTGTCTGGCTGAAGTGACGCATTACCTACTATTATTTATATAATGCGCATAAGAAATCATATAGACCACAGGGTAAACTAACAGCTGTTAAACATTGGAAGTATGATTATTCATACTTCCAATGTTTAACAGCTGTTAGTTTACCCTGTGGTCTATATGATTTCTTATGCGCATTAGTAAGGGCTATTATCTGCATATAATTATTGATATCAGCTTGCGATGGTATAGACTCTAGTTCTCTAAACGTGAGTAAGTCAAACAGACCGGGTGTTGCTTCGAAAACGTTGTTTTTAATTATGATGTTTGTATCACGCATGTCCACGCGTTTCGATCAATTTTATATCTAATACCGAATCTAGTTCTATCTATATTTTTGTTTCCGACAGCGTTAGCTATTAGCATACCGTAATGAGTAGGGAGATCAAGAGTTTTATTAGATTCTTCTTCTTCTTCTTCGTCTGCTTCCGATGACGATGATGATGATGATGATGATGATGCAGCAGGTTGTTTTTTAACTTTCAACTGGGGAATGTAACTAATAGTAGTAGTAGTACTAGCAGCAGATGGTTGTGTTTTAACTTTCAATAGGGGTACGTTAGAGGTGTTAACTGATTTAGCAATGGTTTCCAGCGGCGATATAACTGGATTGTGCGTGACGCGATACATACGTTCTGCTTCTACTCTATCACGACGAAAGTATGCAAATTTCTTACGTATAGCATTACGGGCGTGTATCATTTTACGCTTTAAACTCAGATCATACGTGTTGGACATGTCGGCTATGCAGACTACTAAACGAATCGACTCTAATAATAAACTTATATATGAATCAAAACCCTTCCGATATCTGCCACGGTGTAGAGAGCTGTCTTTATTAATTACCAGGAAATCATGTGGCTCCTTCCAACACAGAGAGCAAATGTTTTTGAACTGATCATAGCTAATACCGTCTCCTACAACATGATCGCTGAACACGTATTTTAAGTTCAACTCGTCTTGTCTAAATAGAATAATTAGGTTTGCGTTGTCCCTAATCAGATATTTCGGTATCTTGGCGTACGTTTGATCTAGATAAAAACAGTCGACACCCTTATGCCTACCCATGCTAAAATATTCTTTAATCTTTTCCAGCTTGCTGCAAATTATATCATCAAAAATGAACACAGAATCAGGTTTAACATCACCGGGGCTGATTACGTAATCGTTTTCGCTAAATTCATGATATCCCATACCTGTAAGTGGTTTCATAACACGTCTTAAGAATTCATATTTAGGCTGAAATAAAGACTTGGCGTATAGGTAGATATTTTCAAATTTTAATCCGTTTTCGCTAATAAGTAAACCTAACATAGCATTAGTTTTACCGCAGGAAGATGGACCGCTCAATATTGCTCTACATGATACAGGTAACAGGTCGCCATGTTTCCTAACATCCTCGCCTGATCGTTGTAAAGATGTATCATCGCAGTTGTCTAGGTTACATATGTTTAGTGACTTATTTTGTTTAACAAACTTCATTACGATATGCGTACGTGTCTAGTCACGGTCTCGTTAAACGGATTATACTCGATTATTGCGTCGTGAAGGATCAAACAATACGCGTTAGCTGTGTTCGTAAATGCGACAGAAGACTCGAGTTCTAGTCTAATATCGACAGTGGTATCCTTAAAACTCTCTACCTGTCTTGAACAGTCAATAACAAAAACTGGATACGTTTCAAACGAATTGTATCTGAGTAAACAGCTCTCAGCCGCACCTCTACCTATACCGTCATAGTAGTTCTCACGAAAACGAATATAATTCAGATACGCAGGAATGTAGTCCTTACGGTCGAAATCGAGATTTAAACGCTGATGTGGGAACACTTGCGAATTTAAATACAACTTAACGTCGACCAAGTTCGAATGAGTAAATGTAGTCGGGTTACCCGTTCTTATACCCAGCTGACGCTCGTCTTGTAAAACTATAAAGACCCAGCGCGGTTTCTCTAGATCATTGGAGTTCTTTACACGCCAAACCAGATTTTTAGTAGTTCCCAACGAGGGTAACTCGTGTAATTCCCAACGTTTAAATGGAACGGAAATAATAGAATAATAGAAGAATTATCTCTTAAACTTTCCATCAGGTTCACTTTGCTTTCATCTGATAACAGTATATGCGGAACTTCCCACGAGAGCTTATCAATCTTGATATCTACATCGGTACCTGCATCACCCGCGTCGCTTTTATAGCAATTAAAATCGTTCTTGGCGCGAATTAAAATTAGCTGACAACTCATATTAGGTATTACTTTTTTATAATCGTCTGCAAATCCAAAGATATCTTTTAATGGTATTCTACACGTGAAATGAAAGACGTTATTCCCCTGGTTATGTAACAAATCATTATCGTTAGTAATCCCTAAGTTCCATGCATTGCAGGTTAAAGCTCTATCCTCGGCGCCGTGTGAAACGAGACCTTTTATAGTGCTTGTAATGCCAGGCTGTTTACATACATCTATGAGCTGGTTTGCGCCTAATATTAGTTGAATTTCATCAAACAGAAAGTGGGCGAAATTGTTTACCAGAAGGAATTGCTTGTTTGCAGCACGCGTTATGCTCCCTTTAACAAGTACATAGCTGTCATACAAAGCTAAAACGTTATCGGAATTTTGTATGCTGATTCTAATGGTGTCGGAATGATTGGCATTTAACGTAAACGGCAGATAGGTATAAAAATCCTCTTTTATTATATCTGTATCGACGCGAGGCTTCCCAAATATGCTTAATTTATCAATGGTAAAGGTGTCGGTGTTAATATGCATTTTACTTAGTTTTGACATGCTGCTAATGCTGTTATCGTACTTTAAAGCCTAAAGATTCAAGAAAAAGGCGACGAGCTTTAGTTAGTTTTAATCGAAGGTCTGCACTGGCCGACGTTCGACGGTGAATGACCTTTGATGGACATATGCTGATGTTTTTATAGCTAAAGTTTATTCCCATTTTTCACGTTTAAGTTCTAGCCTGATGCTCGTGAAAGTGTCTTCAGACAAATTTATCAACTCTCCTCTCGCGTCTACCAGTCTAATGGTAATGTTGTCGATCTCGGTGACAGTGATGGGAAAGTAAATCACATGCGATGGCTCCTTTTCAATCAGATAACCGGGTGGTACGCAAACACCGAATTCGAAGATTGTATGACCTGCTTGATTGTTTCTATATGAGCCGCCTGTAATATTCGTGTCTACAAAGATGTTTGGAGTTGAAAGTATATCGACAACTCGATATGATACGTGTCTTACTACCTGGTTCTAGCACGCGCTTCTTAAATCCTAGTAGAGATCCTATGTTATTGGGTTTGGTAAAATCAATCAACTCGGTAGCTGATTCAATCTCACACTTTCCCGTATTAGTGTTAGCTTTGATTTGTAGTAGTAGATCTCCCTCTTCCGGATCGCCACTAATTTGATTCTCTATATAGTTAACGATTTCAGCCAACTCGTAGCTACCCGGTTCAATAGTTATTTCCTTTTCTACGTAATAAAATTTATTTTTGCCTGGGTATATATTCCGTATCGTGTGACTTGTATATAAGCCGACTAAACCTAGTGTGTATTCGTAACGCACGTGATCTAGTGTTATAGGTGGATAAATACGATCCGTAGAAATCCTGTTCCCTGTACCGTACACCGTGATGGTCCTAGCCATACTTAACCGATTTACACTTTCACCTCTCTTTTATACAAAAATCGTAGACACAGTAATTCCGCAGTTGTATGTATTGAACTTTTGTTCTTGGGCTACGTTGTAGTATACGGCGCAGCGAGGCCCTAAATATTTCACAAGTTCAGCTGGTGATCTTAGGTCTCCGAAGGGGTCATAGTACAAAACCACGTTTCGATCCTTTCTATAGGCAACCCAATGAGTACCCGGTCCTCCAGCGTCGTCAAGATTAAAAATAGCTCTTTCGAATTGCAAAGGTTTCGTTGCAGGTAGACTTGTTCTCATATAGACACCTCTAAAATAGGGAATGTCTTTAGCATGTTTTATTATATCTAGGTCTGTAAGTGGTCTCCGAGGCAAGTTATTCAGTTTTTTGGCCGCCTGACATGGTTTTAAGTACAATGCAGCTCCGCCAGCTCTATACGGCTTCAGGTAAAGGGCGCTCCCGTTCTTACCGCCTAAAGCGATAGCTTCCATACTTTTATTATGCCGTGTAGTATCTTCTAGCTGTCTCTTATTACTATTAGCAGTGTTAACAGCTTTTGCTACCCCAGAAGTGCCTCCTATAATTGCACCGAGAACCGAGAGGCCAGCAAAAATTGGTATGAGTTGTAAAATACCCCCTGTAGCTGTAGGCACAGGAATAATTCGGGGTACTTTAACGTTTTTTTCGACCGCCTACGTTTTGAATGATTCTTCTGGCAGCGCTCAGGGCATGATGTATTAAATCTTTACCCGTGATTCTCTTGCTTGCACGATTCACTACACCAACAAGCTTCTTTAAAACGCCACCTTTAAAAGTGACAGTTTTCTTCTTCTTCATCTTTCTAGCGAGACCCTTATTCGCTGACAGTTTGTTTGTTTTTACGCCCATTCCCAATATAGCCTTCATTATACCGGTTACAAACAGAGCTGATGCTTTTTCCCCTAATTTAGAGTCTTTAGCCTTAACACGCTTCCAAGCAGCTTCTTCTAAAACACTATCTGCCTGGTGTCTACTGTTCAAATCGGAGCTTTGAGCGTACGAGATGTCGTGCTGCATACACGCCTGGTCCAAAGGATTTATACCTTTATCGCCGCGTTGTAATCTTTTAGATAATTTAGTACCAGGTTCACAGTACTGATAGGAAGGAAGATGTAGTTCAGTAGGTAGCTTGTCTATGAGCTTGTTAACAAAGCCGTTACCCTCGTGAACTAACATCTGGTACTGAGAGAAGAGACTGCTTGTACCTGTATTTATACTCGGTCACCACTGCAGCCGGACTAATCTGTGTTCTGAAATCTCTGCGTATAGATAAAGTCTCTATGATCAGCTGGTAGAATTTTACACAGATGCTTTTCAACATTATGTATTCTTGTTTGAAAACGGTATCTGTCCAGAGCTAATGTTTGCCAGTCTCCCTTTCTCGCCGGTCTGTATGCATACTCCCATACTATCATATGATGTATATTATTCACGCGTGCGTCGGCGAAACTTACTTTCTTTACCATATCGATGTGTTGCTGCTACTACTACTACATATCGCTATGTTTGGAGAGTTATTGATATTAGTAAAACTAAAACTTTGTTTAAATACATTTTTGATTTCTTCAACGATACATTTAGGCTAAGATAAAAAATAACTGATTAGCGTAGATATAAGCAAACTAAGCATTTTCGCAGCATTCCCGTGAGGCTCACCGCATTTCCTATCTGCGCTAATCAGGCATTTGATATAATACACTTAAAACTAGAATAAATGTATTTATTAAAGAATTTTAAAAGTAAGGTATTAAAATTTAAAAATAAGGCTTTCCTTATATACTAATTTAACGAATTTCTTGGTTTGTGTACGCCTGATTGTATCTAAAACGATTACAGCCCTATTATAGCTGCGTGCATAGTTAAAACCTCGAATATCCTAAACTAAAACTTAATTTTTTATGTACTTGTTGTGTTTCCAATATTCCCCAAATCGTTCAACGCCAGCTATTACTCGTATTTGAATAGTTATTAACTTCAATATTATCAATTAATTTTGGTATCAAGATTAATTTTTGTTCGAAATCTGGGCTGATTGTTGAATAATACGTAGATTTGCTGCATGAATTCAGTATGTACGTTCATGATTGCGTAATAATGCTTTAACCGTTACACCTTGATAAAATCAAATCATAATGAAATATTTTTCGTACATAATATCTCTATAAAAGTGATGGTATGTAATTATCTATACTTGTTGTAAGAAAGTTGTATTCCATTTATACGAGACCTGTGAGAGCGAATTATTTCCCAAACTCTTAATTAAGGTATCGATCGACCTATCGATAAAGATTTACCTGAGAGAAAAAGAATTTTTATAACAAAAACGATGTTATTATTGCTGACTAAAACTTTTTAAAACAATTTATATTATCAGCTTAGAATAGGAATCCTTTCTAAAAGTATTACTAAATGTTTAAACACTATTTTCTAGTATGTATTAATAGCATCATAATTGTAACCTATAACAACTAATATCCATGTGCCGATAAAAGTTTAATCTTGCCATTAAAAACGCCATTGAACATTTATATACACCAAAGAATTTAGACACATTAATACGTTTCAAAAAGGAAAATAAAGATAAGATCAGGTGGTGGTCGAACCAGATATGTCCTTCGATGCAGAGAAGGCAGACTTTCCCCTATGTTTTGTTATGATAAAAGAAGCCGGACCCAAACTCTTAATTAAGGTATCGACCGACCTATCGATAAAGATTTACCTGAGAGAAAAAGAATTTTTATAACAAAAACGATGTTATTATTGCTGACTAAAACTTTTTAAAACAATTTATATTATTAGCTTAGAATAGGATCCTTTCTAAAAGTATTACTAAATGTTTAAACACTATTTTCTAGTATGTATTAAATAGCATCATAATTGTAACCTATAATAACTAATATCCATGTGAAACAAATATAAATAATACAATATCTATCAATATCTATCAATAGTGTAGAATTCCTCTTTATAACTAATTATTGTTATGATGATGAGACCTGTGTGATTGATTTATTGCCCCATGGAACTAGGTAAGTTGTTTATTAGATTCCTGTAATATGAAAATTAAGGGAAAAAAGAGGAAAGTGTCGGAACAAATTTTTGTTTATTAAAAAAAGAAAAGTGACAGACCGCCCTAAAGATTTTATGTGAAAATCTAAGTATTTTGATTCGGAAAGGAAATAAGTTAAAACCTAACCATCATCGACCATACTATTTTGTTTTTACTATACAAGGATTTTAAAAATGTTCAAGTGTTAGTACCTGCTATTATGACTCAGGTAGCCAAACCGATCTTTTTGGGGTATAGTGATGCAATTTAATCTGATAATTATCTCGATTTCAAGTCTACAAGAAAAAGCTGTCTTTAAGGAAGATTGAAAAGATTATATATTGATGATGAAAAAAGGTAGAGAATTTTTACAGAAAAGAACCATTCAAACTTACCTGTTTTGGAGGGTTCGAAGCAGGTATAAAAAACTGCAAATTTCTAGTGATTTGGAGGTCGAAGCGTGCCTTTTTTAAAAGAATGTATAATGCGTCAGGGTGTTTTCCTTTTTGTCGTCGTTGTCGTCGAAGGTAAGGTAAAATTTAACTCCAGTTCATTTTGGTACCTTCTACAGTATAGTCGTGTTTTCGTTTTTAAATTTAAAAGATGATTAGTGTATATTCCTTCTTGATAAGAGGTGATTAGGTGTTTTAATTTAAAGTGATATATGGTATTACAAAGTGCAAATGGTAAGTTATTTTTTCTGCATTAGAATTAGGTTTTTCTCTTTTTAAATAGTTAATTCAGACGTTGATAATAAGACATATTAGAGTTAGAAATCAGGCCGATCCCTGAACGTGATTCAAGAGCCTGTGTATTTATTAACGTAATTTTCTTAACATGGAGATCCGAAAGCCCTTCACGAAGGGTAGCTACTGACATAGATATATCGGTTAGTCGAGCTTGCAAATCTCGTTGATATAATTAACGATTGTTGGTTTCTTTAAATTTCATGTTCTCTTTGGGTAGAAAGTTTCATTAGAATACAGCGGTCTTGATCACGTGGTTAGTCAGACGAGAAATATAAAATTCAAGGGCGGGAAATCCCCATGATGGTGACTTCAAGAATGACAAATTCTAAATTTTAAACGTTTTATCGAGCTGTCGTCGTCGTTGTAATAATAATAATTCCTAGCTAAATAAATATTCTATTTAAACACTGTGATGTTTCATTTACTAGCATTAGGATGAAGGGAAAGAGAGTGAGAGAACGTGAGAGAGCGTGAGAGCGAGAGAGTGAGAGATCGAGAGAGTGAGAGAGGGAAGGCTCTTTAATGCGTCCTCTAATAGGTGATAAGGAGAGAGTGAGAGAGTGAGAGAGAAGGCTCTTTAATGCGTCCTCTAATAGATCATAAGGAGAGAGTGAGAGAGCGAGAAGGAGAGAGCGAGAAGGAGAGAGCGAAAGATGAGGCTCTTTAATGCGACCTCTAATAGCATCAGTACATACAGGTAATACAGATTTCTTCATGACGCCCTCTGTTGACGGTATGACAGATTCAGTACAGTTTCAAATTTAGTGCCACATGTTGTGATATAAAATGGCTGCTGCACAGACTCTAATTGAAGGGTCTTCTTCTTTAATACAGTTCTCTTTTTTACGCGACCTCTGTACATACCGGTAATACCGATTTCTTCATTACGCCCTCTAGTAGTAGTAGTAGTAGTACACGGGCTGACGGTAATACAGACCCCTTCATGACGCCCTCTATTACTAACTAGCAGAACGACCGTAATCGGTTAGGGCGTGAAGGAAATAGTTAAACACTAGCGCCCTCTGTTTTTTCCTAGCAACACTAACACCATTTAGCCGAGCGCCGAACCAAATGGCGGTAATATACAAGGCCGGTAATACAGATTCCGCACTTCGAGACAAAAATCCCTAGATTAGAGAGAGATCGACATAAAAAGTCCCCAGATTAGAGAGAGATCGACATAAAAAGACCCCAGATTTGACGTAAAACGACACTGGCGCCATCTGTTTTCCCCTAGCAACACTAACACCATTTAGCCAAGTGACGAACAAAATGCCGATAATACAGAATGTCGGTACTGCAGATTCCGTACTTAACCACCTAGAGAGAGACAGACAAAAAGTCACCAGATTAGAGAGAGACAGAGAATCTAGGGTCCCTAGAACTGTCTGGCTCAGGTGTCCTAATACCTACTATTAATTAATTGTTAAAAGTGTATTCCAACTTTACGGCAAGAAATAGGCAGGGATATAAGAAAAGCGATAAATAATTTAATAAAACTAGTAGAATTATGGTTAGAAGTAGAATGCGTGCAATTTGAATACCTTTTGTAAGTTTATTAAGAAGGTATTAATTACCTAAATACTATTGTTTCATTGGATTCTTCGTTCCTATGTACATACCTAATAAAGTTTAGCTGCTGTTATGGCTATTATAAATGATCTGTTTTGTTTATTGTTGCTAGTCTTACTTTGTGGAACTTCATAATCATGAAATAAATAAAGATTAATAAAAAGTTTCACAGTATATATTAAATTATAACCTGGCAATATTGTTTCGACAGCTAAGCTGTCATTATCAAAGGTAATATAAATATAAGCAAACACGTCGCTAAGGTAAATACAAAAAATAGGTAACTAGATAAAAAGATAAAACTAATAAGAATTAAATATCTAACACTTTCAGTAACGGAGAATTACTAAGCTCAACCTGTTCATTCATTAAATGTACCCAGAGTTAGTGTTTGTATATCTCAAAACCTTCTAAAATGTCTAATTTACGTTTGTTATTACAAAAATGTTGGAATTTAATATTATTTTTGCGAGTCATAGCGTGATTTTGTTCTAAACGGTCTTGGCATAATTAATTTTTCAGAGTGTGTGTTTCTGTAGCAACGCACGTGCCCTTTATATCTTATGTCAAAATTTCGTGTTTGACCAATACATACCGAACTACAAAAAGAACAATTTAAATTGTTTCTCAACCTTTCAATTGTCAAATAATAAAGGACTTTTAGTTTAAAGGACGTTACTAAGAGTAACGTCCATTAAAATCCGTTACCCTTAGTAACTACCGCAAAGTTGCATTTAGCGTTCTTTATATGGCGTATGCGATGTGACCATTTCGCGTACGGTTGCACATAATAGTATATTAAAGTATTAGTTTTATAAGACACGTTTTTAGCGCACGCATCCGAGTTTAGAAAACGACCCGCGTAGCGGGAAGTTTTCTAAAGAGGTCAAGTTATTTGCGTTAGTTTGTTATTAAATAATTAAAAAAATTACTTAGTTTTAAATAAAATTTGTTTGGGATATTTTGGTAAGTAGCATAACATAATTGTTTTTACAAAACCTCGCTTAATCCGCGCGACATAGAAATTCTCATTCTTATCTCATATACACAAATACCGCTAGTAGCGGACCGCTACTAAGCAGCAGGACCTCGTTCAAATTTGCCAGGTGTATTATACGTACTGTTGAAAATGACTATAAATTCAAAGTAGAATGTATGCCAATATATGTATTTGTGACATAAATAATTGCTACTTAATGAATTAAAAACTTGGATGAAATAAGAATAATTATATTTCATTTCATAGAATAAATACCTTGTTTGTTAAAGAAATTAATGAGGTATGAATGCAACAGTATTTTCAGCAAAGAATGATTTTTGTTAACAAATATAATTATTCATTGGATCTTTTGGATATTATAACTTATAAGGTAAAGATATATAATTTTATAAAACTAAATTTTATTACGTTAAGTTTATCGTGAGCTATTATACCAAAACACAATGCATCCCATATGATGACAGTATCAAAATTTGCAATTTCGTTAATAATAAAATAAAAACCGTTACGCCCTTAACAGGGCTATTTATTATTCGGCGCAATTATGTGGTCTGCAAGACTAGTTTTGTAAGCGTTGCATTTCAGTTATAAGAGTTAACTGCGTAAATAAGATAAGTTTGACATTCTAAGAACAGCTGTCTAACAGTGATATCAACTTTAAAAAATAAAATGTTACTGTTTACAATATTCTAAAAAATTTCATTAGGGCACGCAAAATGTGTCCACACGTGTCCTAATAAAGCCATTAGGACACGCAAATATAAAAAAATATTTTTCTATTGCCGCATTTTAATTGATTTATTAGACACTTACTACTTATACTATAATGAGATATATTAATATGCAGATTTTTCATTAACCCTAGAACGGTATCGTATTGTTATACATCATTATTGGTATCCACACGTAAAACTGACGTATATATTGAAGAATGGGTAGATATTCAATTTATACCAACTTTTTTGCTTCAGCATATTGTTTTTAATAAATCAGATAGACAGAACGATTTTTTTTATTTATTTATACATTTTTGGAACAAGTTAATCTAAGCAATTTGTACAAATTTTCAATTGGTGTTCCCCACATATGGGTTTTTTACATCTGTAGCAATAGGTTGTTGTCATCCTTTTTTTTGTATACGAGCAAAAACTGCAATATTTTCTAGGGCCCTTTTGGTCTTCAAGTTCTACTCTTATTGGCTCTTCTTCACCTAAGACCGTAGATATAATATTTTTCAATTCTCGACTGTGGGTAGGATTATTCTGTAGACGATTTCTTTGCCATGGACGCGTAAGGTCTTTGTGTAGTTCCAGCATAAACTGTTGTCTTGACATGGGCTTGCCTCCACCTGAACTTACATTGTGAACGTAAATTACGTATGAATTTATACATGCCATGTTCAACATGTTATAGAAAAAACATAAGGGCCACCTCTTTGTTTTACGGTTACAGCACATATTTTGACACATTTGATCAAATGTATCGACTGCTCCTTTGGTACAATTATAGGTTTGTATAATTTCCAGCTTATTATTTTCTGCATTTATTGTTCCTTCGGAATGCATCGTCGATATAAGCAAGACATTTTTATTTTGCTTAGGTTTAAAAGAAACCAAGGTGGTGTTGTTTCTATAAGCAAATACTGAAGATCCAGTTGGGCGTTCTTTTTCAATTTTCAATAGTTCAGGCGGTATGTGCGGCTTATTTTTTCGTAGCGTGCCAATCACTGTTAACTTGAAGGAATTCACAATTAATTTTTCTCCCAAAGGGACACTTGAAAACCAATTGTCCATAGTGACATTGCGGTTGGTTCCATAAATTGGTTTTGTTAGACTTTCCACATAATAATCGGCTAATGGACGTCCACCTGTATCAGTAGATTTACCTAAATATGGACTTGCATCAATTAAATATTTGGTAGACACATCACAAAGCATTACGACCTTGATTCCATATTTTGCCGGTTTATTTGAAATGTACATTCTAAATGGACATCGCCCTCTAAATCCAATAAGTTGCTCGTCTATAGTGACATATGAAGAGGGCTTGTAAACTTCCCTGCATGTTTTGATAAAATCCTCCCAGATTTCTAAGATAGGTGCAAAGGTACTTCTTTCTCTTCTTTCAACCCTGGTGGTTTTATCATCAAAACGCAAACAAGCTGTGAGAAAATTGAAACGTTTTTCACTCATTGTCGCTCTATATCTAGAACCACAATATGTAGTGTCAAACATCATTTCAGCAGATAAGTGATTATCTTTTTGAGAAGCCGCAAGTATGTATAATCCAAGTAGTGCCTTGAGTTCATCAATATTTGTTTCTGCAATTGTTTGGCTCATAACTTTATATTTTGTTTTAGCCCTATTTATTTCCTGATTTGTATAAATAACTATTTTATTCAATAAAAGATCAGGAAAAGTATTTGAAAAGCGTTGAGTGGAATCAAAATATTTCTGTAGGGAGATGTTGGTCCAGGGCGTACATGAACCACATTTTTGGCAGGTATTTTGTTTTTATTACTAGCACTGCTAGACCTCCACTCACAACCATTTTTTCCTCTCAAAACTGGTTTAGAAATAATAATAATATGTTCGTCCTTTTTATTATTATTGTCCTAAAAATAAACGAAAATACTCTTGAAACAATTTACTCAAATTGTGAGTACGCATACTTACGATTTGCGGTTCTAATGGCTGTGATTTTGAACTTCCCGCAACAGTTTTTTTCTGACGTTTTTGTGGAATCTCATCTTGTTCATTTTGTGCCCATAGGTTTACCAAATCTCTTTGCAAAGTCTCTTCTACATCCTCGGGGGTCCACGTTGGATCATCCAGTGAATCCATGGATTCATCACTGTCACTTCCAGCATTACAGTTTTCTACATTATCATCTGCCTCACTGTCACTACTTTCGTATAAAAGTTGTTCAAGTTCATCGTCAGTTAGTCCTTTTCGGGTCATTTTTCAAGTTATCAACAATACTAAACACACAGTATGGGTAACGACACGTAAACGAAACGTACTAAATTTTTCGCTATCTGGTATCGATACGTAAACTCAACGTGGTAACTCAAATTCAAACTTACGTCTTACACAGAACGGTCGTCGTAAGATACTGGACCATTGCAAGGGTATATTCGAAAAGACCCAATAGAAGCACTGCTAGCATCCCAGGGGTGGAGGAGTGGTCGTTTAAGAGATAACAGCTTTAATTTAAAACTTACACGTAAATTTTACGTACGATACCGTTCTAGTGTTAAGATAGAAGTTCAAATGTAGTGTTTACCTAGTTAAATATCCAAAAATTGAGTACAGCCAAACCAATAATTCAATAAACATTACCCCATCAACATCAACAAAATGCCATCGACCCATGCTGTTACAATTTTGACAAAAGCGCCGCAGTTGCATTTTAATAACTGTACCATTCAAAATATAACTATAAAACAAATAAAATAATTCTAAAATTTGTGACGTGTCCATCTTTTGTTTGTTATTAAGTTTCCATAATTTTTCCTTAGTTATAACTCATTATTTTTAATAATAAAAGAGTAGGGAGAAAATGAGAGTTCTATGACCACCCCCCACTCCTGACCTTGACCTTGAACCTATATCTCTAACACATGGTGACCTTGAAACTATCTCTGTCACTTAAACTTGGCAACACCGCATTCTCAAGGTCAATAATATGACAACAGTGTTATGACCTTGAACCCAAGGCCACTCATAATAACATAACATTTTAACGTTTAATAACATTTGAAAATGCTTGTTTTTCATTATTATGAGTGGTCGGTAGAAAAAATAATGTATGCAACTCATATTTAATGCCTATTAAGACACTCGTATTCATTACATAATTTTCATACTCGTGTCTTAATAGCTATCATTATATGCTCATTGCATAATATACTATTATCTACTCCTATTGGGTTATATATTCACTATTCAACTGCCTTGACGGTTGCCATAGTCACCACCGAAGCAATGGTATCCAATTAGCCGATATTCTATGACTAATGTTTAACAATTATTGTTAATTTCACGGCGCAATTCTTGAACAGCGAGAAATAATATTTAAAGTGAGTAAAATACTTAAGTTAGTTCGGAGAGTAAATCAGAAATGTGCACATCGCCAGAAGAGAAAGTGAGAGAAGCCGTCACAGTAACAACACTTAATCTGCTACCTGATAAATAAATTGCACATAATTCTACACCTTCCATAAAGATCACAAATTGCTCGCCTTTTGCAATTAGTTTTTATTAATAAAAGTGATGCCCAAGAAATAGCTGGTATTAAGGTGTGTCACATAGCATTAAATGTTTAATGGCATTTAAATACTTATTGTCACTCGCTTCTTTTTGAAACTTTGCGTTGTAATTTTCTTTGATAATTGTTATAGTCGTAGATAAAGTATAGTATTCAACTCGCTGTAACCGCAATAACTCACTTGGATGATTACTGCACTAGTCTGCGGCTGGAGCTGCAAACTTCATTCGCGTGAGTTATTCCTACATTACCACTCGATCAATAATCTACTATTATTGACAATTTTGTTTCCAAAGCACTCGTTTCAAAAATGAATAACTTAACAATTCGGCAAAACAAAAAAGTAACTTATAATGTATATGTAATGCATTGTAATGTATTGTAATAAAAAACCTTTATTCCAAAAATGCAAAAATTCAATATAGCATTATAAAAACAAAAGCAAGATACACAAAAGCAATTTGTGCTACTTGAGACATCATGTACCGTCGTATACTTTCCGAGCTTTGCCAGCACATGACAAACATTAATTAGTTTTAGAATGTTTTAACTAGCAAAAAAGGTTACTATGGCAAGTATGCAATAAATACCTATACATATTTCTCAGATATATTGCTATTCGCTATTTCTCTGTTGCTCACACAAGAAAATCCAAACCCAAAGGGAAGTTTTACCGAAGTTTTACTGTATAGTATAAACATTTAAGCCTGTTTATTTTTTAGTATTCGTTATTTTATCAATTGGCAGTTTGAAGACTTAATAAAACCATAAATGTTTGTGTTAGGACAACATTTAATTAAAATAACTACCTTTTGCCTGTAAATTATTAGTTATCGAATGGTAGTCGCGGGCCTGCCTTGGGAAAGTATCACCCGCTGTCAGTTTAATAGTGCGTCACAAAACTATTCATAACTATAAAACTATAGGTCCTAGATCAAATTTTTTTTCTAAAAATTTCTGCATTCTCTTGTCTTCAATTGCTTTGCTGTAAGTATAGACAAATTCACACAAATAAGAATTTTTCTAGAAGAGTCAAAATATGAATACATTCATGATGAAGTGCTAAGTTTAACTGCTATTTAAGGATATCAGTAAACAATATTCGGTAACGGCATTGACACCACTAGATGCGCGCACGTGTGTTCTTCAATTTAAAAAAATTCAATCCGATAGCTCGGTTACTTTTGAAGATATAACGATTTTAAGGTTAAAAAGCACAATTTTTAAAAATGATCAATTGTTGAGGTTTTTTTAAATATAAAAGGTCTGTACTGTAATAAAATGTTGTAAATAACCGTTTCGTATGTAGAATTGTTCACTTTAAAAAAACCTATAAGTCTGATCTGGTTCTACGCGGATTTTCTTTTTTCAAATCAATTTACACTGAAACGGAAGCGGAGAACTGCGATACATACTCTGCAACTGCGAACAAGATACTGAGATCTCGGTACCTATACGATGTCGACTTTCTCGGTACAAAAATACACACAGCGCCGTCTAGGTGTCGGCTATACTTTCGGTCACGGTTCTTGGTTAGGCGATTGCGCCTCTTTAAAACTCTTCACTCAACGGTTGTATGTTGTTGAGACATCTCTTTTGTAAAGCCAGTGTAACGTATTCAAATTCTCAGTTTTATAGAAAAATAATTTTATATGCATTAATGGTAAAAAACCTTAGTACGGCTCTGTGCATTTCAATGTATTTCAGTTGGATTAAAAATACAGACGATATTCCAAATTAATTGGCGTTATTTAATGTCAGGGATTACCCTAAAATGTTTTCGTCTTAACAACATTCCTTCTAGAATAAAATTAAAGATAACATTGTTCCTAGAATAATCATGTTGGCATTATATTATTTTATAGCATTTGACGTCTTTGTAAATATTAAAGTTCATTGCAGAACCTTCCCACGGTTACAAATTGATTGTTCTAGTGAAAATACAGACAAAATTAAGATTATAAATATTCAGAAACCATAGCGGCTTTTTCTACAAGATAATAAACTGTCTGAAAACACATTAAATCTTAAGTTCATTAGTTCCTATACGTGCTATTTGAATAGATTCTCCTAAGTGCAGACGTATAATAGTATATTAAAGAACAAGTTTTATAAGGGTTGATTTGGCGCACGAATCACAAGTTAGAGAACGAGCCGCAGGCGAGTTTTTCTATGGGATGAGTGCGCCAATGCCCTTATAAAACGAGTATTTTATGCTATTTTTTCTAATTTGCGCCCCTTTTTTTCTTATTTTAATACAAAAAAAAATATTTTGGTCGTTTAGAGAATTTTGTGTTAGTTGGTAACAGTTGGTAACACTCGGCGCCCAATTGATTTTTTGAATCATTTGTCATCATCCGTCGCTTCAAATGAATTAGTTATTACTTTTGTTATAAATGTTTATAATTGTCCATGTAGCAAAAACAATTAGGAGTAATATTTTCCCTTGCTTATAAATTATAATAATTATAACCGTTCGTAAGTTAATACACTATTGCCTATAATTCATAAATAATAATAAAAATTTATCGGAGGTTGACAATTTTGATAGATACTTGCAGTTTGAAGTTGTCACATTCCACGCATTACTCATCCAACCCTTAAAAACTAAATAACCCTATAATTCATTAAAGTACAGTGTACTCTTATAGATAGCCATAAACGACTCCTAATGATAGACGTTAATAAACGTATTAGAAACGCAAATTAGAAAAAATACATTAAAGGCACGTGTAAATTGGTGGTGATTCCCTGAAATGTTCTCGAAGTTCATTTTTACGCGTCGGCTCTCCCATTGGTGGAAGAAATATTAACTCTTCTTGGATAGGCCAGTTTAAAATTATTTCCTTAAAAGAATACGTGAAAAAAGATCAACTTTCCTTAAAAATCAATTTAAGGAGACTGATTTGCAAGTTATTGTTGTACACTAGGACGGTAAACTGCTTCCACCTTTAACAGGTAAAGAGACGGTGAGCAGATTTTTTTGTAGTCATTTCAAGTAATGATACTGAGCAACTTCTTAGAGTACCTGCATTATAATCAGCAGGCATCTGGTGTTTGCGAAGTACGTTCTTGAATGGGATCTTCAAGATCACGTAAAAGCGTTAGTTTTCGATACGACAGTAATAAATACTGGGTATTTGAAAGGTTCATGTGCTTTAATTGAAAATACTTTGGAAAAAGATCTGCTGTATTTACCTTGCAGGGATGATACCTTGAGCAATATGAGATTGCTCAAAGCGTTTCCGATGAAAAAAATGAGAAAATCTACAAGGTCAAATATGTCGATTTCTGAAAGGTTTCAAAACTCTTGGTCTGAACTTAATAATTTCCAATTCGATGATGAATAGAATCATCGAATGAAAATTCTAAAGAGAATTAAATATAAGTAGACATAATTCCGGATTTTGTTAAAAGAGGAATTGAACAATTCTTTGCTGCTGAAACTAAAGCACTTTTAAAAGATTTGTCTCAGATGTTCAATTTCTACAGACAGAGCCATCAACATAAGAATGGAAGTTACATTAAAAGACAGTAAACAAAAACAGTATGTTCTTCAAATATTAATATTAATATCAATATTTCAAATATTAAGCGAATACCATTGATAGTTTCCTGGTTACAAGAGACTTGACTTCTCCTTTTGTATTTTCTTCGAAAACCGTTAGTCGTAGGGAAAAAAGTAATAGATGATAATGTGTGCTTCTCTTATAGATCTATAACTATTGTTTAATACGTTTTTGATATTATCAATATTTTGCAAGATAAATTAATTAAAATCGTCTTTTTTTTACTTAATTAATTTTTTGAATATTTTAGGGACCAGGGGCACCCTTTCCTTTTATCCGGATTGAGTTGAGATTTTTTACAGTCATTTAACTTTAACAGTTAATAACTTTGATCTATTTATGACCCTAAAATATATTTATTTGAAGTTATAAATTCAGATAAAGGTAACCGTTTGTGTAAAAACAATTTCGTTTCACACATTTATTTAATTTCTCTTTTGGTCACGTATTTATACCATTTCTTTTATTATATAGTTAACAAAATTATTTGAAACAAAAAATCGTTTTTTTGAAAAACGCAATTTATGATGCATTTTTAAGCAGATAGTTTGTTTACCTTGAGCCAAAACCTCTTTGACATTAAATGTTCACAAAGGAATATATTGCCTTCAGAGCTATATTTTCTATTTTATAAAGCATAATTACACTACGAATTGGGTTTCTGATATACTGCATTTCTTCTCACGATATATTGCATCTACCTGCATCTTTTCATAAAATATGATAAGAAATTTGGTTAATCTTGTTTCTGGATATACTGATGTCAGGTTGGATATGATTGCTCAGAACTTTTTGAATATAATAACTGCTTTTCTAAATTTTAAAAGATATGGACATTTTCAAGACCACGGAATGATTTATCGCTAGGGTCGTAGCAGGCCTCATAGCTCTTCGCGAGAACGAACTATCTCGTTACTTGTCAATCCATCAAGTTAAGCAGAAAAACAAGAAAATAAAAAACTTTAGTAATTTAAAAAGTGGAAATGATTGTAAAGTTTAAATATTTATTTAATGAAGAAAGCTCAAAATTTAATAATAACTGGCCTATGTTTTTTAGTGTCAACAGTGTGGAAGTTTTTGTGATAAAAGACAATCAAGTGTTTGGTGTTGCTTTGGATAATATTGGATAATTAAAGTACAATGTTTTCTAGTAATCTAGTAAGAGAACTTTGTAATTTAGATCTGTACAATAGGTTTAGTAAACGATTACATACCGACTAAGATTAACTGTAAGTGCAACTTCAATGCATTAATGAAGAAGTTGGGATTATGTCATTTTACAAATCACAGGGCACTTGAGTTTTGGGTAGGAATGCTAGTAAAGATTTTTTGGGACGAATTATTCAATGTTCGTTTACTTATATCTTTAGCTTTTTTAATAGGTAATGCAACTTTGTTAATAGTCAACACAAGAGTAGGCCACCTATGCTTGTGGCACTCTAGAATGTGGAAGATTGTCCGGTGATATACATAAATAAGTAATTAGTAATTACTAAGGGCTCTTTTGAATGCTCGTGAAGAGGTTTTTCTACATATACACGAGTTTATCTCTCATATAAATTCAAGGGATAGTTATTATAGAAACCAAAGTTTTTTCGAATTATTGTTATTTATAGAATCGCGCTACATTGAGTTTTGTTAGTTATTATAAATAATATTATCAAAATAATTTAAAAGCCGATGCTCGGCATAACAGATTTTCGAAAATCTAAATTAGCTGATTTTTCAGACAACTTACTCTGTAGCGGCGTTGTAAATATATTACTAAGTACTGTACAAAATCTGAGGATAATCCTACACGCCATCTTTTTGTTAGAAGTATAATCGCAAAAATTAATTAATCATTTAACGGTTGCGCCCTTGCTACGGCAATTCATTTCCCCTCTTTGTCAACGGGAAAAATTCCAGATTTCAAAACATGTTTACATGCGTAAATAAATTAATATTAATTGTTGATTAATTAATATTAACCAATTAATAAGTGAATGTACAGTAATTAGTAATTGTAAAAGGTCATCAAAAAGTAATAATAAATAAATTAATAAAAAAGAAACAACAAAAAAGGATGATAAATGACAGTCAATAAATATACAGACAATGTCAACTGAGAGTGGCTCCGTAGATGAATGGCTGGCTCTCAGAATAGTGAACCACAGTTCAAATCCCATTGGTTCGGATAATCTTTTTAATAAAATATTTAATATATTTCATAAATAAACCTTTTTTTAAATAATTATAATATTTATAAAACAGAATAACTTACCATTAAATGCTAATATGATAATGTTCAATCAATTAGACGCTACATAATTCTGATGTTTAAAAACTTTGAAGTTAAATATTCCTTAAAAATTTAAAACTTACAATCTGAAATTACTTGAACTTCCGAACCTTTAGGATTTGAAACTTTCTGAGACGCTGAAGCTACAACGCTCACTTTATAAGGCTTTATAGGTAGCTGAACCTCTTAGTAAACTTCGTAATCTTTGAAATCTGAATAGGCCAGATTTTAAGATTTTAATCTCTAAATAAAATTGATCACATACAAAAAACTTCATAATATTCATATTCATTCTTTTCATAAATATAATATTTTCTTACCACATTGCCAAAATTTTCTACATTAATTAAAAAGTGCGTAATGTAGAGGATCATTCCAAGAGTCCTAAATTCCAAAATCATGAGCAAGGTGTTGTAATTCTGAGAATGCCATGCAGTTGCCAATAGATAGATGTTAACTATCAAAACTCCCAGTAATAAATTGAACCATATTGTTATACCTGCACCAAAGTTTTTTACAAAACACTTAATGGTATGTGCAGTAACATAATGAAGTTTACGAACATCTCTAATGGTTTCTTCCAAATTCACAAACTGTTCACGTTGATCTGTTTGTGAGCATATATTAATCGTTGGTAATGGTTTTATTTTTATGTGACCAATCATGGCACACTTTAAAGTACATGCGATAGCTTCGTATAGTGTATTTAGAAATAAACCTCTGGTTATGGTTTGGAATATTGTTGTTATTTGCACCAACGAAGCTATTATACAACATGGTCTTTTTAGATGCACCCAAGTAGATGTCACGTCATTTTCTTGAGAAAATGCCATGGTGCACAAAGCTGTTACTGGAACACAAGTCATCCAAAAATAAACAATACATTTACGTTTCATTTCCAACATTCTATTTTTTTTCCAATGTTTTAAACACTCTATCATATTTTTGGCAATGATATATGTATATCCACGCATTCAGTTCGTGAACTCTCTTACAATTAAATAGTCCTGCTAATATTAACGTAACCCCTGCAGAAAAATGAAATATTTCCGTTAATATTAGTATTAGTCCAATTCTGTTGTTTCCTCCAAACTCGCTGATAATTAGACACGTATACCAACATATAACCGTCAATAAAAAGAGTGCCAATAAACTCCCTGTGATTAAATATATTTTGGATAATTTAAAAAAGGGTATTTTAGTAGATCCTACTCTACTAAGATGTGGACAATCGAATATAATGGGTGACACTCCAAGAACTGCACCAAGAATTGTTAAAGGTTTGAAAATGCAAACTATACATGGCTCTTGAATATAGTAATTGTTTGATGTTTTAAGCATTTTTAGTTTTAATGGGTCGTTTGGTTACAATCATATACGCATAAATAAAAGCGGTTTCAATTATAAATATGTATACTAACTTGTTATACAAACTGAGGTAAAATAGATTTTATCAATATCAAAGAAAACATTAAAGAGTGAATAGAAAGATAAGTAAACAATTAAAATTCATTTAAAATCTTCTCCAATTATAATAAATTAGTAAATGCTGTATAAATGATAATATAAGGATGTAAGAATTTCATCAAGATTTATTAAAAATTTATACTACATAACATAGGTTAAGTTATATCGATCTTGGAAATAACATATCCGATTACGTAGATAGGTGTGTCTCTACGAGTGGTTAATGCAGGTTTGAAGATCTACCATCTTTGTTTTAATGAATCAAAATATTAAAAAAACTTTTTTTTGTCGGTAGGCTGTGAATAGTCGGTTGTGAATAAACCAAAAAATGACATCTAACCTCACTTTTGTAATTTTAATTAAAAATTGGACAGAGGTTGGATTTGAACGTTTTGACAATGATATTTATTAATACGATCAAGATCCGTTCACAATCAACTACCCATAGCCGCATTCGACGTCAAATTTAAAAAAACACTTGATATTTATTATTACAGTAACTTATTATAGTTTTAACTTATATGAACCACATATCCTACAAACCAAATAGAAAACATTATAACCTAATTTCAGCAGTTAATATTTGTAGCTTTCAATTGTGCTATTGCAAAACCTCATGTTTAAAAAAAGTTTAATAAGCATTTTCGCCTATTTATGACATTTTAGTTATAAAATATGACTTCTACGGTTTGTCAGCTTATCCCACACTGTATGTGTAGAAAAATTCGCGATTTCGGAAAGAAAAAAAGTTAAAAATCAAGTACAGCAGATGTTTGTAAACAGACGCAGAACTTTCTAACTATCCTAGACTTATAAGGATAGAGGAGAATATCTTACTAGGTATGCTTTTAGTAAAATGATTTTAAATCCTTTAAAAATTCAGTAAGTGTAAACCTTTAAAATTAAACAAGGAATAGTGACAGTATAATTACAAGGCAATAACAGGCAAAGCTTAATCAATTAGAAAAGACTAATATATTTAGAAAGCCGAAAATATCACTGAAAGTGAGAACGTAGCCGTATCAACAAATTACCTATCACATCCTTATAAATTGAGATAGAAAAATGTGGTTTTTAACACAATGTTTTAAAAAAATTGCTTCATGTGGCAGAATATGTAAAAAAAATTTTAATTTAATTTTAAATTTTTATTTTGCTTATTTTTAAGTATTTCTGGCTTTAGGACATTTTACCACATGAAGTTATTCATTTTATGATTTTCAAGCAGGAGATTTTGATCAGAAACCTTTTAATAATTAAATATCATGTAATTTACATAAATAACGTGGCGCCATCCTGTTACATTTCGAAACTAAGCGCAAGATAATTTCATGTGGCAACGCTGGACATCAAGATGGTTTGGCGTTAGGAGCTAAAGCCATAACAAGAGCATGACAGACTACATACTATATTAAACATAATTACAATAATTTAAATGTGTTAGTTGCAGGATCATATTTCATTAGTTAATTCATAACAGTTATAGAAATGTAATACTGAACAATAACTGCAGTTTAAAGATTTTATTTAAAAACACCTAAGTATTGTGTTGCTGCTTGACTTCATCATAATCCTTTTTAATTTTACACACAAAAAAACACCTTTTTAACCATAATATTACGATCTCAGGTACTTGGAGCATAATATACGAATTAACTGCTACTAGTAGCAAATGAAAACATCTTAAACACAAAGCGAGAATAAATTAGTAGGGTTGAATAAAAGCTTTTAATCTTCTCCACGAAATATATTTAAAACATAATAAATTTTAAAGCCGACTGCAATTTCGGCTTACTTAAAATGAAGTCATTCTCAAAACATTATTAAACCAAAATATGTATTAGGAAGAAGAAACATTTTTGAACAATCCATGTTTTGTTATTAGCAAGTTGTAGACGACTTGCACTTGTCATGATTTTACCCTTAATATTATTAATTATAAAAATTACGAGAAAAAACTTTAAAAAGAGAAAGAAATACAAGATATCAGATTATTCTTTTCCCAGATCATGTAGTAGTTTTAATTTTCTTAATATATTTAAACATGGATTGTTAAAAAAAATAACAGTTTTGGAGTTACAGAGCACGGAATGCAGGAAAATTCATACTTTCGGTTATGGATTCTTAACGCATACAGCCTCGGTCACGTCATTTTTGTGTATATTTTTTGTTTTCGTTTAACACCGGTAATTATGTTGTTTTACTTTATTGTGATTTTGTGAAATTATACCAAATATCCCATTATATTTTGACCCTTTATAAACCTATATAACTCCTGAAGACATTGAGGTAATGAAATTCAGTGTTCACTAGTTTTCTTCTCTTATTTAAATTTTTTTCCGAGTATCCGTCAGTAGTAAGGAAATAGCGATTCAACCCCAAATCTCCCCATGTTATTCTTATGGGATTTTTGTATTAAAGACAGAACACTTTTAGTGAGGTTATGTGTGTCAAACTTGTCGTCCTTCCCGCTAGATGTCAACGTGGGTGTGGGGTTGAGTGTTTAGGCGGGAAAAAAAGAAAAGCTAGTTGCCGGGCAAAAGAGGTTGTCGCATGTGTCGCTAGATGTCGCAGTGGGCGTGGCTTGGCGGGAAAATGTAAATGTCATGCCTCGTCGTGGTCAAGAGGCGTTGGCGCTAAAGGTTGTTGCGGCGCAGTTGCCGCTAGATGTATCCGTGCGTGCGCGTCATTTGGTTGAGCGGGCCCGGTTAATTTGAAAAAGATTTTTTGGGCGTTACGTCGAGGGGTGAAGCGGTGCTCGAGTAGGCCGGTGAAACGGGGTGCGTCGCCTCGCTGGCGCGTAGAAATAATCTCTGTAGGAAGCGGGGATGGAGGGTAAAGGAGGTTGCAGCATGTGTCGCTAGATGTCGCAGTGGGCGTGGTTTGGCGACGAAATTCAAATCTCATTCTTCTTCGTGATTGGTCCGAACTTTGGCGGTAAAGGAGGTTGCAGGACGTGTCGCTTTGGAGCTTAATGTAAACAAACGGGGTTGCCAAATCTCATATTTGGTAAAAATGGAAAGTCCCTACATAATTCCCCAGGATTAACATACAGGGTTGCCAAATGTCATATTTTGGTTAAAACAGAGAGAGAGTCACTAGATAATTCCCCAGGACTCGAAAGTGTGGTTAGACCGCGCATGTGTTAAAGGAGCCTTCGCTCTGAGCCCCATTCTGGGACATCCTAGGGAGATCGTTAGGAGTGCTTCACTCTGGGCCCCACTCTAACGTTCCCGGGGAGATCGTTAGGGGTGCTTCGCCCTCCTCGGGGGCCCCACTCTGAGAATCCCCGGGATCGATAGCGGTGCTTGGCGTCACGTAGGGCCCCCTTGTGTGAAAGTTCTCGCGCTTGTCGCCAGATGTCGGGATAAGATCGGGCTAAACCTTTAATAAATGTTTAGTCCCTATTTTATACATCTTTTCCGCGTACAATAAACACTAAAACAGGTATTCGATACTAATGCCAATCTCGGTAAAATTACACAAATTAATAAAATAAAATATGACAATATCGATGATATATTTTGTACTTTAACTATGATACATCGCAGACTTAAATATAAACTTAACAATGTTAAATTAATACGTACATGGTTACCTTATTAAAAGACAATATATATATTTAGATATCGCTTTAGGGTGAATATTTATTAATATTTACGGCTAAAGAATTAATACGACTAAAACTACCACCGGATCCGAGTTCTTCAAAGGATTCCATCTGTAAAAAAGGAAAACTAATTAAAAATGTGTTTTTTAAAAACTTTAGGTCGCTGGATCGCGATATAATGAAGTTTGAAGTGTTATCATCTTAAAGTGAATTCATCTTTAAAAATATCAGGGACCTTTTTATTTATGATGTAAGAATTTAAATAAATAATAACAAAGATTCAGTTTTGTAAACCTTAAAGTTTATTAACAAATTCAATTTCTATAATATTAAAATAATGCAAACTACTTCAACTATCTGAACTTAATAACTAGTGTTACATCTAGAATGTTATCAATTGCGTCAGTCTTGCTTGCTAACATTAGCTATTAATAGAATGTGATTTCAGTGACGTATCAAACTCGATTTAAAAGAAAATAAACTTGTTCATATCGTTTTTTGTTTTTATTGCATTCAGTCCCAATAAACGACACAGCATTTTTAATTATCGAATTAGCTTTTTTGTAAAATACATTATTATACTAGGTACATAATTTGATTAAACAAAATCTATAAAATGATACAAAATTAACATTTATAAAATAAATCTTAGATTTATAAAATGATACAATTAACATTTTTGAACAGAAACAATTAATAAAATAGCCCAAATCTCGATCAGCGAAAATATTTGTTTATGCACATAATTTTATAATATCATCGAGGGTGAAACAACCATATAGAAAATGTAGTGTTAACAGAAACGCACGGGGGTATTAATTTTTTACCAATTAAAGGTGGATTCCAAACTTGGATATGGTAAAGCATTCAAGCAATTCTGAAGGTTTTCATTATTAAATTGATCGTAATAATAATTTGTGTTTATGCTGTCGTTGATTATTGTAGAACAAGAAATAAAATGTTAACACAGCATGCTTTAATAAATTAGTGCAGAAAGATTCAATAAAAACTTGAAAGTGTTATTACTATAAAGACGTGCATTGTAGGTGACCTCGCTTGAAGAAACCCTTGATTAGCTCATCTTTCATAAGCGCCGCCGATACAAGTTATAGAACACAGTTTACAAATACGAAAGCTGATTTAAAAACTTGCCACGCCACTGACAATTTCTTTAATTAACGTTTGTTTATTTTAAATAGATCCCCATTTTCACATTGTGTTGTTGCGACAAGGGTACTCCAAACCCACCAGTTCTAAGCGCCCGCTTGCGCTATATTGCAGTATTGCAGTTTAAATTGCTTCGCTCCGTTGACATAGCGGTTTCAATTAAAGAAAGAACTAGGTACAATGCATATAATTTTTTGAGAACACATATCTAGAATTTGATAAATTACAAAATTAACAATTTAAATGAATTGATTTTGGATAACAGTTTGGATTATGGATAAAACGTTATAATGTATTCATGTTTTAGTTACATTTTATGTACTCGAGAAAATCAAATGCGAGAACTTCGTTCTCCCAACATACCCCATTATTAAGGACAGTTTCATGTAAAAAAACTTGATTCTTTTTATACATCTTATGGATGGATTTAGATTTACATGTAATTGCCTTAACGACTTCTGTTAAAGGAAATTTGCTGGATAAAGGGTGGATTAGAATATTTCTACACTTTCGTTTGTCACAATTCTTGTAAATAACATTTGCAATTTTACCAACACATCGAATCAATTGACGACGTGCGAAAAAGTGAATGTAATAAAGTGTCAAATTAATAGTATCTTTACACTGTATTTTAGATTCATAGATATTGAAACTTAAAGTTGTGAATATTAAAAGATATTGACATAATTATGTATAACTTGGCTCGCCAAGCGAGTACCTAGCACGAAGAAAAGGCAATCTTTAGCAGTTTGTACCATTAAACTCTTGCTGTAGAAAATATAAAATCATAAATAGCATTTATTTTAATAAAGGTTCATAAATAAAAATAAAATAATAAACGCAAAGTGAATAGAATAACAGAAGTTAAACAGAAGCTGACATGAACATAAGGCAATATTACTTTAAAAAATGTAATTCTAGCATAAGTTATAGATTGAATTTTATGAAATTTTAAGGGTAATTATCTCAGATGACTGGAATAACATCAAAACGTAATGAACAACAACATATTGTTGTAGCGCCAACATCACGATTTATTATAATTAGTTTATATTTATATAAAAATGTAAGATTTATAACAATTCATAATAATGATAATGATAATGATAATGATAATGATAATGATAATGATAATGATAATGATAATGATAATGATAATGATAATGATAATGATAATGATAATGATAATGATAATGATAATGATAATGATAATGATAATGATAATGATAATGATAATGATAATGATAATGATAATGATAATGATAATGATAATGATAATGATAATGATAATGATAATGATAATGATAATGATAATGATAATGATAATGATAATGATAATGATAATGATAATGATAATGATAATGATAATGATAATGATAATGATAATGATAATGATAATGATAATGATAATGATAATGATAATGATAATGATAATGATAATGATAATGATAATGATAATGATAATGATAATGATAATGATAATGATAATGATAATGATAATGATAATGATAATGATAATGATAATGATAATGATAATGATAATGATAATGATAATGATAATGATAATGATAATGATAATGATAATGATAATGATAATGATAATGATAATGATAATGATAATGATAATGATAATGATAATGATAATGATAATGATAATGATAATGATAATGATAATGATAATGATAATGATAATGATAATGATAATGATAATGATAATGATAATGATAATGATAATGATAATGATAATGATAATGATAATGATAATGATAATGATAATGATAATGATAATGATAATGATAATGATAATGATAATGATAATGATAATGATAATGATAATGATAATGATAATGATAATGATAATGATAATGATAATGATAATGATAATGATAATGATAATGATAATGATAATGATAATGATAATGATAATGATAATGATAATGATAATGATAATGATAATGATAATGATAATGATAATGATAATGATAATGATAATGATAATGATAATGATAATGATAATGATAATGATAATGATAATGATAATGATAATGATAATGATAATGATAATGATAATGATAATGATAATGATAATGATAATGATAATGATAATGATAATGATAATGATACTGACAATGACAATGACAATGACAATGACAATGACAATGACAATGACAATGACAATGACAATGACAATGACAATGACAATGACAATGACAATGACAATGACAATGACAATGACAATGACAATGACAATGACAATGACAATGACAATGACAATGACAATGACAATGACAATGACAATGACAATGACAATGACAATGACAATGACAATGACAATGACAATGACAATGACAATGACAATGACAATGACAATGACAATGACAATGACAATGACAATGACAATGACAATGACAATGACAATGACAATGACCATGACCATGACCATGACCATGACCATGACCATGACCATGACCATGACCATGACAATGGTAATGACCATGACTAAACTATACTATATAAAATAATACTAACATAACTACAAACATTCTACACCAAGCAATAGCTATCAAATGTGGTCTATTACAAGACAAAGACCAGCCTCCGTACTATCAATACGTAGCGAGACCAGTCTTAGAAAATGATAACTACAGGTTATACTATGATCTTCCAATACACACAGATAAGACAGTAACCGCGAACAGACCGGATATTCTGTTACACAATTTCAAGGATAAGACGGCATACCTCATAGATGTAACGCACCCAAACGACAACAACATAAATAAAGCAGAAATAGACAAAATATCAAAATACATACCACTTACAATAGAATACAAGGAAATCCATAAATTAAAATTTGTCGATGTAATACCTATTGTAGTAACAGCAACGGGGCTCATAAACAAAAATCTCGCCAGAAATATAACAAAACTACAATTAGACGCCAATACTTTAATGCCAAAAATACGATCTGTGATTCTAGAAACCTGCAGAATCGTCCGCACTGTACTAAATATACCTACCCATAGTATAGAATAAAGTTTGCCATGTGGCCCTTTATTCTTGAAAACCAGTTGAATATTCACTGTGAAAAAAAAACATAATAATAATAATAATAATGTGTTACAATATGCATTATTTTATTGTTTACGTGTTGATATTAGTTATCATGGAAGGCTATCAATTTTATTTTGAACATTTGAGTTTCTGAATCAAATAAACGTTTATAGTAATAGGTAATAGTTGAAACTTAATTGATTTTTTATGAAAATTACTCATCACATCTTGGAATGCCGGAAATTCCAATGGGTTACAATTACATCATAATCAATAGATATTACCAGTTTACAAAATCAGCTTACATTAGTCGAGGAATATCTGGAAAATGCGAAAACGCGGGAAGATTTTATCAGGTTATCCATCCTGAATGATGAAAATATAAGATTAACAAAGGAGAACATAGAAAATTGTGGAAATGCAGGATTAGGCGACAAAAGAAAATTGGAAACGATTTTGGCCGGATTTACATACTTGGATGCGAGGATTAAACAAACCCCTGTTATAACAGGAGAAGGAGTTAGTGGAGGGGGTGACGAAAGCAGCGTAACGTAACGTGACGTAGTTTTTTATTTTTTATTGAATTTTCTCTTTGATTGAATGTTTTATGCATGTTTCAGTTGGCATCGGCGTTCAAAGGTAGAATAAAATATGGCATAGTGATCAACAACAATATCTTAGATCCAAAAGAGTTTCTCGAGGAAGCACAACCCATTTTTGTGGATAAAATTAAAGCATCCCTCCGAAAACGTATGCCTAATATGAAAGTCAACGTTGTTTTATGTGCCGATTATAAGATAAAAATGGATGATACGGTTGAAGCCAAATATTTTAACACTTCAAACTTCATTATATCGCGATCCAGCGACCTTATTTCTATTTTTTAAAGAAATGGAAACTTATTTATTATCACAGGTGCGTATATAAAGTTTTTAAAACACACATTTTTAATTAGTTTTCCTTTTTTACAGATGGAATCCTTTGAAGAACTCGGATCCGGTGGTAATTTTAGTCGCATTAATTCTTTAGCCGTAAATATTAATAAATATTCACCCTAAAGCGATATCTAAATATATATATATTTTCTTTTAATAAGGTAACCATGTAATTTAACGTTGTTAAGTTTATATTTAAGTCTGCGATGTATCATAGTTAAAGTAAAAAATATATCATTCATATCGTCATGTTTTATTTTATTAATTTGTGTAATTTTACCGAGATTGGCATTAGTATCGAATACCTGTTTAAGTGTTTATTGTA
This sequence comes from Agrypnus murinus, assembly GCA_929113105.1. Lineage (NCBI taxonomy): Eukaryota > Metazoa > Arthropoda > Insecta > Coleoptera > Elateridae > Agrypnus > Agrypnus murinus. The sequence goes on from OV816027.1 coordinate 176,107,232, forward strand.
CGGGGAAAAGAAATATAATATAGGGACTAAACATTTATTAAAGATTTAGCCCGATCTTATCCCCACATCTGGCGATAATCGCGACAACTTTCACACAAGGGGGCCCTACGTGACGTCAAGCACCACTGTCGATCCCGGGGATTCTCAGAGTGGGGCCCCCGAGGAGGGCGAAGCACCCCTAACGATCTCCCCGGGAACGTCAGAGTGGGACCCAGAGTGAAGCACCCCTAACGATTTCCCTAGGATGTTCCAGAATAGGGCCCAGGGCGAAGGCTCCTTTAACACATGCGCGGTCTAACCACACTTTCGAATCCTGGGGAATTATCTAGTGACTCTCTCTCTGTGTTAACCAAAATATGTCATTTGGCAACCCTGTATGTTAATCCTGGGGAATTATGTAGGGACTTTCCATTTTTACCAAATATGAGATTTGACAACCCCGTTTGTTTACATTAAGCTCCAAAGCGACACGTCCTGCAACCTCCTTTACCGCCAAAGTTCGGACCAATCACGAAGAAGCATGAGATTTGAATTTCGCCGCCAAACCACGCCCACTGCGACATCTAGCGACACGTCCTGCAACCTCCTTTACCGCCAAAGTTCGGACCAATCACGAAGAAGCATGAGATTTGAATTTCGTCGCCAAACCACGCCCACTGCGAAATCTAGCGACACATGCTGCAACCTCCTTTACCCTCCAACCCCGCTTCTTACAGAGATTATTTCTACGCTTCAGCGAGGCAACTCACCCCGTTTCACCGGCCCACTCGAGCACCGCTTCACCCTTCGACGTAACGCCCAAAAAATTTTTTTGAAATTAACCGGGCCCGCTCGACCAAATGACGCGCACGCACGGATACATCTAGCGGCAACTGCGCCGCAACAACCTTTAGCGCCAACGCCTCTTGACCTCGACGAGGCATGACATTTACATTTTCCCGCCAAGCCACGCCCACTGCGACATCTAGCGACACATGCGACAACCTCTTTTACCCGGCAACTCGCTCCGACCAATCACGGACAAGCATCACATTTACATTTTCCCGCATAAACACTCAACCCCACACCCACGCTGACATCTAGCGGGAAGGACGACAAGTTTGACACACATAACCTCACTAAAAGTGTCCTGTCTTCAATACATTGAGGGTGGTATACTGCACTCCTGGTATATATATATATATATATATATATATATATATATATATATATATATATATATATATTATATATATATATATATATATATATATATATATATATATATATATATATATATATATATATATATATATAATTATATGTATATTTGTCATGATCTATATTTACTTGAATATTTATTAAACTGCCTACACAGGAATAATAATAAGACAAAACATAGGGTTAAATTAAATTGTATTACGCTCAAAATTGAGGTATCGATCGACCTATCGATAAAGATTTACCTGAGAGTAAAAGAATTTTTATAACAACAAGCGATGTTATTATTACTGGCTAAAACTTTTTTAAACAATTTATATTAACAAATTAGAATAGGAAAACTAACAAGTATTTATTAATGAATTTTAAAAGTAAGGTATTAAAATTTAAAAATAAGGCTTTCTCTGTATACTAATTTAACGAAATTCTTGGTTTGTGTACGCCTGATTGTATCTGAAACGATTACAGCCCTATTATAGCTGCGTGCATAGTTAAAACCTCGAATATCCTAAACTAAAACTTAATTTTTTATGTACTTGTTATGTTTCCAATATTCCCCAAATCGTTCAACGCCAGCTATTACTCGTATTTGAATAGTTATTAACTTCAATATTATCAATTAATTTTGGTATCAAGATTGATTTTTGTTTGAAATCTGGGCTGATTGTTGAATAATACGTAGATTTGCTGCATGAATTCAGTATGTACGTTCATGATTGCGTAATAATGCTTTAACGTTACACCTTGATAAAATCAAATCATAATGAAATATTTTTCGTACATAATATCTCTATAAAAGTGATGGTATGTAATTATCTATACTTGTTGTAAGAAAGTTGTATTCCATTTATACGAGACCTGTGAGAGCGAATTATTTCCCAAACTCTTAATTAAGGTATCGATCGACCTATCGATAAAGATTTACCTGAGAGAAAAAGAATTTTTATAACCAAAACGATGTTATTATTGCTGACTAAAACTTTTTAAAACAATTTATATTATCAGCTTAGAATAGGAATCCTTTCTAAAAGTATTACTAAATGTTTAAACACTATTTTCTAGCATGTATTAAATAGCATCATAATTGTAACCTATAATAACTAATATCCATGTGCCGATAAAAGTTTAATCTTGCCATTGAAGCCATTGAACATTTATATACACCAAAGAATTTAGACACATTAATACGTTTCAAAAAGGAAAATAAAGATAAGATCAGTTCGTGGTCGAACCAGATATGTCCTTCGATGCAGAGAAGGCAGACTTTCCCCTTTCCTCTTCCCTTCAGACTTTCCTCGGAACAAATTTTTGTTTATTAAAAAAGAAAAGTGACAGACCGCCCTAAAGATTTTATGTGAAAATCTAAGTATTTTGATTCGAAAAGGAAATAAGTTAAAACCTAACCATCATCGACTATACTATTTTGTTTTTACTATACAAGGATTTTACAAATGTTCAAGGATTAGTACCTGCTATCGGGTCTCAGGTAGTCAATCCGACCTTTTTGGGGTATAGTGATGCATTTTAATCTGATAATTATCTCGATTTCAAGTCCGCAAAAACCGTCTTTAAAGAAGTTTTGAAAAAGATTATATTGACGACAGCAAAGCATTGGAACAATTACGGTAAGAAAGGGAGAATTTTTTACCTGTTTTGAGTTTTAAGCAGGTAGAATTCCACATATTTCTAGTGATTTGGAGATCAAATCGGGTCTTTTTAAAAGAATGCAGACATAGCCTCAGGGTGTTTGTTTCCCTTTTGTCATCGGGACCCAGATATTTGAGTTCAGTTTATCGCGGTAGCTTGTACTGTATAGCTGTGTTAATAAGGAGCGGTTTTAAATTTAAAAAGATGATTAGTGTAATATTCCTTCTTGATGAGGTGCGGCGGTTAAGATGTTTTAATTTAAAGTGATATCTGGTATTACAAAACGCAAATGGTAAGTTATTTTTCTGCATTAGAACTAGTTTTTCTCTTTTTAAATAGTTAATTCAGACGTTGATACTAATACATATTAGTGTGAGAAACCAGGCCGATCCCTGAACGTGATTCAAGAGCCTGCGTATTTATTAACGTAATTTTCTTAACATGGAGATCCGAAAGCCCTCCACGAAGGGTAGCTACTGACATAGATATATCGGTTAGTCGAGCTTGCAAAACTCGTTGATATCATTAACGATTGTTGGTTTCTTTAAATTTCATGATCTCTTTGGGTAGAAAGTTTCATTAGAATACAGCGGTCTTGAGAAGAATGAGTAGAATTCAGACGTTGTTAGTCATCCGTGAAATATAAAATTCAAGTTAGCCGTACATAGGTCGTCGTCGTCGTCGTCGATAATACAGATTTCTTCATGACGTCAACACCTCTGTTGACAGTATGACTGATTCAGTACAGTTTCAAATTTAGCGCCACATGTTATTAGGATGATGGGAGAGAAGGAGAAAGTGAGAGAGCGAGAGAGCGAGAGAGTGAGACAGCGAGAAGAAGAGAGTGAGAGAGAGAAGGCTCTTTAATGCGTCCTCTAATAGGTGATAAGGAGAGAGTGAGAAGGAGAGAGTGAGATAGCAAGAGAGCGAGAGAGTGAGAGAGGAAACATCGAAAGAGTAAGAGAAGGCTCTTTAATGCGACCTTTAATAGCAGTACATAGGTAATGGATAATACAGATTTCTTTAATGTGACCTCTAGTAACATCAGTACATAGGATAATACAGGTTTCTTTAATGCGACCTCTATTGGTAGTACATAGGTCGTCGATAATACAGATTTCTTCATGACGTTCTCTATTAGCAATACACACTAGTTGTAGCATGACTCCCTCTATTGGCAGCACACAGATTGCCGGTAATACAGATTCCCGTAATGGCGCACGGGCGTGGTCAAAATGGCGACGAGTTCCAAAATGGCCGACGTCAGCCAATCACAGAACAGCAGGCGTGGCTACCGGAGTGGATGTAACCAATCACAGCGAATGGGGAGGAGCTACAGGAGTGGGGGTAACCAATCACTGGCGAGGGGAGGATCCTGGAGGGGCAGGGGCGTGGCTAAAAGTAGGAGTGGGGGTCTGGCCAGGTGTCCCAATACCTACTGATATAAACACCTACTTATACCTATTCGTCTAATAAATTTAGAACAGCCCGAGAGAAAATAGATTTATTTTTAGGAGGTAGTTTTCCAAGGTTTGTAATGTATGGATCAGAGTTCAGTAGTAACCTATTCAATAGATCTATATTGGTTGTTATACGTGACATTTTTCTAGTGTGATCCCATCTAAATGACTTAATAATCTTATTAGTTGACTTGGCAGCTTCTTCAGAGAGTTCCCTAATAGGCAATAACGCGTGATCTATGACTTCGGAACCATGACTGTAAAAGAACATACCTGTTTCTTGGACTTCCATTGTAGAACATATGCACAAAACACCAAATTACCACAAAATAGTTAACAAAGACAAGTTCTATTACATTAATTATGCACGATGCGATGTGTTCACCGTCGAGTAATAAACAAAAGTGTTAATGTTTATATATTTATCCAGGAACTACATAAGATATACATTTTTGCAAAGATATACTTATAAGAAGATGCTGAAAGGAAATAATATATATACTATTAAACGTTCTCTAGAAACAACAAATGGTAACAAAATCCTACAGAGATCGCAAATGTGCGTCTAGGAAGACATAACAGTCTAATAAATGACATCAAGCAAATTTCAGCAAGAGATTGTTGTTGTTTTATAATATAAAGGTATTGAGCTTTAAAATAAAGAAAAAACCAACAGGGGGAGAGTGGTGGAACATAGTTAAAAGACTACACTTAAAGAAGATTTTACCATAAATACCTACCTCTCTGTAGGTATATAATTTCAAATATTTCGAAAAAGAAAACAATCAGAATCAATTAAATATAAAAGAACATATCTGTTTCTTGAGATTTCCATTGTGGAATATACGCACAAACACCAAATTACCGCAAAATAGTTAACAAAGACAAGTTCAAGTAATGACTAACTGATAACATTAAATATGTAGGGTACGATGTATTCACTTTCGAGGTCGAAACAATAGCGTTAATGTTTAATTATCCGGTATCTATCTATACCACGATGTACAATGGTAATCAGTTAATAATTAGATGGTAACAAATTACTGGAAAACGAACTAACATATTTTTAGGTTTTGACCTATTACGGGACCACTGTGCATTGTTTTAATGCAAACACTTGGAGGACTGTATGCTGGACAATTTGACTATAATTTGACTTCATTTAAGTTGATTTAGAAGATGGATCTTGTAGAAGCATCGTTGGGTGTATCATGATCGTAGAGAGGAATCTTAATTTTTGTTTTTCTTAAATTGTAAAGATGTTCTTATGTAAATTTTATATGTATTAGTTACATAGTGTAGTTATGTATTCATTTTGTAAAGGAGAAAGCTGGATTTATTGAGTTTTGTGTATAATTAAGCTATAATGAGATTTGTTCATCGTCAATCGTTTTTTTCAATTATCTTCGTTATGGTAAACTTTGGAATATAAGTGTCCGATATTGTTTTAATCGTTATTTTACCAGCTACAATCCTATCTTTATAGAATTAAGATCAGTAGTAATTATAGTCAGCTGTGTTTGAATTGTGACGTCATTAAAAACTTTCGCGATGCGGTTGTTTGGAAAAATTGACAGAATCTTCATTTGTTTTGCCAAATCATATATAAACCCCAGCTAAAATTAACAAATTCAATCGATTAAAAGCACTTGGAGAATCCATGCTCGACTCCGGATTGAAAATTTGTAAATTTAAGTAAGGTTAAAAGTGTTGACCATATGGTTTATGTCAACAAAAGAAAATTCAACTAAGTTTGAAGAATATTTACCTGAAAAATTTGAATTAAAGGAGATTTATTCTTTATTCAACAATTATATGGAAGTGTGAACGAGTTATTTTAAAATAAATTCAAGAAGATTTTATTTCCATTATCCTATTGAAGAATAGACGTATTTACGTTTATAAAATCATCTGACAGTTTGAAAACAGTTGTACCAATTTAAAATATTCTTGGAATGAAAGAGATAAAGTACATCAAGTTCCATTTACTTTATATACAAGGTTGGTCAAAATAATAGGTTTTAATCTGAATAATTTCAGAATTCATTTTTCTAACTTTAAAGGTTTTTAAATAATTAATTTCTTATAAATAAAACAAATTAAATTTTTTTATTAAAATTCAATTAACATAAATTAAATTTATTTGAACATTTGTAAATATTTTTATTTGATTACATTGATTGATGTTAGTTTGCTCAAGTGGAGAACTGTTATACCCTATGTCAGGTTATTAACGACTAATTAACATACTTGAGCAAGCTTAGGAAAGAATTTCCTAATTTACTTTACTGTTCTGATCTTAATATTTTTCCTTTTATTTTTCTTGTAATTTGATTTTCACTTATTTTCATTAATAAAATTATTCTGTGTTTTTAATTTATCTATGTGTTTATTTGTTGTGTATATAAGCATCCGTTTGTTTTTCTTTTCATATTGAGAGCTTAGCTTGCTGTTGTCCAGTTGCGGTAGTCCAAGTGTCTTCATTGTAAGTTTTTCTTTTCTTCCAGGTATAAGAATCAATAAGACTTTATTATTTCAACTACTTCATGCTCTATCGAATTAAACCTGAGTTAGCCGATTGGGAAAAGGAAAAATATTGGGGTGTATTTTATTTTATTTTATTAGATTTCACCGTAGATATTTTAGGGGTTACCCTGATCGTGGCGCAGAATAAAAATCACCTCAATATGCTATAAAAATTTTAAGACTTGGACGCCATCTGGTACCCAGTAGCATTATTAATGATGATATTGCAGATTGTGTCGTCAATATCTACATACGGGGTATCACCAATATGTCAATGGATGTATACCAGGATTTCAGCATACAACCCTTAACCTTTTCTGATATTCTAATACACGATTTTAAACTTCCGATGAGGAATAAAGTTGTTATAGTAAAATTATCTTTGTTTGTTCGTTTTATTAGAATTTTTACTTTTTTTAGTCAAACAACTTTAATAATTATTATTAATAAATACGTAACAGAAAATGCATAAGGATTAATCTAACAACTAGCATTAACAATATTAGTAAATAATTAACTGATGCAGATTGCGAGAGATTGAGTACAGGACCGCACCACGCTAATGAATGCCGTCGTAAAAGGACCCCCACACATTTCTTATGGAAATTGGATACCGGTCAAATTGGCTGAGATTGTGCTATGTTGTAGTTTACAAAAGTCTCCCTGGGTAAAAATGTCTAAACTTAATAATTTTGGAGTTGTAGAGTACAGAAGGCAGGAAAAATTGATACTTCGGTATATAGATCTTTAACAAGTACAGTCTTGGTAACGTCATTTTTTGTGAATATTCTTTGTTTTTGTTTTGATTAACATAGGTAATTATGTTGTTTTGTATTCATTTAAAATTATACCGGGTGTCCCATTATATTTTGACCCTTTATTAACCTATATACCTTTTGAACTAATTGGGATAATGAAATGCAGTGTTCGACAGTCTTCTTCTTAGTGTTTAAAGTTTTTTTGAGTATCCGTTTTTTTGTTAATTTCCGGTTTATCCAGAAATGACAGTGTATTTTCGGGTACTGTATATTTTTCACAGTTGTAAAACCCATTGTTTTCCTTTTCCAAAAGTGCTATACCTGTCATGGTTATTATACAGGGTGATGGTTTTCTAAGCTTTTAAAATGAATACTGCATGTTATTAAAATGCTACGAAAAAATATATATGTCTTTAACAGCATTACTCCCGAGGTTTTAAATAGAAGCTATGGCAACTTTGTAAAGCGAACAAATAAACGTATCCAAGTCGATAGACGGCATTTTGAACATCTTTTATAACTAACTAGTGTTTAGTGATTTGTTTATTTCTTAATTGTTTAATGTTTAATAAGTATCTTGTTACCCTTCGTTAGATCGAGTTTTTTGATATGTACATTTTGAATATTAGAAATTGAAGTAACATGGAATTGTCAATAAGCTAAGTTGACGTTCACAGTGACGTTTTTTAATTTCGATGGTCTACTTTGTGAATCATTATATTTTTTCTTTGCATTTCAATTACATGCAGTGTTCACTTTAAGGGCTTATAATCCCATCATGACGGTCGAATCGATAGCTAGTGTGACGCTGAATAAAAATGTATCAAGGTAATACGGGTTTAAAATGCATAATAACGGAACTAGAGCCACTTAACGGGTTCTGTCCTGTTTAACAGTCAATCATTCGAACAAGCTTCTGACTGCAGCAATGGAATTAAAAAGACTTTGTATAATTGGACCTCTAGTTTACGAAATCAGTATTAGAACCCAACTTAGAACTTTAGCGGGTTGGAGAAGACGGGGAAACACGTACTACAGTGTTACACTTAATGTTTTTAAGGATTGCTTTATATTAAACATTGTACATATTTTCATGTTAGAAGTACTTTGGTGTTAACTAAGTGTAGGTGCATTTTGGTTAATCTTCACTGATGAGTTTTCAAGAAATTAAGGTATAGAAATTCTTTAATATCAAAAGTAATTATTTCAAGTAAAATACAACTTACTTCAGGATTAAATGAATTAAAGCCAGATTATTAAAAATTTATTTAAAAGTAGTTTGTAAGCTTATTTACGCCGGAGAAGCACGAACTTAACCTCAAAACTGTTTGTGCCCTTATTAACTATTTTAGCATAGACTTTTGATGATTGGGGTTCGGTGTGACATTATTTATTTAACATTTGTGCAGACAGTGATCAGTCCAAGTTGCGTCTAAGTGACAAAGATACCTTATTCCATTCAAATGATATCGATGTTTAGAAACTTTGTGGTAATACAAGAAGAGGCTATAATAAAACACAGAATTTTGTCAATTAGGGAAATTACACGTAAAACGAATAGGTACAGAAATTAATCCAACTTATAAATTCGTACGTACAACGCAAGAATATAAGAATTTTAAGTTGTTTTATTAACATTAACATTGTTAACCTTTCCTTGTAACTCTGTACCCCACTATTAGGATACAGTGTTACACAGAGCAGCAAGTTGAATAAGTCTTAATTTCTCTAAAAGTTGAAGTAATCAAAGCAAGTTAAATGTAAAAGTTGAAACAAGATTCGTAACTCTTAAGCTAGGAAGAGAAAAAATTTTGAAATTTTTATTTGGTTCTGAATTATATCAAAAAATATTTTTTGTGTAACACTTTCCCTATATGACGTCATCGGAATTTTTTCAAATGAAGCCATTAATTTTTAAGTATGGGAATCGATCGGGAATCGGGGAACAAAGTTAGAAACACTTAACTAGTTATGTCCTGTTTAACAGTCTAAAAAAGAAATAGAAAGAGATTTTATACATGTGACCGCACAAAACTGATTATCATTTAGACATTTAATAAGGCAGGACTCTCTCGGGTTTATTACCATCTAAATCTCTACCTACAATAATATCGACCTGGTGATATTTAAGCACTAAAAAGTTTATTAACACTGTTCTTTACTATTTTTCTTCCGAAGCTACAGATCGAACTACACTGTCCCTGTCAACAGCTCGTTCGAATGATTGAGTAGGTAGTAAACAGGACAGAACCCGTTAAGTGGCTCTAGCTTCATTATTATGCATTTTAAACCCGTAGTACCGTAGTACTTTTTTATTCAGAATAGGATTATTTAGAAACACAAGCTTTCTTTCTAGGATTTCTATACTTAAAACAATGTTTCCATTTGAAAAAATCCCGATGACGTCATATCCGTTACCAACTGAAGTTCTAAGATGGGTTCTAATACTGATTTCGTAAACTAGATGTCGAATTATACAAAGTTCTTTTAATTCCATTACTATTGCCAGAAGCTTGTCCGAATGAATGAAATATATTAACATAGCAAAATTATAGATTCTAAATAATCAGTATACAGGGTGTCCTGCTTAACAGTCTACACTCATTCATTCAACATAAATATATTAACATAGCAAAATTATAGATTCTAAATAATCAGTATACAGGGTGTCCTGCTTAACAGTCTACACTATGTTCTTCTGTTATTTTATGTTCTTCTGTTCTGGTACAAAATACCATGAAAATTCTTTAAAAAGTGTTTATCTTGGGACTTACATAAGTAAGTCTCAAGTCTTAGAGACACCCAATTTATATTGGTGTGTACCTCTAAAAGGTCTGTACTAATCGCTAAGACATGTTCCTGAGACCAAAATAGGACGATTTAACCAAACTTTCCTATATCATTTTTTATATATTTTTTAATAATAAGAAGCTCAAGTTTTTTAACGGTTTGGTCAATATTTTTCAATCCTTTTTACAAATGATACATTCCACGCCGATTCGACCAAAGTTTGCGGGGTACCCTAATAGATTTTTTTATATTTTGTTCACCTAATGCCCTTTCCAAGCCTTGTATAAAGCTCAAATATTACTGCCCATAAATACATCGTTCGCGAGATATAGAGGTTTATTTTTTTCAGTTTTAAACGTACATGCCTATATTGAAATGCTATTTACTCTGCCTTCGTATTAGTTAGGAAGGTCGGGTTGTTTGCATTTGAGAGACAATGAAATGGACTATCTACGGTAATTTCTGTTCGTTTTTCCAACATTTGTAACATAGTATATTAACCGAGTTTTTTTACAAATTTTAACTTTTCTCAAAGTCGGTTCCATTAATTTTTTCAAAAAAATTACAACTATTGTATGCAATGTTCTTAGAATTGCGTTAAAATTTCAATTTGGTATTTTTATGGAATCAGAAGTTATGGATTTTCTTCTATAGTCGTGAGAACAAAATGTTCTGAAACGACATGCACTTGTATCATGAACAGCGAATGTAACTCTGAAAATGTTCCATTAATTTTCTCCAAAAAAATCACAACTATTGCATGATATGTCCTTATCATTGTAATAGAATTTCAACTTGGTATATCAATAGAATCGGAAGTTGAGACATTTTTTCTGTAGTCGTGCGTATACACTTTACACACTGCAACAAGCATTATCCGAAGTCCACGGGACGCAGTTGCGAGCAAACCTATTGTAGGTATATATTGAGATCTTTGACGTTCAATAGCGTTCTTACGAAGTACTTTTGGATAGAGATAAGTTTAGTTAAACCGGCCTATTTTGGTCTCAGGAATATGTGGTAGCGTCTTGTACAGACCTTTTTTATAAGACAGTCGGTATATTTAATAATAACTAATATACAACATACTTTATTTTAGCATTAAATGTGTAACAGAAGTTATGTATAAAATTATAAAGGTATTATTAAAGAATGCCAAGAAATAAGAAATGTCGAGGAACTCTCTTCGAACATTGTGACTGGACCGAAAAATTTATTTATTTATTGCTAATCGAAGGTCCAATAATTTTTAATACTTCGTCAAAACTTGTGATGATCATTCTATGGAATCTCAAAAAACTCTCAAATCCTCGTAGCTTTTGAAACTAACCCTTCAGCAAGTGTTGGCAGGTTATTGAATGAACCCAATATCTTCTGTTTTGATTTTCTCGGTGCCTAATAAATAACACTGCGAAGCAAACTACCTCTACCAAATTCATTTTGAGAATGGAATACATGACACGACACAACAGTTTAGTTAATTTAGTTAACCAAGTTAATTTAATTTAACAAATATACAGAAGTCAGTAAAAAATCTAGTGTATTACATGCTGAGAAGCTACTTTGCAAGTGACTGTATTTGTACAAACCACACACATAGTGTGTGGTACACAAGAGAAAGAACTTTTTTATTATTGATTTTATAACAAAAAGTCATTCTCTATCAAAATTTTTGCTTGATTCAAACTACTAAAAAGTATAACGGAATTTCTATATTATATATAATAAAATTAAAAATTAAAAAAAATCCGTTATATTTTTAGTGGTTTTAAATCAAGCAAAAATTTTTATAAAGAATCAGTTTTTGTCATAAAATCAGTCATAAAAGTTTTTCATCTTGAGAACCGCTTTTGGGGACACACTGTATGTACTATTGGTTTCATAATGATCTATATAGTACAGCAAGGCTAAACAATAGTATCATATTTATATGGTTATGGTATCATATTATATGGTTTAGGTTATGGGTTGTAGTAGTTATTATTATCATTATTATTATATTAGCCTTGCTGTTCCAGATCATTATGACTAGTCCTTGATAATGAATTCCAAGAAGATAAAGATGTAAAATAAAATAATGTTCATTTAAATAGTTACAATAGTATATTTTACAACTAATTATGAAAGTCATACTTCAAAAAAAGAGAGACGTTCGTAACGTGCTGTACGCCCCACTTTTTTGCATATTGTAAGTTGAAAAATTTTTGTCCTAAAAGGATTTATGCTATAAAAACAGAAAAACATATTATTCAATGAATATAATCTACGAGGAGATTGAAGTTTGTTTTTTACAAACATAATTAAAAAAAAGTGCAACTTTCATTATAGACCAAGAGCCAGCAACGTATGTATATTCTTAAAAGGTGTTCTGATATCTTCGTAAAGCCTCTTCAGCATATTTATAATTTGTCATTACAAAAATGTGTTTATCCAACAAAATGGAAAATTTCCACGGTAAGTCCAATACCTAAATCTGGTACTAAAACTGACATCACCAATTATAGGCCGGTAGCAATTCTATGTTCACCCGCTAAAATATTTGAATCTTTACTTACGATTAGAATTTCTAACCATATAAAGCCTTATTTATTGCCTTTTGAACATGGGTTCACTGCAGGTCGATCTACAAATTCGAATTTGCGTAATTTTGTTGAGAATGTAGTAGATGGCTTTGTGAATAGTTCACAAGTAGATATTGTCTATACAGACTTCGCAAAAGCGTTTGATAAGGTTGCCCATGATGTCCTAATGCAGAAAACGAGTTACCTTGGATTTTCTAATAAAGCACTAAAATATTTTATATCTTATTGAGAAACCAGACAACAATATGTAGTTTACAAAAATACAGAATCGCCTAAGTTTGGCGTCTTTTGTGGTGTACCACAGGGTGCAAATTTTGGTTTCTTATTATTTTTAATACTAATCAACGATCTACCTAATTGCTTACAGTATTCGGAATGTCTGCTCTTTGGTGATGACGTAAAACTGTTTCATACTATAAAATCGATTGATTGTAGAAAACTTCAAACAGATGTTAATAACCTTCAACAGTGGAGTAAGGATAATTTTCTTTCTCTCAATATCAGTAAATGCTTTGTAATGCATTACAGTAAATCGCACAATTTAACAACTTTTACTTATAACACCGATAATAAAAACTTGGCTATTAAAACTACGCATAAAGATTTAGGAGTAATTTTCGATACAAAACTTTCTTTGCACAATCATATTTCAGAAACTGCGAAAACGGCTTATAGAAATCTAGGATACATTATTAGGAATACTAATGAAAGTTTAAAAAATTGTGAATGACCGACAATTATTATACTCACAATTTTATAGTGATATGTGTGTAAACCACAGACGGTACCCTAAGACAGACTGTTTCGAGCTTTTGGCTCTCTTCAGTTAGGGGCAGCTGTCTGCGATTTCCACACATATCACCTGAGCTTATATACTAGCTTGGAAATAACATTAACGCCATCAAATAACTGTGGTGCCTCCTGTAGAAATCAAACCACACTAGGCGGCATAATTTGATTATCCAATACAGGAAAATACAAAATAACGTCCTGTCGTGCGTCCGACCGTATAATTAATATACAAAAATACAAAATAAATACTTTGTTGTTTATTTTGTATTTTTGTATATTAGGAATACTCATCATTTTTAGAATATCAGTGCAATTGTAATACTGTACAAGGCTTATGTGAGAACACATTTAGAATATTCGGCGGTGGTCTGGTCACCTACTTATAATTACAAGAAGCATGCGGTGGAGGTAATACAGTCTAAATTTCTGAGATGCCTGTATAGTAAGATTCATAACGAATATCCCTATTTTATGTAGTATAATCAACTTCTATTATCATTTAAATTTATTTCTCTAGAGAAACGTCGTGACATGTCCTCGCTGTCTTTTTTATCTTTACAATCTATTAAACAATTTTGCCGATAATCCTTTCATTTTGAAAAATTTATGTTTAAAATTCCACGGGATAATTCACGCTTAAAAGACACATTTTATGTACATTAAACTAGAACTAATTATGCTTTGTTAGTTCCAATAAACCGAATGTGTTTACTATATAATTCAATATCAGATATTCTTGATATATACGGAATGTCTTACCCCGTATATAAAAACACAATTAGTTCAGTTCTTTTTCAGTTTAATTAAATCAATCATTCGTGTTTTTCCATTCATTTGTTAATGTCATGTTCATCTGTTTTTTCTCTTTCTTTTCCAATATGTCCCTTTTACAATAAATTATGCATCTGTTTAATTAACCTGCGTGAAGTTGGCACCCCCATATAAGAATTTCGAGAAATAAACTATTGCATAATTTTGCCCAAGTTATGCCCAGTTTTGACCAATAGTTGTTTTATTTTGCCCAGCCCCCCCTTAACTCCCCATAAGCGAATACTACAGTATTCGCTTATGGGGGTGCCACACCATAGAAATTCGGCTTTTGACTCACGAGTTAAGGGGGGCTGGGCAAAATAAAGCAACTATTTGTCAAAAATGGGCATAACTTGGGCAAGATTATGCAATAGTTTTTTTCTCGAAATTCTTATATGGGGGTGCCAACTTCACGCCTGTGTTTAATTGCCTTATATAACTGTATACTACCTTAATTATATTATTAGCAAGAGTCGTGTCATCGTGCCAATTTTTATAATATAATGGTAAAATAAATTGCACTGAAAATCAAGTACATATAGCTTGAAATCCCCCCCTTCGTTAATTATTAATGAAAAATGTGTGCATGTGGGTGTAGTCCTGGTTTTACAACGATAGCTGAGCAATAGTTCACAATAACAGTGATACATCTGACGCTATTACCTAACAAGTGTGTGTTTAGATTTTGGAAAAATATGGAATTTCTTAGATGTTTTAATGGGTTAACTGTGCGAAAATTACATAAATTAGTCTCACTTACCGAATTCAAGATCTTTTGCATTCGAAACAAAATGATAATAAGCAAAGCAATTATGCTACCTGAGCGGAATTGTAACCAAATTCCAAAATCGCTCACGCTACCACCTTCCCACATGGCCATGACAACATATATGTTAAAGATCAAAATAGGCATTATTAAAATACAACAAATAACAGCCCCAGGTCCAGATAGTGCAGCCACAGATTTTATGTTGAATATTATAGCACCATATAATCTTCTTAAAATGAATATATCTTTTCCCATGCATTTTTGATAGTTCTTTAATAGGGCCACTATCAAGACTGTGTTTAAAAGTTTCTTCCACCCCTCGAACATCATATATATAAAGTAAGCCTCACTTAACATTTCATAAATTGATGATAAGTGAATCAATGCACAGAGTAAACTCATGTAAAGTCTAATTGTAAAATAATTACCGAACATTTGAAAGATTAACGATAAATAGAATAAGACAGTTAATATAATAAATACACAATAGATTATTCCATTTCTTCTTAGGAGTTGCATGCAGCATTGTGATAATAAATTCCCAACTCCATATCTTTTTTGATTATCAATGATAGTAATCCATCCTTCCAACCAAGCTCTTTTCATTTTCGTGTTGAATATTGCGTTGATTAACATGAATAAGCCATTAAAATAATACACTGTGTCACATAAGATACCAATAGTACCAAATTCATCATTGGAATTTTTTGTAAGTATGCAATAGGTATTCCAGATAATCGTTCCAGATATCAGAAGTAAAGCTATCATGTTAATTATCAATTGAAAATTTGAGTAGGTAATGTGTGGTTTTATTATTTGCTCTTCATGGCATTTACAGGTATGACTTATGTTGAAGGTGCCAATTGAAAATTTCAAGATCAGTAGTGGATAGAGCGCACATATCAAACAGTTTTCATTATTTTTTGTTATCAATAAATTTTTAAGGTAATCTTTAAAAAGTAGTAGCTTTTTATTCATTTTTATCAGTATATATTGGGTTTTCACTTAAACATACCATTAGATAATATGTATTGATTCGCAAGTAAGTGCTTAATTCAACTAACACTTGGAAAAAATCTAAAGAAAGAATTCTAATAAATTAAAGTTGATTGATTTCTTGGAAATACAAACACTGCTTGCAAAACAATGACTACAAATCGATATACATAAGTAAATTATAATTAAAAAAATATTGTGTACAATTTCAACGTATCTAAATTAAGTCTTTTTAAATAATAATGGTAGAGGTAAAGGACTTCAAACAAAACACTCCTAGACAATTGTTTCGTCGACAATAGTTTTATTTCCAGTGTCTGTAAACCTTTCAGTAGATAAGCGATAAGAATTACGATAAACTTTGCGAACCGGATGGTTGCGTTAAACCAGTGAGTTACTGGTAGCATTTGCTATGCAATGGTGATTGGGTGTATCTCAATCACTTTCTCTTGGAAGGATCATGGGGATTGGGTCACATAAATAAGCTTTCGGAAATCTGTTGCTAAAGGTAGTGGCCTATTGACGACATATTGAGGTCAATAACCATTTTTGTTCACAAAAAATTATTTAAAAAAATTTATTATTCATTTTGGATTCGTACCTTTTAAAAGAAACCCTGACTAACTGTACTCTTGCTATATGGAAATAGCTTGTAAAGCAACATCAATGCTACTTTACAGTGTTCTGTATATTTCTACAGGTATGTACAGAGCATACCTGTTGGTTTTTGCAACTATGATAAAGAAGCGCGAAAACGTTTTTAATTTTGACCGTGATAATTTCCACGAATTGTTTTAGTTCGCAAGTCAGACAGCTAAGCATTTCGGGTTTCAGAAAGATTGTTGCTGCACCCTTTAAAAATTAACTAAAGTTTGACCAAGTCTGGTCACACATGCTTCTGACTTGTATGAGGAAGTCTCAGTTTAAAAAAGGAAAGAGTTAAAAATAAACTCTGTCCTGCAAGATCTAATAACATTCGAGTATTGTCATATGCACCCGAAAAGTCCTTCAATATACTAAAGCAATACCTGAAAGTCCCATTGACGATTGTTGCTTAGAAAAGTATGAATTCATTTGACAGATTTTTTGGTGTTGGAGTATTTTCGAACGATAATTTGGAGCATGAGCAACTGTGACACAATAAGCTCGCTTAAAATCTTTATTTTCAGAAAATTCTTTGGAATGAGGAGTTTGCATATTTGAGAATCTAGAGAGCACTAATGAAGAAGCTTCTAACACTTTGCAGTATGAAGATAGAAAATCGAGCAGTTCGTTAAAGGTAGGAACTGTATCAGCGTTTCTTGTTGATTGTTACATTTGAATATATTAGTTTAGAAACTCACCTTGTATTATTGTCCAATGCGCAAAAAGTGACTTGAAGTAAAAGCAAGTAGCCAAGGTGTCGAAAATCTAAAGCATCTAAAACGGCATAACGTTCTGAAAGGACCTCGTACATATTGCGTAGGCGAACATACCAGTTAGTATGTAAGGGTTGAATACCAATCCACTTTTCAACATGAACTCTGCTGCAAGATTTCTTATAGAGTGATATCTCTGGAATAACAGCTCGAGAACAGTATCATAATTCGCATCTGCCGTGATTAGTAAATGTTTTATCAAAGAAAGTGGTCCTCCACTTAAACAGCTTTATAAATACACGGTGATTCAAGAGAACTTGAAAATTTCGAAAATTTTGCACGACGTTTTTAGAAAAGTGCTATAGCATTCCTACCAATGTGTTGATTGGGGAATGTTGGGGGAAAGACACAATGATACTACAGATTTAATGAAATAACCAATATATTAAAAATAAAACATAAAAATGAAAATGAAAGTTATAATCAAAAATATTTAAATCGTTCTTATGTAACTAATAAGTGAAAGAGAGATCTCTGAATTTTCTCCCTGATGAATTCCAATAACATCAATGAAAATCTTTTACATAAAAGTAAATTCAACTATTTTATAGCTTCAATATTTAAATAAATGCAGGTACGATTGTGCAAGTTTCTCACCCTTTGCGTATATAATAAATTAATCCAATTTCCTGTCTGGTATATGTTAATTTCACTTTAATTAATGCGTTTTTGGGTTTAAGCGCCCTATCGTAAAGTATTCATTATTATGCTCGTTAATTTTATAATATTAATAATTTGGATTATTTAGGTTTATACTTTATTAAAATTTCTTAAGTTCACAATTAAATAAATGAGTCCCGAAAGTTTGCTTTTTTTGTTGGAGCTAATTTAGTGCCAAAACCGTTCAATTGTAGATCTTCCCTGGAACTGCCTTCTAAGTCAAGCTTTTCGAGTAGCTCGACGAAAAGCTGATGTTTCAAAAACTTCAGTATTTTTCCAGCGGTTTCTGCCAACTCGCAAAACTGAACCCGAGCATTGTTTTGCTTATCAAAACGCTGAGTGAAATTTGCATGATCGTTTCCTGTCTTACGATAACCCAACTATTAAATTTCGTGTGAAGTGCCTATTTGGCATAGTTACATCTTATTAAATTAAGTTGATGCAGCTTAGTGTTTCCTGTCTTAAGTTTATCAAAGTTCAAAAGATATAATTTCCTGTGAAACACCGCGTCAGTTATACATCACATTTTATAAAAGTAATTTATGAATTAATAAAGATTAACCAATTTAATTAAATATACCTGGTGTCCTAATATTTTAGTACGATAATTAAATGATTATAGGCGGGTTGTTACAGTGTGTGTGATAGATGCAGGTCAGTGTTAAGTCTAATAGGAAAATAAAAGTTTTTATTGGAATTCTAAATACAGCAGTGCATGTTTCCTTTAGTAAAACCTTTATTATTCTATTTTATGTTTTGATAAAACTACCCTGATAAATGATAATTTGTTTACATAAAGAATAACTACACAATATAAAAAACAATACACATTACGGTATACGTAAAAAATAAGTACTGTTACTGTTTTACTAAAAACTGCAGTGTACTGGGAACTTGCAATTTGTTATTATTGCAATTATTATACACAATTCTTATGCATACTTAATAACAGTAGGTATATATGTTCTTTATGAAAATAAATATTATCTTGTTATTAACTAATAATAATTCTAACTAACTACGAAAGTGCAAAGATAAGTGGGAAACAGTTTTTTTCCTTTTTTACGGTTTAACAAATTCATATGGATTGTAGATAATAAAGGAGTATTGACTAAATTTTAAATTCCAAAAAATTGTAACTGGCAGATTGAAACATAATACCACAAAGAAGGTGCAGAGCTGTCTTTATGTTTCTTGAAACAATAACAAAACGAGGTTTGGTTTGAACTATCTAAACTTTCTAGAGCATCCATGCATAACCAAACCATCAAAGGCATTTACTTTATCGAAGTTTATCAGGGAATTAGGATTAATTTCTAATTTAAATTTTTAATTGTTAATATCATCAGTGTAATTTTAGGTCAGTCCTAGTTTTGTTTAACGACTTACATCCAGCTATAAATTGTGATTCAACTCTAGAATCTTGCTTTTAACAAAATCATAAGTAGAAAATAAGTTTCTTGTTTTGAAATAAGTAATTTTAATGTATGTATCATTTTTGCAGTCATCGTAAATAGTGTGACTTTCATACATGCAAGTATGTCTGGCAAATACAAACGAAGTATTTTTAACTGAATTCATCGAGCTTTATAGAGTTCATCCTTGCCTTTAAAAAGTAAAGTGTAGTAGTATATGGACAACCATAAAAAGGCTGCTTTGTATGAATTATTATTCATTTAAAAAAATGCACGAAACTGATGCTATAGCAACTAAAGACATTGTGCACCGTTGTAAAAAAACAGATATTCTATGTATTTACAGAAGGCAAAATCTTCAAGGCATTCGGGTATGAATGAATCGGATGTCTATGTCCCTCACCATTTTCCGTTTTATTTTCTACAATACGTCAGCACGTGATAGTCTGTAATTAAAAATTCTTCTTTCGATGTTTAAAGCTCTTTGACCAAATATTTTCAAAAATTGGTTCTCAACGCAAATGCCTCGGGTTTTACAAATACAGTACATAAAACAACGTTCCCACTTATAGTAGTTTTCTCTCCTGTAAGTAGTTTCAATTTACTGTTTATAAGTTTTTCTTAAAGTTTTGTAGCTTCTATAACTCCTCCATCGAATATTCAAAGTTACACATAATGAATTCATAGTTTCCATCAGTTACAGTCATTAAAACTATGCTGTGTGTTGCTTTAAAGTTATATAGTTCAACCAAAGTTACAAGAAATGACACATCACAAACACGTGGGCGAAAAGGTAAAATGCATTTAGAATTACGCGAAGGCCACGCTGTAATCTAAATCATAAAATAAACAATAAATGAGCTAGTAAGGTTCATTAGCGGAACAAACCTCTTTTTAATTAAAAGTAAATGTGAATGAAGCAATGAAAATCTGTTGGTTCTAGCGTACGTCACTGAATTCTTAGCAACGTGAAATTTGTACTATTATCTTATCTCACCTCGGGTCGCATTTGTTTATTACGATCTGATTACAAAAATGACTCATTTAATGTATTTATGGTTGAAGTATAGTATGATCTACTGTCTGGGGGAGGAATAATCTCATCGCGTTTTCCATCAGCTGCACCAACACAGTGGGGAATATTCCATTTTTGTGGATGGGGGGTATTGTATTTAAGGTATAATTTTTCTAGTTTAGCTAAGTAAACAATTTTGTACTCGTAAATATAAAACTAGGAAAACTACGATGAATTATTTGCACAAAGTAATTACGTGTACCTATAAACTGTTAGAAGTCATCAACTTAATTACAAGCAGAAATTACAGCACTAACGGAAATGCTATTAAATAGTATAATTTTTTGTTATATGAATTATTTTAGCAAACAACTAAGAAGGTTTTACACAAAACTAAAATATAAATTTGTGTACTTACCATACCAGCAGTTTTTTCTATTATTTCCAAATAATAGATCATGACGCATATCAAAGTAACAGTTCGTATGACTATAGCAGAGGTGTATGTATTATAATGAGCATTCCATGTAGACGCAACTACATAGCTATTAAAAATCACGGTCAAAATGAGTAGCGAAAACCACAACAGAAAAAACGGATCCAACACTTTCAACATGTACATACAATTTTTATAAATCGCAGTATGTAATCGTCTAATCAACTTTATTTTGATTTCGAGCTGCTTTCCTTTCTGTAATACTTCATTAAATTCATGTTTATTCAAAAACTTCATCAAATGGAATTCCAATGACTTGTAACAACTGCTAAATAGAGAATTTATGAGAATAGTTTCTAAATTGAATTGAAATATTGCTGTTATCTGTATAAATCCTATCATTATAGCTATGGGTCTTCTAGTGGTTGTCCAACTTCCAATTTCATTATACGGTCTAGTAAAGCAGTACAGGGCAAAATTCGACATGGCAATTACAATTATACAACAATGAATGATTGCTAGTATTTTAATCCTCTTGGTTTCTTTAGCTCCTAGGATAGTCTTTACACCATACATGTACCTGTTTTGAACAATATAAACTATTCCATTTAAGTCATGAATACGTTTCTTGTACTTGAACGTGTAACATAGAATTACTATAAAACCACCTGTGCAGTAAAATACTTCAGCTAGCAATTCCATTACAACAAACTTCTGATCTTGAAATTTAAATATTGCAAATATTAGGTAGAAATACCATACTATTGACGCTAAGATCAGAAATAGTAAGCATTCGGAATAAACCACGATGATTTTATTGGTTTTAAATTCGATTTTGCTATGTTTATTAGAATTTAAATGGGTGCAACTGTATGATCCTGGAAATGTTCCAAATATGGAAGCAAATCTTAAAATTGGACCAATTGCACACACAACGCAATCTTTAGACGTCCCCTTATAAAAATAATTATAGAATTTGGGATGCATTGTTTTAAGATCAAAATACACACGTAAACTTGAACGTAATTGAATTTTCTAATTAATAAGGTTGCGACTGAAAACACCTAATTAGTTAGTAAATCCATTAGACTTGCGTGGTCTGCAAAGTTGCAGATAAGAGAAATGTGCAAAAAATCGTTATGTGAATTAATTGTATTAATAGGTTTTTTCCAGATATTAGGTTACATGTAATAAACAGAAGTAAATGGAAAAGGTATATCTCATAGTGAATGAATTATTCTAGTACTTCATTATCTTTCTCTGCCATTCTTTATAGATAACTACATAATGCGATAAATACGACTGGATCTTCTTAAATTATAAAATTCTTAAATATTTTAAAATATCCCTTAAAAGATTTTAACACTGTATAAAGCTTAAGCTTCTGCTTCTTTTTACATTTAATTTTGAGTAAATAATAATACATTAATGAAATTAGTTAGCTAAAATAAGCTCCTAAAATAATTGAAGTTGCGGTAGGCACAAGGATGTGAAACATAGTTTTAAGAAAAACTGTTGTATTTAAATGTTTTCATAAATTATGTAGAATACTTTACACGTGTTTCGGTCTGTTAAACCTTGTTCAAGAGTTAATCGTAAGCTCAAAAGCATAAATACGCCTGCACTGCGATTCAACCAAACATCAAAAGTGATATACTCCCCATCTAACATGCCATATACAATTATACATCCATAGTTTAATGGGCCGAATTTTGCAATTTAGAGAAATCCTGCCGCCCTAAGTGGGATTTAAACCCCCATGCCCTCTAGAATGCATGCCACTGTATGTACATGGAAATAAATTAGAAGGTTACGACACACTAAACTATTTTAAGTTAAGTTAAAACAATTAAGGTAACTGCTTCTAAATCTTCCAACGAGATAAATAGAGAATTAATAAAAATAGATATTAACCGTTTACGAATTGCAGTGCCGTAACGAGGGTATGAAGCGCCTGTGGCAACTCAACGACAAAAAAATTCAAAATTTTAATGTAACAAGTTAAATTTTACTAAATGCAATATATTATAGTTATTTATGTATTAAGGGCATAATGAAGCTTTTATGTCCAGAAGCGTTATTTCTAGCCCGAGGCGTTAGCCGAGGGCTAGGAAAAGGGTGTAGGGTCATAAAAGCAAGTTATCTATACATACACTATTTTATGCACAGATTAAGTTTTTATGTCAAATCTATTATTGTGTAAAAATATAATTAAACGATTACGTAGGTACATCAAGTCGCTGTGCGTATACTTATGTGCTTATATGAAGTACGTTACTATAGTTACTATTCCGAAATATTCAATTTCAGCTTATTCTCATTGGTGAGAAACAAATTATATTAAGAACCAATCAAGTTGTACAAAAAACTTCTGACATTTAATTGACGTTTCGTTATTGCCCGTCTGACCATAAAGAGCCCCTTGGGCCATAAAAAGACGTTTATGCTTAGATGAGTCTTGCAATAATAGTCTAATTATAATTCATCTGTGCATAATAGTTATTTATGTACCGAGGGCGTTAAGATGATGATAATGCCAAGAGGGCGACGATGTTTCAGCCTGAGGGCCTGAAGGGTCCGAGGGATGGAAGTCGGCATGAATGGGCATTATCATCTAGTAACGCTCGTGGTGCATACAAGGTTTTATTTTTCACGGCAATATGTTGTACAAGTAGAAAATAAGTTTTAATTTATAATTGTTGGCGTTGCCAAGGACGTTGTTTATATATTTATAAAGCTAGAAATTTGTATGTTTGCCGAATGGTAACAACTTTTCCTAAATTTACAAAAGTCAAACTGAGATATCACAATTTAAATTCAATTGTTTTTGTTGTTACCAACATGAAAACAAAAAAGTCCTAATAGCACTAATGTCATCTAAAGAATAAGTAAATTTTACCTAAAAAAATTTCTGCAGAAGTCGGTACAAAATAATTCGTGGATCACGCGCCCAGAAACTACGTTGCAAATACTCGTTATTTGTTGTGTTGCAACACACACTCGTACGTAAACATATCGCACATCCACTTCAATAGGGACACAAGTGCAAATTTTGCCGATTTGGAGTTATGGTCATATGGCACTTTCTTTTTAAGTCCTGTATGCAATGCGATAACGCCACATGTTGTATCTAAGACAACCGATTTTTAAAGTCACATAATGTGGTATTGCGCTGTAAGAATATTTTGAGTAATATCGCCATATCATAACAAATGTGGCATTATTGTACTTAAAATCTAAAATTTGTAATGTTATAACGCTTTATATGTCATATGTGGCACTAGGCTATTGAAGAATTTCGGACTAATAATGCATCATAGTACTCTTGCGGCGATATGGTGCTGCGGTGCATGAGCAAATAAGGAATAACAACAGATACTAAACACTACTTACGTCTCTGTTGCATTGCAGGTAATTTGAATAAATAAACATTCGTTAGTTAATGTTATTAAATGTATGCACTTAATATAAGAGAATTATGGAGCTATTTATAAATCTTATCACCACGAGCAAGATAACGTTTCGCAGCTGCGAGATAAATATAGCCAACATGTGCAGTATTCAGAAACCTTATCTAAATGCAATCTACGAAATGCTAACAAAAGTAAAACGTTATTGCCACGTGTGTGAAACCGAACAAAGGATCTGGAACACGAAAAGGTATATAAACCCCGCAACTTTGTGGGGCAGATTAGTTCGAGTTACAATCTTCGAAGCTGGCATCCAGGGATGTTGCTTACCTAGCTTCTGTACTAATAACCTCACTCAGAACCTTAGAAATTGTCATCCATGGATGTTACTTACCTAGGTTCTGAGTCAGTTTACCAGTTTAATGTTGAAACTGTATAATAGTATTTAAGTTATTATGTAAGTGCATATTGTGTCATTTCAACGAATAAATATCTTATTGTACTTAACAGTAAACTGTTCATTCTCTAACTTGGACGTCTTTTGTGTTTTTGAATAAAGAATTTTTTAAAAATTCTTTTCAACGTTAAGAAAGCTTAATTCGTTTCAGTGCGTCTTACAGGTGCATTGAGTTCTTGTGTTAATATTTTCGGGTTTGCATTTAAAGATACTAGGTAATTTGTAATTTTTTTGAAAAAGTAATGTGCTGTGGTTGCACTTATATTTTTTCTTTCTTACTCTGCAAATGCGTAATGTGTAATTATTGTGTTTTCTTACATTTATTTAAAATAACTTATGTATTTAGTTTGTATAGCAATCTTTTTCAATAAAGTTCTTTAAACCATAATTACTTTTTCATTTTCTTGCTGCTCGCGTGCAATATAGCCACATATTTTTATTTTTTGAGAGAACTGATTAGTGCAATATGGGCATATCTAACAAAGTTCACATTTTGGTTAAAATTATAAAATTGCTTTTTAGCACTACCTAAAAAGGATATACATACTTAGTGTATTATGAAGTGTGATGGAATTACAAGCGTATTTCAATCTGTAACAACTAAAAATAATAATCAAACAATCTTTAAACTGATCTTCTGTAAATTTTAACTATTTGCACTTGTGTCCCTATTGAACTGGATGTGCGATATAGTTTCTGTCTTAATGATTCAAATGACTATTGAACGTAATGCCGACTCCGATTGCAAAGTAAACGATAAGGGTACGTTATAGACTATAACGCCCGCTTATAATGCCCTGGTTGTTATGGAGTTGTTTATATAGTTCGTATCACAGTTATAAACAACGAATAATATGCAAGTGAAACATAAAGTAATTTTACTCGCTTTTTCATTTGCAAACGCATCTATTATATCGTCATAATTTAATAGTTCTTCTCATAAGCTGATCTTATGAACGAGGAACCACCAACAAAGACGGTAGCGCCTTGCCTACACACTACACAATATAGATCGTTCTTGTATGAGCTTGCATTCACATGAGGCGAGAAAAAGCAAAGCAACGTATCCGACATAACTTGCTCAACCAATCAAAACGTCGTATCAACGTAACCTGATTTCTCCTGACGTTCTGATTGGCTGAGCTTTTCGCCTCATGTAAACGCTGGAGTAGGTATTGGGTCACTTCAGCCAGACAGTTCTAGGGACCCTAGATTCTCTGTCTCTCTCTAATCTGGTGACTTTTTTGTCTGTCTCTCTCTAGGTGGTTAAGTACGGAATCTGCATTACCGGCATTCTGTATTACCGGCATTTGGTTCGTCACTTGGCTAAATGGTGTTAGTGTTGCTAGGGGAAAACAGATGGCGCCAGTGTCGTTTTATGTAATTTTTGTACCGACATTCTGTATTATCGGCATTGGGTTCGTCACATGGCTAAATGGTAGCGTCGTTTCTAGGGGAAAACAGATGGCGCCAGTGTCGTTTTACGTGATTTTTGTACCGACATTCTGTATTATCGGCATTTGGTTCGTCACATGGCTAAATGGTAGCGTCGTTGCTAGGGGAAAACAGATGGCGTCGGTGTCGTTTTACGTGATGTTTGTACCGACATTCTGTATTATCGGCATTTGGTTCGTCACATGGCTAAATGGTAGCGTCGTTGCTAGGGGAAAACAGATGGCGCCGGTGTCGTCTGACGTGATTTTTGTCTCGAAGTACGGAATCTGTATTACCGGCCTTGTATATTACCTGCATATGGTTCAATTCAGCTCTTGTAAATGTGTAGTGAGAACTAAAAATATATATATGAACTTAGTATAACATTAACCAGACATAACTGTTTGATGTCATTACGAAAGTTCGTTGTCATTACAGTGTTTGAGTAATCTGGAAGCATATAAGAAAACGTTCAAGTTTAGAGTATGTTGTTTGACAGAAAATGTAGATATAATTTATATAATGAAAAAACTGTTTGTATAAAAATGAAACATGAGTTTGTGTTGAATATAATAAACATTATTCTAACTAGAATAGACTCACTATAATGTTAGAAACACATTGCATACAAAGTTATTGATAGATGAAATGATTAGATATAGGGGTAGATAAGGATACTAATTAAGTACGAACAAAATTCATAGAAAGATGAAAATCTTTTTGGATAGATTTAAGAAATTTATTTAGAACCTATAATATCTATCAATGTACAAAAATATAGCATTTAAACTGCTTTGATTAGCTGTTTTCAAAGTGGTTTATTTAATCTTGTCTAAATCAGATTTTAGTTTATAAGTCCTAAGTTCATAGACTAATTTGTATAGCAAGGATTTATTGTTACCGGTTATAGATCTAACTCTACCTATAGAAGTATTTACATTTAATACTTTAAAACTCAATATTTTCAACCTTCCCAAAATTCAGTACCTACTCCAATCAGTATTTCCAAACTGCCTTCTAGTTCCAACAAGGCAATCGGAGTGCATTTCCAAAGATATTAGGGACAGATATGTTAGGTACCTATTCGTCACTAAAATAGACTGAAAAGCATTTTTAATAGATGAATGCATGGTGACATAATCACTGTCAGTTTGCTTGTTTTGTATATATTTTCTATCAGTTTTTTTATCCAAGTTCTTAATTCCTGTATATTTGTATTTTAAATATTACAACATCGCCCATAACGTTTGATAAACCATCAAATCAGTTATTTTTTACTTCATTTACAAGAAATTCTTTAAAAAATCGCTTCATGGTTTCAACAGTTTCTTTCAATTCCCCAGCACAGTTTCTTTGATTCTCTTTCTGCCCTTAAAACAGTTCTATTCTTTTACATTTTTGATCCAAAGCAATACAATATGACTACCATACAACACCCTAAGCAGCATCTAAGTAGCAGTAACCGAGATCGGAACTTCGATTGATTAGTTATTACATAACGTAACTTAAATTTATGACCTTATCGGTTACTTCAGTTCGGAATATTTGAGTAATTATGTAATTGTTTCTACTATTTATTGCAGCTGTGCAGTTCTATTATTTCTAAGTAGCTTTTAAAGTATGTGGAACGGTATTGCCACTTTGTATTATTACTTTAAAGTTGTTGCAACTTCAAAGTGGTATTATGATTGCAAAATTTTCCCACGCTCAGGTGTCCCAATACCTACTTTTCTGATATCAGGGCAGGTAAAAAGAAGGTAAGCCATTTTGTAAGAAGGGTTCTCTTTTTAAATTATATGTACTAAATATCAACGCAGAAATATATCAAAACGATTGGAGTTAATAGCACAAACGGTTTCCTCTTTTTTTTATTACAGAAGTTTTTTAGAAATAGAATTCGTTTAATGAGAGGTCGCATCCTATGCTCTTAAAAAGCTTGTAGTACATTGTTTAATTAAATGGTCTTAAAACAATAAAGTTCCCGGATACTTAGGTGATATAAATATATTGTATGGCTAGTTCATGGGGTGCATACGTGGTTAGTAATTTAAACTCGATATTATTTTCTGAAATTTAAATTTATTTTAATCTAGCTGTCAATTGATTCGTTAGCTAATCTATCATTATCAAAGATGATACTTATAAACTAATGTAGGCTTTTTATATTGTATTTATTATCAGCTTAGAATAGGAATCCTTTCTAAAAGTATTACTAAATGTTTAAACACTATTTTCTAGTATGTATTAAATAGCATCATAATTGTAACCTATAATAACCAATATCCATGTGAAACAAATATAAATAATACAATATCTATCAATAGTGTAAAATTCCTCTTTATAACTAATTATTGTTATGATGATGAAACCTGTGTGATTGATTTATTGCCCCATGGAAATAGGTAAGTTGTTTATTAGATTCCTGTAATATTAAAATTAAGGGGGAAAAGAGCGTCGGAACAAATTTTTGTTTATTAAAAAAGAAAGGCGACATGCAGCCCTAAAGATTTTATGTGAAAATCTAAGTATTTTGATTCGGAAAAAGGAAATACGTTAAAACATCATCGACCATACTCTTTTGTTTTACTGTACAAGGATTTAAAAATGTTCAAGGTTAGTACCTACCATCATGCCTCAGGTAGCCAAACCGACCTTTTTGGGGTATAGTGCTGCATTTTAATCTGATAATTATCTCGATTTCAAATCTACAAAAGTCCATCTTTACAGAAAAGAACCATTCAAACTTACCTGTTTTTTTTGGAGGGTTCGAAGCAGGTATAAAAACCACAAAAGTTCTAGTGATTTACAGGTCGAAGCGTGTCTTTTTTAAAAAGAATGTATAATGCCTCAGGGTGTTTCCCTTTCTTTTGTCGTCGTCGAGTTTCATATATTCGAGTTCAGTTTAACGCGGTACCTTCTACAGTATAGTCGTGTTTTCAGTTGAAAGATGATTAGTGTTGTAATATTCCTTCTTTGGTGGGAGGTGTTTTAATTTGAAGTGATATCTGGTGGAGCTGGTAAGTTATTTTTCTGCATTAGAACTAGTTTTTTTCTCTCTTTTTAAATAGTTAATTCAAGACGTTGATACATATTAGTGTTAGAATCCAGGCCGATCCCTGAACGTGAATCAAGAGTCTTAACGTAATTTTCTTAATATTGAGATCCGAAGAAAACCCTTTACGAAGGGCAGCTACTGACGGTTAGACGAGCCTGCAAACCTCGCAGTGGTATCAATGATTGTCGGTTTTATTTTAAATTTCATGATCTCTTTGGGGTAGAAAGCTTCATTAGAATACAGCGGTCTTGATCACGTGGTTAGTCATCCGCGAAATATAAAATTCTAGGGCTGGAAGAAAACTGGCTGCTCGTTTATATCGAGCAAGTCCGCGATTTGCGTTTAAAGCTGTCTGTTTCATTTACTAGCATTAGGATGAAGGGAGAGAGAGAGAGAGAGAGAGAGAGAGAGAGAGAGAGAGAGAGAGAGAGAGAGAGAGCGTGAGAGCGAGAAAGTGAGAGTGAGAAGGCTCTTAAATGCGTCCTCTAATAGGAGAGAGTGAGAGAGCGAGAGAAGGCTCTTTAATGCGTCCTCTAACAGGAGAGAGTGAGAGAGAGGGCTCTTTAATGCGACCTCTAACAGCATCAGTACGTAGGATAATACAGATTTCTTCATGACGACCTCTGTTGACTGTATGACTGACAGATTCAGTACAGTTTCAAATTTAGCGCCACATGTTGCTGTGATATAAAATGTCGGCACAGACTCTAATTGAAGGGACTTCTCTAATACAGTTCTCTTTTTTACGCGGCCTCTCTACATACCGGTAATACAGATTTCTTCATGAGGCCGCCCTCTTGTAGTAGTACACAGGCTGCCGGTAATACAGACCCCTTTGCATGATGCCCTCTATTAACAGAGTCCTCTGGTTTTTTCCTAGCAACAGCATTTAGCCAAGCGCCGAACCATATCCCTGTAATATAGATTCCGTACTTCGAGAATCACGTCAGACGACACCGGTGCCCTCTGTTTTCCCCTAGCAACGACGCTACCATTTAGCCATGTGGCGAACCCAATGCCGATAATACAGAATGTCGGTACAAAAATTACATAAAATGACACTGGCGCCATTTGTTTTCCCCTAGCAACACTAACACCATTTAGCCAAGTGACGAACCAAATGCCGGTAATGCAGATTCCGTACTTAACCACCTAGAGAGAGAGACAGACAAAAAGTCACCAGATTAGAGAGAGACAGAGAATCTAGGGTCCCTAGAACTGTCTGGCTGAAGTGACCCAATACCTACTCGCGGGCTAGGAGTTTAAGAAAGAGAAGAACTGTGATGTGCGCAAAATAATACGTGTCTCTGTCTAATTGGTCAGGATACGAAATACGGCCAATGAGAGTCGGTGTTGATTCATGTAGAGTAGAATGGTCAAGTAAAATAAAAACCACGTGCATCTCTCAACCGGGTCGGTATCCTTTGTTTTGCTTCCCAAGCCCAGTTGCGCCCGTGGCCGGCGCCTTCTTCGCCACGCCTTCGTTACGGCACTGACGAATTGTATGCTCTAAGCGGCATCTCAAGCATAATATCTCAAAAGATATGAGTGAAACTAACTTTACAGCAGAGTCCACAATGTTCTGCAAGGCAACGTTGGAAGCACAGTTACAACATAACAGACAGAGAAACGAATATTTGCGTAGATTAAAGATTTGTACTTTATCGATTTATCTATCGCGTGATTTAAATCACCAAAAGCAATATCTTAGAAATAATTTTGTCTTCGACCAACATTTCTTCCTTGCTTCATAACATCAACTAACTAATTGTAAATCAAATTGTATAGTTTAATCGTTAAGTTTCATTCATTAAAAGGAAGGTATTAACACGACAAGATTTTCCTTTATATTTATACTTCAAAATATTATAATTAAAATACCAGGTCTTAAATAACAATAAGTGAAATAATAGTATCAACGTTCCATTTAAGACATTTGTACTTCGCCTTTTATGAAATCAAGTTAGAGATTCAGTGCTTACAAAAGGTTAACAAGTATTCAACATTCAAGTACAATAGTTTATTATATTTATTATTAAAATAATGACCAACTAGTACAAAAATAAAAACTAATAGCTTAGAGATTAGCTTGTAAATTATGATCGTAAACGCAAAAAAGATACGTGATGCACACGTCACTAAATTTATTCTAATCCGCCTATAAATAAGTAATAGAAAAAAAATAGTACAAGCGTCAACGTACTTACGTAACGGATCTGGTCAATTATCATCTGAACTGATATGTTTCCCACGTTCTGAACTTACTCGGAAACTGAGACGGGGTATGAGATCGTGCAGAATGCTTCTTTCTTGTTAGAATTACACCGATACCAAGTTGATAGTTACCACAGTACCAACAAGATTACACGCCATATCACAGGGTATAAGTCCCAATATTCAGGAGTTGTCTTAGTAAAAAATACTTCCTTTATACAACTGTGTAACTGATATAACTAGAAACCTGACAATGTGGAGTAGCTGTAATGATTTAGAACATATTTTCTTTATCAACATGTGATCGCTTCCTGCTAGTCGGTCAATCGAGTGTTAAACGAAAATTCTTGTTATTTAATTACTATACCTCGTCACAGTATATATAACAATCAGTAGGTTTACTTGTGTGCGGCACCTTTGATGTTGTTAATCCACCTTCGAATATCATGCCCATAAACGAAGTAATGCACCGAAGTTTATTGGTCGACATCGTCTGCAGATAATATCCAGTAACGTATTCAATAAAATACGAAATAGAATTGTTTGAATCAACAAAATTAATTGACGCCTTTGAACAATTAGTTTGTTATTAACTGAACTTAAATTAACGTACATAATTGAATATTCATTTACAAAACGAAAGCTTTATTGTTAATTATGTTTCAATATAATTATCTTTTTACTACTTTTGGATGATTTAAAATTTCTGTTAACGTCTTTTAAAGTGTAATGCACTCGCAGTCGAGCGTGTAAATGATATACTATATTATTATTATATTTAGAATTATTGCACGAATGTAGAAATGTTAATGGAAGATGGATAAAACCATAACCATAGTGTCATAGCCAGATTACAAAATACGACTTTTTATAAAACGTCTACTTAGTAGGTAGTTTATAAAATATGGTCATATTATTGTTATCTTGTTATTTATTTCGTTACTAGTTAAATTAAGTTCTCTTTCACGTTCTAATTATTTTTGTTTGACTTATTAATGTATAAACCGCACAGTTTGGTTATAATTAAAGTACTTACTTTAATAAAACGTTTCCATATATTTACCTATAAATATCCTCTGTTATTACTTAACACAGCCTTTACTTATTTTAGCTTTGTTTGTCTAACAGTACACTGAGAAAAATATCACTAACTATATTATAGTAAACCGATTTTTTGTTGTTCTAACTTAATTTTAGCAGCGTTAACTAAAAATCTAGGTCAAAATAAACAAACGATTTGTAAAGTGAACTATTTGTTTATGGTCTATCGGTCTTTGGCAGATCTTACTGGGCTTCTAGTAAAATCAATCATTAGTATGGGTAAAGTCAGCTTAACAAGGATTTTACGTTAGCAGGGCTATTTCAGTCTATAACTCAGGCTAAAATAGCTTAAAAAATTGATTTAATCGACTATATAAACAGATAAAATAAACCAAACCTTACGGTTACCATTCGAAATAGTAGTTTTCACTTTTAATAAAGTTGAATTTAGAATAATGATGTCATACATACGTACATAAAAACAAAAGTAGCTTTGTTATTTGATATCCATATATATCAGTCACGTACAATATGCATTTATGTTTTGATAAAACGTCTGTGGAATTAAATTTGATTTACGAGTTATAAATACTATACGGCTTATGTTGGGTGTATTTGTGAAGTTGCTTTTATACCATTCCTATTAAAAATGCTATATCAGCTTTTTAGCCTGCGAAAATTAAAAGACATTTTATATTGTGTCTTTCAAACGCGAGTTCATTTTATCGAGTGCTGTTACAAGTGAATATAAAGTTTATTGGCAGAGGGGTTTTAGGAGTACATAGACACCTTCAAAGGTAAGTCACTTTATTTGTTCATGATACCAATAATATTTAACTGTCTTACAATGACAAGAAAAAAAATTTTAAAATTCGATATCTGACAATGAGTCGGGTCTTTAAGCATAATTTAATTATGTATTTATGTACTTTAATAAACTTGTTCCACAGTCATTAACGCGTAAAATTTTTTACTTTTCCGGTTTTCAAGTCTCAGCGAATTCATAAATTTTTAAAGAGCAAACCCATCGAATTTCTAGGTTTAAAGATTGATTCTTCTGAATTATCTAGTATTTGTTTTTAAGCATAATTTTAACGTATTTCATTCTTTATAAGTTGAACTTCTCACTACTAACCATTTTTTTTTCTAGAGTCCTCTGACTTTGATACCGTATTGCTCGAAAACTACTGAAGCAAATTAAATATTTGAAAAACGAGCGAATAGTAAATTTATTTCTACATGTAACAGTAAAATATCATATTTCTAACTGATATACTTTTATTTTTATCTGACGATACATAATAAAAGGTACCCATTTTTAGGGAAAATTTCATTGAGAATGAGTTAAATATTTTTTTTCTCAGAAAGTATATCTCATATATCTATGAGATTTTTGTAGGGGTTAGAAAGCAACCTTGCGGTTGTTATTCTATTAATTTTCGGACAAAAAAGTGTTTTATTTAAGATATATATGAAAAAATAGCGAACTATGCGTTCTTGTTTATTAATGGAGATAGCGTCAAATTTTTTCCGCTAAATTAACACTTTTCATATGTAGACATTAGACATTTCTTTAAAGAAATGTTCCGAATTTTAACAATGAAAGTGCAATAACAAAAAACCCGTTATTTGTCGAAATCGCTTATCATCAAAAATCGTTTTTTTGTTTCCGCATTTTTATTATTAAAATTAGGAACATTTTTTTAAAAACAATAATGTCTACGCATAAAAGGTGTTGATTTAGCGAAAAAATTTTGACGCTATCTCTATTAATAAACAAGAACGCATTGTTCGCTTTTTTTTCACATAAATCTTAAATAAAACGCTTTTTTGTCTGAAAAACAATAGTATAAGAACCGCAAGGTTTCTTTCTAACCCCTACAAAAATCTCATAGATATATGACATATACTTTCTGAGAAGAAAATTAGTGAA
Source organism: Agrypnus murinus (assembly GCA_929113105.1). Classification (NCBI taxonomy): domain Eukaryota; kingdom Metazoa; phylum Arthropoda; class Insecta; order Coleoptera; family Elateridae; genus Agrypnus; species Agrypnus murinus. The sequence continues at coordinate 176,142,050 of OV816027.1, forward strand.
CTTACTTCAATGAAATTGTCCCTAAAAATGGGTACCTTTTATTGCGTATCGTCCGATAAAAACAAAAGTATACCAGTTAGAAATATAATATTCTACTGTTGTATGTAGAAATGAATTTACTACTTGCTCGTTGTTAAAATATTTAATTTGGTTCATTAGTTCCCGAGCAATATGCTTTCAAAGTCAGAGGACTCTAGAAAAAAATGGATAGTAGTTCATTGTTATTGAAAATTAATTATGCCGTTTATTGTTACTAGAGAAATGCCTGACAGCAGTTATCTCCCGAGATTTGATACAGGTTGCAGGGGACCGCTCTGTTTTTATGTTTAACCTATAGCAGTGGAAATCTACATTCCAAGGGACTGCAGTCAATAAGGTTAGTACGCTTTAAAGTATAGTTAGTACTTTAAAATTTAATTATCTACAACGTAAAAACGTGATTTTTAATAATTTTTGGAAAATAACCTTTTAAATAAACATTTCTGGACCTGGTCCCTGCAAGGGAGGGCTCTCGAAATGTTGCCATAAGAAATGTAGTATTATAGACTGAACTTCAAGAACTAATAATTACTATTTATTACAGTAACAGAATTACATTGTTCTTTTCAGTCAGCTGCTACGACTGATCTTCAGAACGTAGATATTGGAGACTTGCCATCACCAGTTGGTCAGTTCACCAGCACTACTCAAAGTCAATCTGAGGCCGCCTATAGTTCTAATCCATCCTTCAGCCAGGATAGTATTTCTTTGGATCCTGCCACAGATACATACAGCATTCCTACACCATCTCCCAGGTCGAAGGGAATAATGAAAGTGTGAGTATGAATAGTTGTGATATTTCAGTAATTTAACACATTGCTTAGGGTAAAGTGTTTCACCGCTGCCTCCAGTTGGTTCAACTGTTTCATGATCACTGTATAACGATCTAAACCTCTTTAAACAGAAATACATATCTTAGAAAATTCCATACCAGTATTTTTTGACCACTAGGATAGTCTTATTTTGATTGGCAGTAGGTAATTACACTGGAAAGTTCTTGGCAATTTATTTTCATATTTGATTTTTTTGAATTTGAAGTTTGGTGTGAAATCTTCGTACCGAATCTCACACGCGCTTGAATTAGTAACCAGAAATTCTGTCTCGATCAGGAATGTTTAAAGAAAATTATTCTTCATCTGTGACTCGGGGCACTTTTCAAAATATTCCTGACCTCGAGATTGTAAGAGACACCTGTAGGTGGTGAGCTCGAAGAGATAAAGGTAAACCACGCCCCTAACGGTTTTTGTCGTTTTTCTCGAAAACTATTAGGTTTGTCGAGATGAAGAAGATTAGGTAAAATAAAGCTTATTTAAATCCCTTTGCCAAAACCCATCAGGCGAGATTATCGATATTCTCGGTGCCAGTTGGCTGAAAAATTCGTTTTGGCAAGTTAATTCTTAGGAGAGTACACTGTACTAGTCAATTTTTTAATTCAACCTATTATGTAAAGGTGTTTCGTTTGTTTTGAAATCCTAATCTCCTTTATTTATAAGATCAGTAAAGTTTTCTGGAATGATTTTTGCTGTAAAACTGAAATATACAATTTAAACCGAAACTGTTGCCTTACTGTGGCGCCCGTACAATACGAGCAAATCAGGAATTAAATCGTGTATTTCAATTTCACATCAAAAATCATTCAAGAGAAAAATTTGCTCGATACCAAGGTCTTATAAATAAAGAAAATTCGGATTTCAAAATAGGCGAAACACCCTGTACGTATTGGGTTGGATACAAAAATTAACTGGTACAGTGTACTCTCCTAAGAATTAACTTGCTAATACGAATTTTTCATTCGACTGACACCAAGAATATCGATAACCTCGCCTGATGGGTTTTGACGAAGAGATGCTAAGGTAAAAGATGACTGGACCACGATCGCGTCCGGATCTCAACAAATTTTTCTTAGCTACTTCATGACGAATATTAGACCAAAAAAGTTACGCCCGAATGTTCCTTGAGCAAATTTACTGGTGCAAATTGCTGATCCATGTATGACATACCTTCTTTCTTCGAATACACAAAACAAAGGCGAGGTACGAAAAAGCATTTTTGGTAGGGATTTAAATAAGCATTATGTTACCTAATCTCCATCTCAATAAACCTAATAGTTTTGAGAAAAACGACAAAAACCTTTAGGGGACCTGGTTTAACCTCATTATCTCTTCGAGCTCACCACCTACAGGTGTTGACTTTGAGGGGGTGATTTAACAATCCACAAGGAAGCCCTATGCAAAAATCCACGGACTTAACTCGACTTTCCGCTATTTTTTGTAAGACTGTACTATAGTGATTTGACTATTATTTTTTACTTCAATATTTTTGACATACTTATCATTTCTGAAATTTAAATAATGTTCTCTTTTCATTGCAGGAAGTGTATGCTGTAACACTCCAACTAGCCCCACAGGGCAGAACCTTATTAGATCTTTACTTCGAGAAAGGTATCCTAATCAGACAGCCAGAAAGATGTTATGCCACCTTATAGTTGACGAGAGCTCAGCGAGGAACCAAGAAAAAAGTCGCGTCTTTAGATTTACATTTTTATTGGAATTTTTAATTTGTACTTATAATTGTCACATGTTATCATAATTATAATTATTTGGATAATTATTTCCGGATGTTGACTATAATGAATACAATATAATTAATCGTTCTAATATAAGTTTTTTAAGTAAATATCGTTTTATTTTATTTGTCTTGCCTTCATTTTTGAACAATAACAGTTTTTTTTATTGAATTTGTTTCTTTTCGACTTTTTTTGTGTAAGTATGATATTGGTGATTTGGACTCACTATTATTGCTAGTTGCCCATATTTGCTCTTCAGAATTACAAGGTTTCCATCAGTTTCTGAAAATATTTTCAGCTATCTCTGTGAGAAAACCTTATATAGCAGATGAAGGTAATACACATTGAAATGAGGCATAAAAATTGAAAACATTCATATTTTCAATGTGCATTTTCCTCCCATATCATTACAGGGTTTCTCCTAGAATTAGCTTAAAATAAGACTTAAAATTAGGGAGTGGGGCAAATTTCGAGATTATGAAGAGAAAATTAGGCAAACTACCAAAAATAGTGAGTTTAAATCACCAATGTCATCTGGTAGAAACAACCAGAAAATATAGTAATGTGAACTTGAATCGATGGGTAAAATCAACTAAGCAGAATGGTATTTTAGTTATATGCAATGGTCATGACTGCTATCATGTGTAGCTGATTCCACCTTAGAAAGATGCTGAATTAACTTGACATATAGGTATTTTTACTATCCAATATTATTACATCAGCCAGAAAAGCCAAGCTAATGCAACTACACTCTAAAAAATTCCCCTTGAAGTTGCCTCCATTTCTTGGGGTAAATTTACTTCAAAGTGTAATTTTCATAGGAAGTGGGAAATTTCAATATTAGGTTAAATTTGCATTGTCATGTTTCCTTTTTAAATAAATTTACAGATTAAAATTACGATCTCAATGCAATCTTACATTTCATTTTAACATTAAAACACCTGCGTAAAGTTATAACTTTACCTAATATTGACCTAATATTGAAATTTCCACTTCCTATGAAAATTACATTGGAAGTAAATTTACCCCAAAAAATGGAGGTAACAAAGTATACTTTATAAAAGCTTGTGCTTGTTCTAGAGCACAATTTCACTATAAGGTCAAGTCCAATAAATATAAATATTTAAAAATAGGGTACATTCTATGTAATTATTATTGAATCATTGTTTAATTGCGTATAGAATGCATATGTTCAACAAATTCGGTATTATATGCCATGCATATATAATATTGAAATTTCCCACTTCCTATGAAAATTACACTTTGAAGTAAATTTACCCCAAGAAATGGAGGCAACTTCAAGGTGAATTTTTTAGAGTGTACATCGTGAGTTAGTTTTACTAGTCTACTAGGTTGATTTAACTATATGAGCTTCATTTCTAACTGTTTCATTTCGTATATCTAACTATACTATTAAGACTATTTTAACTATATGCAAGGCTGAAACAACCTAACACGGTATGGTAAATTTAACTATTTACCGGTTGCTTCTACCATATGGGAGTGTGATTGATTTAACCTTATTGGGTAAATTTAACCAAACACATTTTACTAAAATCGTATAGTTCGTGTTACCCATAAGTATTGTTGTCACTTTTTGTACCATATTTTCGGGTTGCTGCAACTCATTTTTGGTTAATTTAACCTGAATATTTTTTTCAGTGTAAGATCATTATTAAACTGAATTTTTTCTTGAATTAACAAAACATACCTTATCAGAAGCAATGAAACAGACACATAAAATTAGAAGTAAAATGTCAGATTGTCTCGTTTGTGCAATATATCCAATTTTACGGGCTGGTTGTTTAGGTGGACTCTCAATTGTGCGTATTAGTTGCCCACATTTAAAGAAGTCAAGTTTTAAAGTAACATTTGCAAACTCAAATATACTCCTGGTGGTATCGTTTCTTTTATTTTGTATTTTGTTAGTAAATATAGTCTTATGTGTTCGCGAAATCTTTAAACCCGCTAACGACATACAAGATAATGCGTATAGGTGAGGTAGTAATTGCTACAACAACTTCTATTATTGTTGCTGTTGCTATAGCAAAAAATGAAGGTAAAATTGCTGAATTAAATGGATTATCCACTATACTTAAAAATAGATTTTACTATGGATTTCGTACACTTCTTGATGAAAAACTTTCGAAAAAATTGCTTAGAATTTGTTATATAATAACCCTCATAATAACAACAACGCTCTTTATTTTTGGTCTTTATATAGTGAAGATTACTTGTCAACTTTACACCAACAGTTACTTGAGAATAACCAAAGTTATTTTGGTAATTTATATGAACTATATACAAGCAATTTACTTAAATCAGTACCTAATTGGTATTTTCTTATATGTAATGTTGTTTAGAAAATGTTTTGATAGAGTTCAGGCTCTTTTAGTTCATAGTCTGCGACATCCAACGAATAGTAAATGCTATGTGGCCGAAATGACAACAGCATTTTCAAAAGAACTTGTATAAACGTGTGTAAAAGAAAAGAATATGTATAAACGTATCACTTTTAACTGTAAACAAATGAACGCATGCGCACAACCTTCAATGATAATTTGTATTTTATCAGGTATCGTTCTATTGGTGATGTCGCTTTCACATGCTTACAAAAAAGCAGAAAAAACAAATTTACTTTTAGGCCAGGTGACGATTGGATCAATCATTGCTTTGATAATATTCGCAGTTGCCACGGAACATATGCATAATGTGGTAAGTTATCTATGTTTGAAACGTATTAAAAAACTTGTGTAGCAACTGCTGCCAATTTAACTGTCATAGTGTTTCATATTAATTTTATCGTACCAATAACAACCAGGAAATAAATCCGCAACACCGAGTCGAACAAAGAACGGATCGTTACAGTGGCACCATTATTATTATTAGGGACAGTTTGATACATTTTTCCGTTAAAAGAACACAACACATAAAATATAGTACAAGCTTTTGCTAGATATCTGTATCGGATACAAAAATCCCAGTGCAAGTTTAAATTTTATATGCGTTTTATAGACTTGCTGCAAAATCAATTTAAAAATATCATATAATTTAAAATAAATTAAAAATCGCTTATTTATGGATCTTCATAAACAAATGCTGCAGCTCCATAGAACCATTTATTAAGATTTCACGGCAAAATTATTTCTTTTCTTTAAATATATATATGTAAAGCTTTTTAAACGAGTGGCAAGTTATAAGACATTTTTGCACCACCGTCCAGCATGAAATACAAAAACATTACTTCGAAATTAGTTCATAAATAATAGAGTTAGGAAAAATATAGAAATGCATTAATGCCGATTACTTTTCTTTGTTCAACTCAACTGGTGTGATAATGAAATATTAGTTCCCAATCGGCATTTTTAGTTATCGCTTTGTACTAGCAACTACCGATGGAACTATTAAGTTTTTGTCACTAGTCACACAAGTACGCAATTGCTAAAGGTTTATTACGTGCCTGGAACCAAAATGGGGAACAATTTTTGGGTAGCAGATATGTTGCAGTGGCCTGTCTGGAACTTGTCCAGCTACGTCTCATTTTCTATACTAACGCTGCGATCGTGCCGCAAAATGGATTACTATTTTATTTTTAATACATGTTAATTCATACCATAGAGGTAATACGTACTTAAAAATACAAAGAGAGGTAAAATGTTTGATTATTTTGTCATATCAGTAACCAAAATTATAAAACATTGCAACATTTCTGTTAAATGTGATAATGATAGATTGAAGAATAACAAATATGATTCCTTAAATATATTTTTTTTTATAAAAAATGACTTTAATAAAATATGACAAAAATACTTATAAATTTATATACGCAACAGAATAGATATTTAAGATATAAGTGTAAAAAGCCATTTATTATGCGGCTGGTTTAACACACGAGCGAGGTACGAGCAAGTGTCTTAAAGGATGTGGGTGCAATGAAGAGACTTTTTGCACGTATATCTTACAACGTTTTATCTACGATCATAACGCTTTACTAAAGTATTCATTGTATTTGATATTTTTTTTAAATTTGTGATTTATGTCATGTGTACATATATTACCGTTCTTAGATTTTCATGTGCTTAATTGTTTAGCAACCAGTTAGTAAAATATTTATAAATCATTAATTTTCATACACCTCTTGTAGATATTAGATTGCAATAAAAATTTTATAACACTAGTTCACTAAACGTTAACTTTTTACACGAAAATCAGTGTAAAAAGTGGCTACTTTTTGTATGATCGTAGGTAAACCATTTTTATATTATTCCTAAGGCACAATTTGGCATCAATTGATTAATAGCCTCCAACATTGTACAAGGAAATATGGAGTAGTTTTCAAAAAATCACCTTAAAGTAGTATTCACTGTAAAATGTGTGTCTAAGGTTTGTGTCACTTAATCACCAGTAACGAGAACTAAACAAATTCTACTTCGAGGTTTTTGTTACAATAAAGTATAAAATAAGTTAAAAAATCTTAGAACTTTCAAGTGACTCTCACTACAAAGCGACGGCAACGTTGTCGTAACCACTTTCCAGTTACTAATGTCACTGCAAAGATCCTATTGGAACTTTAAAATCGTTTAAATTTAACCTCACATGTAACCATGAACATGAAGATTACCTATATTTTTTATACTGCTACATAATAATTAGATAGGGCACATTTTAAGATTGTGGCAACCAAAGAGAAAAGGGGAATATACTTCACCCTTGTTCCCTGTGAATGGAAACAAAATAATATTTTGTATTGTCCCCAACTAATACCAGTGCAAAATCACAATTAAATTCCAAATTAGTCTACAGCAAATATGCCTCTATAGACAATCCAACTACCAATCAGATAGTGTTTTGAGGCGCTGACGGAAATGTTTGCCCACAGCGGCCGTCATTATGTGGATCGATTAGACTAATTTATTTGGTAATCCAATAGTCTGTCAAATAGTTATTTTATGGCGCCGATAGGAATGGTTGCTAACAGCAACCATACTGGTTTGGATTGCCTAAGAAGTTACTGTCAATTAATGGTAATTTTTAATAGTAACTGGAATTTTGTAGTAATTCTGCTGCAAAACAAGTAGTAAAAATCACTTTAAGGTGATTTTCCCGGATAACAAAAAACGTAAGTTTTACTTACAATACTTCTGTAAGATTCTGTTGCTTTAATGGCTAATCAATGGTTTCAGACAGGTGGCAGGGGACTTTCAATACTACTTTAAAGTTTTAAAAACTTCAAAGAAGCTTCGGGAAAATTACTGCTGCAATCATAATACCACTTTGAAGTTGCAACAACTTTAAAGTAATAATACAAAGTGGCAATACCGTTCCACATACTTTAAAAGCTACTTAGAAATAATAGAACTGCACAGCTGCAATAAATAGTAGAAACAATTACATAATTTCTCAAATATTCCGAACTGAAGTAACCGATAAGGTCATAAATTTAAGTTACGTTATGTAATAACTAATCAATCGAAGTTCCGATCTCGGTTACTGCTACTTAGATGCTGCTTAGGGTGTTGTATGGTAGTCATATTGTATTGCTTTGGATCAAAAATGTAAAAGAATGGAACTGTTTTAAGGGCAGAAAGAGAATCAAAGAAACTGTGCTGGGGAATTGAAAGAAACTGTTGAAACCATGAAGAGATTTTTTAAAGAATTTCTTGTAAATGAAGTAAAAAATAACTGATTTGATGGTTTATCAAACGTTATGGGCGATGTTGTAATATTTAAAATACAAATATACAGGAATTAAGAACTTGGATAAAAAAACTGATAGAAAATATATACAAAACAAGCAAACTGACAGTGATTATGTCACCATGCATTCATCTATTAAAAATGCTTTTCAGTCTATTTTAGTGACGAATAGGTACCTAACATATCTGTCCCTAATATCTTTGGAAATGCACTCCGATTGCCTTGTTGGAACTAGAAGGCAGTTTGGAAATACTGATTGGAGTAGGTACTGAATTTTGGGAAGGTTGAAAATATTGAGTTTTAAAGTATTAAATGTAAATACTTCTATAGGTAGAGTTAAATCTATAACCGGTAACAATAAATCCTTGCTATACAAATTAGTCTATGAACTTAGGACTTATAAACTAAAATCTGATTTAGACAAGATTAAATAAACCACTTTGAAAACAGCTAATCAAAGCAGTTTAAATGCTATATTTTTGTACATTGATAGATATTATAGGTTCTAAATAAATTTCTTAAATCTATCCAAAAAGATTTTTATCTTTCTATGAATTTTGTTCGTACTTAATTAGTATCCTTATCTACCCCTATATCTAATCATTTCATCTATCAATAACTTTGTATGCAATGTGTTTCTAACATTATAGTGCGTCTATTCTAGTTAGAATAATGTTTATTATATTCAACACAAACTCATGTTTCATTTTTATACAAACAGTTTTTTCATTATATAAATTATATCTACATTTTCTGTCAAACAACATACTCTAAACTTGAACGTTTTCTTATATGCTTCCAGATTACTCAAACACTGTAATGACAACGAACTTTCGTAATGACATCAAACAGTTATGTCTGGTTAATGTTATATTAAGTTCATACATATATTTTTAGTTCTCACTACACATTTACAAGAACTGAATTGATAAGATATCAAAAGAATGAAAATAAATGCATGCAATGATTGTGTAGTGTGCTTGCTGCATCCACTATGGATTTTAGGTTCGATTTGTGGAAGTTCGGTAATGGGTTTTGAATGTCCAAAATCTAAAACAGCGGTTAAAACTGCAAATGTGAGAAAATCAAACGTATGCCTAACAATCTCCACAATTTATATTCTGTCAATTATTGGGCATATTATATTTTGTTGCTATAAAATCTACTATGGCATTTCTACTGAACATTTACAAAAATTATTGATAGTGACCGAAGTTTTTTATTGTTTTGGGACACTCAATTTTGCCATAACAGGAACAATTAACTATAAAGAAAAAATGACAGAGTTAAATGGAATTAGTTCTATCATTAAAATCAAACATAATTACGGAATCCCAGTATTTTTCGGTTCAAAGACTACAAGGTTATTTTTGTTTAAATGTTACTTCGTTATTAGCTACATTAGCTTGAATTTAATAAACATTATAATTTTTCAAATAGAATCACCTCGAAGCTTTGCAAGTATATTTCAGATGCTACATTCTACAATTAGTTTAATGTTGTACACTTACAGTCAATGTCTAAGCATATTTCAATCTATGTTAACAAATGATTTATACAGGACACTCTTTACAAAATGTTCACAACGAATGAAGCAGGTTTTATTCCGTAGATTGAATGAATCGCTGACTATTAATCAAAATATGATTAAAATATCAGCATCACTAAAGAAAACCTCATTTGAAGATAAGATGAAGAGGTTGAAAGGTTTATATTTGAGTTTAATTTATAATTACCGTCAATTGAATAAGTTTTTGAGTCCTACTATTTTCTTTTGGTGGATGGAGCTAATAATAAGTTTGATTATTAATTTCTATATGGTATCTGTAGTATATAGCAGTACTGGAAATGTTAATATCTCTTTATCCATGGGCTGTTATCTTTCCGTGGCGTTTATTATTTATTATCTGAGTACCGCAGAAAAAGTGAATACAGTGGTAAGATTCTTTACATATTTCATTTACTTATGTGGAAGGTTTAGTCGCGAACAGTTGTATACTTTGACATAATAATTAAAGTCAAGTGAATGCAGAGAATTGAATTATTTAATTCAAACTTATCGTAGCCCAGAACATAAAGTTAAAAAAACACTAACCAATGCAGTTTTATTATTAAAACACAAGAATAATATGTATTTTTATATTGCACATAAAATAGGAAAAGTTTTTATTGGTAAGAATGGTTAGTAAACATGCGATACCTCTAGGTCTTCAACTGTAAAGTAAAAGGCCTTTTACTTTTTTTTTAATTGAACTTGCATTTGATTAATTTAATTATAATCTTGAGAAAATGAGTTTCTCTGACACTGAATCATTGATTAACGTCGAATATTTCCAAATGAATAGTGTATACCAATAATTTAAATTTTAACACACCACAACTTAATTCTTCGTAACCATAAACATAAAACCATTTTTATAACTATAAAACTTTCCAACGGTTTACTTTCTGTTACATATTCCTTGAGAGCATTTCAAGGGCAATAAAGAATTTTGACGCCACTGTCCATCTGATTTGCCTGTCGAATGAAAAAACGGGCAAATAGAAAATAAATATCAAGCAAAAGACCAATTACCTACTTGCTAAAACTAGATGGGACTTACTTTGCATCCTCTTTCAAGGCAAAGTTTTTTTAATTTTACCAGGAAAAAGGGAAATTAAAAAAATTCGTAGATATCACAGATCCACAAAAACAAAAAAATGAGAAAGCATGACATTATCATTTAAATTCTTATTTTTTTTGGTGTTTTAATCTAAATATTCCTTCTTTTTAGAATGAAGATATACTGTCATTCTTATACAAGTACCCAATTAGTAAATTAAGTTCAAGTGAATCAACCCAGGTAACTACCAGCCTTTTATCTTAATTGCGCCATTGCTGCGTGAAAGTCAACTAATTGAAAGTTTAATATTAATTTCAGGTGGAAATGCTCATTACGACACTTATATTACAAACACCCGTACTGAAAGCTTCTGATCTTTTTACTGTTGGAACAAGACTTCTAGCATCAGTAAATATTCTATAATAATCCTATTTTTTTATCAAAAAAAATTAAACCAATCATCAAATACAGAAAGTCTTCTTATAGCACTAATTATTTTAATAATTTTTCAGATATCTGGAACTGTGGTAACATACGTTTTGGTGGCACTGCAATTCCATGCGTCGTGGGGACGTCACTAAATATATATATATATATATATATATATATATATATATATATATATATATATATATATATATGTGACATTTTAAGTTTCCGCGGATATTATATGATACTTCACTACTTTTCCGGGTTTCACTCCGCGTATTCACTATTCGGCTTCTAAAGGAACCAGACAATGGTTGACGACGTTTCGGCAAGATCACACTTGCCATCTTCAGGTCACTTCTAACTTCCTTCTGCTTCGCGTGGTTACACGATGTAGACTGACGTTATGAGATGTACCACTTACATGTTGTGCTAGTGAAGACGTTCTCTCATTTTTGTTGACTGAATTTCGGTGTTCTTCTCTTCTTACTTGAATTCTTCTGTTGGTCTGCCCTATGTAGGATTCCCCGCAGTCTTTACATGGGATCTCGTACACTCCTTGGCTTTCTAGTGGTATTTTTGTTTTTGCGGATGGTAGCATGTTTCCAATCTTTTTATCGGTGTTGAAGATGGTATCGATATTGTGTTTTCTCAGCACTCTACTTATTTTGTCCGTGGTCCCTTTGATGTACGGTAAGTGTGCTTTGGATACCGATGTTTCTTCTTCTTTTGGCTTTGGGTCCCTTGGTGTCAACGCTTTCTTGATATTTCTGGACGAGAAACCATTTTGTTTTAATGCCAACTTCACCTGTTCTAGTTCTTGATGTTTATTATCGTCATCAGTCAATCGTTGTGATCTGGTTATTAATGTCTTGACTACTGACTGTAGTTGCGCTGGGTGGTGATGTGACTGCGCGTTCAGGTAGCGATTTGTGTGGGTTGATTTTCGGTATACTGTGTATCCCAGGCTGCCGTCTTCCTTCTTGATTATAGATACATCTAGAAAAGGTAGTTGATGGTCCTTTTCCACCTCCATTGTGAATTTGATCTTCTGGTGTATGTTGTTTAGATGCTGTAAGAAGGTCTGCAGTTTCTCTTCTCCATGGGTCCATATAATAAAAGTATCGTCTACGTATCTTAGCCATAGTTTAGGTTTGTCACTTGCCGTTTCTATTGCTCGGACTTCTAATTCTTCCATGAATAGGTTTGCTATTACCGGCGATAAAGGTGATCCCATAGGTGCTCCTTCCACTTGTTTGTACCGTTGATCTTTGTAGATGAAGTAGGTGTTGTTTAGGCAGTGTCTTGTTAACTCGATGATTTCATTTGGGACTTGGTATTTCCGTTGTATCATATCTACTGCTTCTTTTACTGGAACATTCGTGAATAAAGAGGTTACATCAAAGCTTACTAGCAGATCTCCTGGTGCCACTGTTATGTCTTTTATACGCTCGATGAAGTGGCTTGCGTTCTTTACGTAAGATTCGGCTTTTTCGGCATAAGGTTGCAGTTGCTTGGCCAGGAATTTCGCTAGAGGTTGCAGTGGTGATCCAATGGAGCTTACGATGGGTCTTAGTGGTACACCTTCCTTGTGGACTTTTGGTAATCCGTACAGCTTAGGGCATGATGACGACTTCTCTCTCGGAATTAGTTGTAACTGTTGTTCTTGACTGAAACTGCAGGCTTTTATTTTGGCTTTAGTGGTCTTTTCCAAATATGTTGTAGGATCCGTTGAGATTGTTTGGTATCCAGGATCATTTAGTAAGGTTTCTATTTTTCTTTCACCCTTATCCATAACTACGGTTGCGTTGCCTTTGTCTGCTGGTAACACGATTACGCTAGTATTCGCCCGTAGGTCGCGTAAAGCTTGGATTTCTTCGTGGTATAAGTTCTTCCTCGGTGGCTTGGCTGTTCTCAGTATACGTGACACGTCTTGACGTATAATTTCGGCGTTATTTCCTGGGATCTCTGTTATTGATGCTTCGACTCCGCAAATAATGTTTTCTATTGGAATCCGGTTTGGCGCTACTGCATAGTTAAATCCTTTCGATAGCACGCTATGTGTCGCTTCATCCAGCGGTAGATCTGAAATATTGAAAACTACCTTCTTTGGTTCAACTTGGTGGTTGATGTACTTCCTGGGCTGTTGTTCGGCTTGTAGCTTCTCAAATTTCTTCTTCTGGTTAGAAGTTGTCAAATCAGCGTCAGTTTCTGCTCGAAACTCCGTGAGGTTATCTAGTGTTGACCATAGAGCTGGATGAATTGTGTTACTTAAACGTAGGTGTAAGTGTAGTAGCTCGATGTTGATGCTATTTAGCGCCCTTCTGGTATCGTGAATTGCTTCTCTTGTCAATGCTAGGCTTGCTCTTCTCAAGATGTTCCTCGTTTGGTTGTTCTTTTTGTGGAACGTCAGCTTCATGGAATTTGGTATTATATTCTCGTCCCGGCAGCGTTCCAGGAATGCGAGGTTGCACAGCAGCTTGTTTCTTTTGGATCGTAGCTTCTCCAACTTCTTGACGTCTCGTAGAATCTCCTCTCCTAAAACCCTCCCGTAAAGGTTATTAATGTTACATTTTAAGTTTCCGCGGATATTATATGATACTTTACCACTTTTCCGGGTTTCACTCCGCGTATTCACTATTCGGCTCCTAGAGGAACCAGACAATGGTTGACGACGTTTCGGCAAGATCACACTTGCCATCTTCAGGTCACTTCTAACTTCCTTCTGCTTCGCGTGGTTACACGATGTAGACTGACGTCTTGTTGCAGCGGTTGGTCTTTATATACGGTTACGGTGTTGCGCATGGTTGCGGTCGGCTGGTTTTTGGCGCGGCTGCGTGTCATTGGTCTCGCTTGATCCGGTGGCTTTCCGTCAATTCATTCAAGTTTGAAGCCTGTCTGTCTGTCGGTCTGTCGCCTTTTTCCATGTTGACTTTTTTGAATTTTTCTTTTTGGAATCTTATAGTACATCAAATTCTAAGAAACTTTTGGTTAAAACATTTTTTGTACCTCTTCGGGAAAGTGGTCAAAATGACCACCGAAAATTTCGGCAAATTTTTGAAAAATGAAAAATCTTGTATTTTGTTAAAAATTTACGAAAAAATAAAATAAATTTATGACAACTAATGTGTTAGGTCAACATTAGTTTTCAAAAATAAATTAGTTTATTAAGTATACAGTTGTTTTTGTTCGTCATGGCAATGCTAGCTCTGCGATTTCTCAACTGGTTGTTCATGTTGTTATATTGGTAAGGTGGTATTGGTAAAACTTCGCTTTAGATTTAGGTTTTCCTGTGCGAGCTAACAAAAAATAGCAAATACCAATTCACCTGAAAAAGATAGATATCGTCGCATACTTGACAAGTTTTAAAATATAGTAACTTATTTGTAAGGTTGGTGCTATAGATAAAAATTTCTAAATATAATTGACGTTTGTCATTTTGACACAATAACCTAAATTGTGTTTGAAATTTTTTAAACTAAACAATACTTGTACGGTTAGTAACCAAATATAAACAACTGATAATTCCGCTACACTCGCAGAAGAATACGAGTAGTACTACTGGGACGTAATAATTGGTACGGCAGATTTTTCCTGTTTAAATAAAACTTTCTCCATAATAATAAAAATATAAAATTTTAAAAAATTTAATATGCTAAAATTTATAAACAGTTTTGTATTATTCTTCAGTAAGTAAATTAAATTTTCAGTTATGTCTAATCATAAACTATTTCCCAATTATTTTTATTTTTTTTTACTTAGCACTTAACTTTACAAAAAAGTTACTATATTTTAAGAGTTGACTTATGCCATAATATTTATGTATCTTTCTCAGATGTATTGCTAATCGCTATTTTTCCTTTGTTCACACATGAAAATTCAAACCCAAAGCGAAATTTAACCATTACTGTATGTGTATAGTACATATGTATAATAAATATAGCAATGTTTAGCAAATTAAAGCAAAAGGGAAGCAATTTAATACAATGTCCTGTTTTAAGAGCAGTTATGGCTTCTATTCTGCCCCGTTATGTCAAACTTTTTCTGGCTTCTTATGACAAATATATAACCTCTACATTGCTACTAGATACAGTTGTAATTAATTACACATTTCATTAAATAAAAGTTTATTATTAAGTATTAGTTAGTAGTTTCTTTTTCCTCTAAATGTTGTATAAGATTTTGTTAATAAATAGGTGATATAGGATTGTTTTATTATTATTGTTTACAATAACGTCAACAGCAAAACACGCATATAAGATATGACTACTACTACTCAATGTTAGTTGGCACCCCGCGAAGCGGGGTGTGGGCTGTTGTAGGCCTAAGCCTGTTCAGCCATGTAAATTATCATTTGATATACACATTCATTACTTATTATAAAGGGAGCGGCTATTTAATCTATTAAATGGATTTCTCCTGAATAACAGATTAGTTTGATCGAAATAGAAATATCCCCGTACAGCCGAACACTTATAAGAGTAGCAATAAAAATGGCTAACCCTAAACATACATTTTCAGAATGTATTGCTTGTATATTTTTTCCAGTATTAATAATGGGCTCTTTATGTGGAATTTTTCCCCTGTTAACTAGTTGTCCCCATTCTAAAAAACCAACCAGTACTGCAAAGTTTATTAGCTCGAAAATATTGTTAACGACATCCACTTTTACGACCCTTCTAATACTTCCAGGCACTATTTTTGCGATTAAAGATTTTTCCACAATCAAAGATTTTAATGAAGTGGTTTTAATTGTAGCGGAAATTACAATGACCATATCTTCCATACTTATAAATATTTCCGCTGTACTAAAAAACAAACAGAAGTTAACAGAGTTAAATGGTTTGTCAGCTATATCCGACAATCGCCTCAATTATGGATTTACTACGCTGCTAGATCACAGGACTATGAAATTTCTATTGATTTTAACTTACAGCACGACTTTATTTTCAGTTTTCGGAATAATCAGCTTTAGTATCCATGCGATTCCACAACAGAGAAATTCACTTTTAATTACCATGTTTTTAAGAAAGTTTGGGTTCTTCTTATCCAGTTACATTCAAACCGTCTTGTTCAATCACTATTATGTAGTTGCTATTGTATATAAAATATTGTTCAAGCAATGCTTTGATCTCATGAGGAAGCTCTTAATGCAACAATTAAATGGAGTTGAAAAATATGAAGATCTGACACTGGCTACTCAAACTAAGCCACACATTGATTTAGAATTAAGTCTTAAAAAACTAAATACTTTTTACAGATTCTAATAATAAACCATAGACAACTGAATGCATGTCTGCAACCTTCAGTGTTGTTTTGCAGCACAGCAGGGATGATCATGATCATATTTAATGTCTATAACACAGTTTTAATTTACATTAATCAAGTTGATGCAAACCCATTCTTAGAATGGAGATCTTATTCGGCTCTACTGTCAATTCCAATTTTCTTCATTTTTACAGACAGTTTACAAAATGTGGTACGTACTTTTAATGTGTTAAGCATTGAATAACTAATTAATTTACTAAATATTAATTTAAACGATTGCTCCATTAAAACATAAGAGAGATCGAAAACACCAAGCGGGAACAAGAATAAATTAGTGCTAAAGATTATGAGCAATCCCAGGTAGCACAACAATAATGGTATAATATTGGCAAAATAGCGGCGGCAATAATGGCTCTTTAACTATTCGACTTATTGGGCTAATATAGATCTGTCAACACTTTGTAATCATGGTCCTATTAAATGTTTCTATATTGGGCCATTTTTGAAAAACCATATTTATACCATATTTGAAAATATATACGGACCATTATTTTATTTATTTATTGGTTCTTTAAATTATCATATATATATTGGACCTTTATTGAAGAATCATGTTTATGCAACATTGTTTTATATATTGGGCCGTTATTAAAGAATTATATTGATAGTATAATATACAGGGTGTCCCACAATGCGGTTTACACGCAATATCTCCCTTATTTGAAAAGATAAAGAAATCAACTAAAAACTATTGTGAATGACTCAAAATGGACCTTCAGAAAACATCCTTAAATGCTGGTTGCATAGCAACGTTTAAGAGATCATGTCAACTTGATTAATTTTTCAAATGACACCATCTGTTTTTTTTTCATTGAAATGTATTCTTCACTTCATTCTGCATACGGTAGTATGCCTTACTTAATTATCTAATGTGCATTTAGGGGTTGAAAAAAATATTTTTTATAAATTGTACACTTCATATTCACTAACTAAATTATTTATTCAAAAAATATGATTAGAGCCATGTCTACAAGGGAACTACTGAAGCACAGGAGGGCATTTTGAGCATTTGCTTCAAGTTTAAGATAAATTCAACTTATAAAAAATATTTTCTTCAACCCCTAAATGCACATAAGATAATTAAGTAAGGCAAAAAACAAAGGGTGCAATTTGAAAAACTAATCAAGTTGGCATGATCTCTTAAACGTTGCTGTGCAACCAGCGTTTAAGGATGTTTTCTGAAGGTCCATTTTGAGATATTCACAATAGTTTTTGGTTGACTTCTTTAGCTATCAAAATGCCATACTAACTTTTGAAATAAATAATAATTATAAGAAACAGTTTTAATTTGAAAAACTTTTTGTTCAGGGTGAAGACATGCTATCATTTCTTTTTAAATATCCATCTAACAAATTAAGTCTTTCAGAAGCAGCCCAGGTATGTAACTTTTTTTAGGTTAAGAATGTTTCCATTTTAATATTTTAACAATAATATAACATATTTCCTTCTAGGTGGAAATGCTTATTACGACATTAACAATACAGAAACCAGTCCTGATGGCATCTGATACTTTTACTATTGGTACCAAACTCATGGCGTCTGTAAGTACTATATATTTAACTTTTTCTTGTTAATCACTATAATGTAGCTGTAACTGACTTGTGAGATGAAAATCTAGCCCTCTCTTTTAGAAAAACTTCTGTTGACAGCAAAGTTTAGCGACCGAAATAGTGTTTTTATAATCCTACATTTCTTAATCTAATTGATATATTTGCAAAAGTGATTATATATATATATATATATATATATATATATATATATATATATATATATATATATATATATATATGCATTTTTTAATTTCGCTAATAATATATATATATATATATATATATATATATATATATATATATATATATATATATATATATATATATATATATATATATATATATATATATATATATATATATATATATATATATATATATATTATTAGCGAAATTAAAAAATGCAGAAATGGCGTTGCAGTTAAAAAATAGTCATAGTTTAAAGATATTTTCAATTATGCAGTGAAGAATTAACGCAAAACAGGTTACAGGTATACTTTTTAATCTCTGAACACGAAACCTCTTTATGCCTTTACTGAAATTAGAAAATAAAAACTATTCTAGTATAATTTCTAGAAGTTCATGTTAATGACTTTAAAAGATGTTATTTGGTTTTTGTCTTTATGCCAACTTAAGAAGCAGTAATTAATTCATGTTCGTTGTGCGTGTTTTTCCCTAGCCTGGTTACGATAGCAATTTTTTTTAGCAATTCTTTTTCGGTTACCTTAGCAATTTTTTTAGCAATTTTTTTACGATAGCAATTTTGTTAGCAATTATTTGCACTTTCTCTTAAATCTAGTTTAAAGAAAATTATGCATCGATGATCCTTGTGCAAGGACCTTGAGGACGCATCTACAGATGATCCTTAATGGTCAAAATCGTTTGTTTTATCGTTATTCTTTTACAAATCGTATAATACCTATAAAATATGGAAAAGTGCCAATCAGCAAGTTTAACTTAATTGAGAAATTGAACTTGTGCATCGATGATCCTTGTGCAAGGACTTTGCGAACCCATCTCTAGCTGAACCTTAATGGTTAAAATCGTTTGTTTTATCGTCATTCTTTTTCCAATCGTATAATACCTATAAAATATGGAAAAGTGCCAATCAGCAAGCTTAATTTAAATGAGAAATTGTGTAGTGACCTGTGTAATCCTTGTGTAAGGACCTTGAGAACCCATCTCCAGATGAGCCTTAATGGTTAAAATCGTTTGTTCTATCGTCATTTTTTACAAATAGTATACATATAATATATGGAAAAATACCAATAAGAAAGCTTAATTTCAATAACAACTAGAGCTTCTGCATCGATGATTTTTGTGCAATAACCTTGAGAACGCATCTCCAGATGAGCCTTAATGGTCAAAATCGTTTGGTCTATTGTCATTTTTTACAAATCGTATAATGCCTATAAAATATGGAAAAGTGCCAATCAGCAAGTTTAATTTAAATGTGAAATTGAGCTTGTGCATCGATGATCCTTGTGCAAGGACCTTCAGAACCCATCTCCAGATGAGCCTTAACGGTCAAAATCGTTTGTTCTATCGTCATCCTTTTACAAGTCGTATAATACATATAAAATATGAAAAAGTGCCAATCGGCAAGTATAATTTAATTGAGAAATTGAGCTTGTGCATCGATGATCCTTGTGCAAGGACCTTGAGAACCCATCTCCAGATGAGCCATAATGCTCAAAATCGTTGGTCTCTTCTCATCCTTTTACATATCGTAAAATACATGTAAAATATGGAAAAGCGCCAATCTGCAAGTTTAATACATGTATAAGGGAATTTCCAATTCTTGCCAACAACTTTCATCTTAGTATTGTCTAGCTCATTTGATGGAGAGTATTCTACTGTGCTACGAACAATGTCAAAATAGAGGCATTTAATAGTTGTATTATGTCGGTAAATTCTTTAGGAACCCAAGTCTTTGCAGCCCTTTTGTTTTGATATGATTGATGTGGGCTTTAGAATCCAGTTTATAATCAAACAGAACACCCAAATCATTAATGGTAGTTTCTTCGCTTAATAAGGAATTACATAATTTATAGTCAAATTTGATATGCTTTAATGTACGATAAAATTTTATACACTTGCATTTATCTACATTTAGAATCATTGCATTTATTTAATCTATTGATGTCGTTTTTAATTTTTCTTTACAGTCTTCGATAGTGTTTACTATGCCAAATAATATAAGGTCATCGGCAAAAAGGAAAAAATGCAATAAGTGAAACAAGTGCCAATATCGTTTACCTAACAGTTAAAAAAAGGGGTTGCTCAAAGATCATCGATGCACAAGCTCTAGTTGTTATTTACATTAAACTTGCTTATTGGTACTTTTCCATATTTTACATATATTATACGTTTTGTAAAAAACGACGATAGAACAAGCGATTTTGACCATTACGGCTCATCTCCAGATGGTTTCTTAAGGTTATTGCTCAAAGATCATCGATGCACAAGCTCTAGTTGTTATTTAAATTAAACTTGCTGATTGGTACTTTTCCATATTTTATATGTATTATACGATTTGTAAAAGAATGACGATAGAACAAAGGATTTTGACCATTAAGGCTCAGCTGGAGGTGGGTTCTCAAGGTCATTGCACAAGGATCATCGATGCACAAGCTCTAGTTGTTATTTAAATTAAACTTGCTGATTGGTACTTTTCCATATTTTATATGTATTATACGATTTTTAAACGAATGACGATAGAACAAACGATTTTGACCATTGAAGCTCATTTGTAGATGGGTTCGCAAGGACCTTGCACAAGGATCATTGATGCATAAGCTCAATTTCTCATTTAAATTAAACTTGCTGACTGGCACTTTTCCATATTTTATATGTATTATACGATTTGTAAAAAATGACGATAGAACAAACGATTTTGACCATTAAGGCTCATCTGGAGATGCATTCTCAAGGTCAATGCACAAAGATCATCGATGCACAAGCTCTAGTTGTCATTTAAATTAAGCTTGGTTATTGGTACTTTTCCATATTTTATATGTATTATACGATTTGCAGAAAATGACGATAGAACAAGCGATTTTGAGCATTAAAGCTTATCTGAAAATGGGTTCTCAGGGTCTTTGCACAAGGATCATCGATGCACAAGCTCAATCTCTCATTTAAATTAAACTTGCTGATTGGCACTTTTCCATATTTTATATGTATAATACGTTTGGTAAAAGAATGACGATAGAACAAACGATTTTAACCATTAAGGCTCAGCTAGAGATGAGTTCTCAAGGCCCTTGCACAAGGATCATCGATGCACAAGCTCGCTTTCTCATTTAAATTAATCTTGCTGATTGGCCCTTTTTCATATTTTATAGGCATTATACGATTTGTAAAAAATGGCGTTAGAACAAACAATTTTGACCATTAAGGCTCATCTGGAGATGCGTTCTCAAGGTACTTGCACAAGGATCATTAATGCACAAGCTCAATTTCTCATTTAAATTAAACTTGCTGATTGGCGCTTTTTCATATTTTATAGGCATTACACGATTTGTAAAAAATTACGATAGAACAAACGATTCTGACCATTAATGCTCATCTGGAGATGCATTCTCAAGGTCAATGCACAAAGATCATCGATGCACAAGCTCTAGTTGTCATTTAAATTAAGCTTGGTTATTGGTACTTTTCCATATTTTATATGTATTATACGATTTGCAGAAAATGACGATAGAACAAGCGATTTTGAGCATTAAAGCTTATCTGAAAATGGGTTCTCAGGGTCTTTGCACAAGGATCATCGATGCACAAGCTCAATCTCTCATTTAAATTAAACTTGCTGATTGGCACTTTTCCATATTTTATATGTATAATACGTTTGGTAAAAGAATGACGATAGAACAAACGATTTTAACCATTAAGGCTCAGCTAGAGATGAGTTCTCAAGGCCCTTGCACAATGATCATCGATGCACAAGCTTGCTTTCTCATTTAAATTAATCTTGCTGATTGGCCCTTTTTCATATTTTATAGGCATTATACGATTTGTAAAAAATGGCGTTAGAACAAACAATTTTGACCATTAAGGCTCATCTGGAGATGCGTTCTCAAGGTACTTGCACAAGGTTCATTAATGCACAAGCTCAATTTCTCATTTAAATTAAACTTGCTGATTGGCGCTTTTTCATATTTTATAGGCATTACACGATTTGTAAAAAATTACGATAGAACAAACGATTCTGACCATTAAGGCTCATCTGGAGATGCGTTATCAAGATTATTGCACAAAAATCATCGATGCACAAGCTCTAGTTGTTATTTAAATTAAGCTTTCTTATTGGTATTTTTCCATATATTATATGTAAACGATTTGTAAAAAATGACGATAGAACAAACGATTTTGACCATTAAGGCTCATCTGGAGATGGGTTCTGAAGGCCCTTGCACAAGGATCATCGATGCACAAGCTCAATTTCACATTTAAATTAAATTTGCTGATTGGCACTTTTCCATATTTTATAGGCATTACACGATTTGTAAAAAATGACGATAGAACAAACGATTTTGACCATTAAGGCTCATCTGGAGATGCGTTCTCAAGGTTATTGCACAAAAATCATCGATGCACAAGCTCTAGTTGTTATTTAAATTAAGCTTTCTTATTGGTATTTTTCCATATATTATATGTATACGCTTTGTAAAAAATGACGATAGAACAAACGATTTTAGCCATTAAGGCTCATCTGGAGATGGGTTCTCAAGGTCCTTACGCAAGGATTATCGATGCACAAGCTCAATTTCTCATTTAAATTAAGCTTGCTGATTGGCACTTTTCCATATTTTATAGGTATTATACGATTTGTAAAAGAATGACGATAGAACAAACGATTTTGACCATTAAGGCTCATCTGTAGATGAGTTCTCAAGATCCTTGCACAAGGATCATCGATGCACAAGCTCAATTTTTCATTTAAATTAAGCTTGCTGATTGGTACTTTTCCATATTTTATAGGTATTATACGATTTGTAAAAGAATGACGATAGAACAAACGATTTTAACCATTAAGGACCATCTGTAGATGTGTCCTCAAGATCCTTGCACAAGGATCATCCATGCACAATTTTCTTTAAATTAGATTTAAGAGAAAGTGCAAAAAATTGCAAACGAAATTGCTATCGTAAAGAAATTGCTAAAAAAATTGCTAAAGTAACGAAAAAAAATTGCTAGAAAAAATTGCTATCGTAACCAGACTTTGACTTTTTTCCCTACAGTACATAACCGTTCGTCTCCCGCCAACGTATGTTTCATTCATCATAATAAAATGTATATGACGCAGCATAATTGGTTATTTCATGAACTGTTTATACATTTCATGAACCATGGACACCTAATGTAATTTTAAATTATTACAATATATGCCTAATAATTTTAGACGTTTTATGAAATGCAAAATCATGGTTTGACGTATAATAAAACCGAGCTAATTATGGTTGTTAATATTTCATTTATAGTTGATACTACTACAATTTTCTTTTGCGAGAATGGTTTTCCTAATAGTTTTACGTATCAATAATTTGATAATTTCTCGTAAAGCTGGTTTTGTTGAATAACGACTAGTGCATAATTGACAGCCTCCGTTTATGTATTAATAAATTCGCCGTCCAAACAGAACATTAAATCTCCAAGTTAAAGCAGCCACTTTGTGTAACAGTTCATCAACAGTCTAAAAGATTTTGCATTTCATGAAACATCTAAAATTATTAGACATACATACTATATAGTCTAATATTTTTTATTCAACGCCTCTAAATAGAGAGGGCTAAATTTTGATGTCTGTAAGTAATTGAAGTTGAAGTTTACTTATTACACGTATTACGTAATTAGTTTACTTATTACGTATGACACACGTGAGATAATAACTTACAACTTACAAAGATTAAGTAAATTTTACGTTTGTGGATAACATCTTACTTCTCATTTGTACCATAAATAATTTAGTAAAAATTACATTATGTGTCAGCGTTTCATATATCTAAACAGTTTATAAAAAGACCAATTTCGCTAGAAGACTGCTACATACATATGCAGTGGTTGTGTATTTAAGGAATAACTGTGCTACTTATGGAAGTAAATACATATAGTGTGGAAAAAAGTATGTATTATCCCTGATAATTTGGTAGTCTTCAGGTTTTATGAAAAACGCTCGAACACGTTAATTTAGTTTTTTAGTTTCCCACATTCTGATAGAATTCATTTGTTTTTTTATTGACATCTGTCAGAAATATGCCGTATATGGAAATATGCATTTGAAAACTCTTGTTTCACCCAGTACGTTGCTAGATTTTTGTGCGATTCTGTCGTGCCGTTTTAAAATGGCGACCGTTAAATTGTGAAAATTATCTTAAATTTATTCCCGGTAAAAGAATAACTCTTTCCTGTTTTATCAGAAAAAAGCAAACTATCAATCACACTAAGACATACATGGTGGAGAAATTCAATATCTCAATGTCGTTGTAATAGTGGTTTTGGTCATAGTAAGCTTAGACAAACCAAACACAAACAAAAATTAACGTCAGTGTTGACAAGTGGTGAGGTTGAACATTAGTAAGGTTTAACTGTCATTGCGTTGTATTCAAAAATTTCTTTTTTAATAAACCAAAAATGTCGCTCAGTGAAAATGACCGTATTGAAATTCTTATAATGGTTGGTTACGGATATCGTCGCAGATTTACTAACGAGGTACGTGAACTTTTCAATCAAATTAAAAGAAAAATGTCGATG
The DNA here is from genome assembly GCA_929113105.1 of Agrypnus murinus. Lineage (NCBI taxonomy): Eukaryota > Metazoa > Arthropoda > Insecta > Coleoptera > Elateridae > Agrypnus > Agrypnus murinus. Next base: position 176,167,015 of record OV816027.1, read on the forward strand.
GCGTCATATTCTTGACAGATGTCAATAAAAAACAAATGAATTCTATCAGAATGTGGGAAACTGAAAAACTAAATTAACGTGTTCGAGTGTTTTCCATAACGCCTGAAGACTACCAAATTATTAGGGGTAGTCCATACTTTTTTTCAAACTGCATTACTTACGTAAGTGTGCCAGAAACTTTTGCACGTGTTTTCATTGCTTAGCTTATCATAATAGGGGAAGATACAGAAACATAAAACGATAATCCTAGGATAGCCCCGCGATTCCATCTGAACATTGTTGTTGTTTTAAAACAACTAGGTACCAAAAAAGCTATTATGAAGGTAACTTTTATCTGATCAATGCTGTTTTATGGTTGAGATATGTACCAAGACGATAGAAACCAGCAGAGGTGATACTGATATCAAAGTCTGGCAAATCACCCAGTGAAGTGACTTTCTAGCATCCAATTTACTTGCTTCAGGTATTGCTCAAGCTTTTTGAGAAGATAGCACTCAAGCGTCTTAAACCAATAATTGAAGAAAAGCATTTTATACCAACTCCTCAATTATATTTTAGAGTAAGAACGCAATCATAGATTACATGCATAGAATCACCCATGTCATTGAAAAGTTATTGGAAGAAACAAAGATTTGCTTTACAATATTTTTGGATATAGCACACTCATTCGATAAGGTATGACTAATCTGGTATGGTAAACTGAATGCAATCTTATCAACACAGTATGGCCAGCTGATCAGCTCATATGCATCTCTCAGAAATATTGTTTGGAGTAACGCAAGATGAGAAATATTCTGACCTGAAAGAGATTAAACCTGGAGTGCTACAAGGAAATGAACCAAGTCCTGTTCCGTAATTATTGTACACCAGTGACTTGCTGCAACCAGAAGAAGCCATTGTTGCAAATTCCGCTAACGACACTGGTATTCTTGCATTCTGAGACAACATAAACAAAGAAGCGGGAAAACTAAAAAGAAACTTCAATATGGCCAACCTGTGCACTAAATAAACAATGACCAATAAAACTAAATGAGACTAAATAGATACACGTAAACTTTACCAATAGAAGCATTCAATTTTGGTTTATTTTTGTTTTTCGCCGTTGTTAGGTCACGGAATAAAAACAGTTATTTTTTTATTTTAAAAACTATTTATTAAAAAACGGTGGAACGTTTCGATATATCATATATCTTAATTAGCCTTGTAAATTTAAAATGGATACATGTTATTTGATTTGAGTTAATCCCCTCCATGCATCGATTTCATCTCCTCCAAAGCAAATCAATGTTGCTTTGGAGGAGATGTAATGGACACACAACCGGTTTAAAATAAAATACTCGGAAACATTGTAGATGCACCTTGGTATATGTATGCGCGACACCGATCTACATAAGGACCTGGAAATGGACAAGGTAAAACACGAGAGAAAGAAGTTTGCCCGGAAACATGAACAGAGCCGTCTTAACATTATATATTAGAGAAAAGTAGCTGCTGCCTTTTGAAAGAGACCCAACATACCAGTTACTTTTTGATCCGATTTTACTTAACTTCATTATGCAAAACCTATATTAGAATAGTATGTAGATCATAAGTATTAATAGTCTTTATTGAAAAAAACATCAATCCTTTAGATACTCCGGGACATCCTCGTATAGTGCGTGACTGAACATTGGTTAAGCTCTAACAGAAACTTTAGTTCAGGAATTTAGAAAATCATAAAACTCTCCAAGCAAAAACATAATCGAGTCGTGTTTGCAAAATTAGATACCGTATATGAAAGTTAAAATAAGGGCGTTTAATCGAAGAGCTTTAATCTACGATTAATATTCTGCTTACTAGTTAATCAGAAATAATCAAAACATGTATTAAAAACATTTGAGGTTATTACTTTTCAGTAATTTTTTCAATAATCATTTTCAAAAATCCATACAAAACTATTTTCGACGTTCTTTAGTTGTTTAACTGCAACATTAATTTAAGTCCATGTTGTGCTTAATTGATTAATTAAGCCCAAGAAGTGTCGAAATCAGCAGTTTTGGTCATATACATCTGTTTTGTTTCAGACCATGTCCTTATCAGGTTTTGGACTTTTCTTAGAAGATGTCGGAGTATGTTCTGCAATATTATGCAAACTGATCAACAAAACAATAATTTCTGATACTCGTCAGAAACTTTAAATACGTATCTAGTAGTTGAAGATGAAACGGTTTGTTTTAGGAAATACCTGACCCTTTTTGCTTTAATTTCAAATTATTTTGGCACACTTTTATAAGACATTTTCTGGACGATTTTCATGTCTTACGAAAACGAGAAAAACCAAGTTTGTAACATTGTGACATTTCCTTGCGCCAGATTTTTTGCTTTATCATCTTTTATTCGTTCCAGAATAATGATCTGAGATTAAACTAAAATTCTAATAACTATTACAAATAAAATGTATATATTTTTAATAATCTACATTACCCCTTTTACTAACTAATATGTACTATTGAAATATTGCATTTCTATTAAAATTAGGTTATATTCAAATATTAGGGCTCAAATTATATAATCAACCAAATCAATATTTTACCTATTA
>OV816027.1:176169792-176362104 GCA_929113105.1 Agrypnus murinus
CGGGTTTTTTGTTAGGTTAAAGTGAAAGATCATTGTCATTTAACCGGTTGTTTTCGTAATGCTGCACACAATGAGTGTAATCTCAATTTTCAATTACCTAATTTTGTACCTGTATTCTTTCATAATTTGTCTGGTTATGATGCTCACTTATTTATTAAATAATTAGCTTTAGAACAAGAAAATCTGGAAGTAATTGCTCAAAATAAAGAAAAATACGTGTCTTTCTCAAAATTGCTATTGGTTGATGATATTGTTAATGATAGGGGGACCTCGGAAAAGGTATTTGTACGTTTACGATTTTTGGGTAGTTTTAGATTTATGGGTGACTCTCTTGAAAAATTGGCTAAAAATTTATCAGATGATCAGTGTAAGGAAATTAGAAAGCAGTTTGTCCTGAATGAAGAATTTAGATGTATGCTCAGGAAAGGTATTTTCCCGTATTCTTATATAGATGACTTTTCCAAATTGAATGAGCCACGATTACCGCCCCGAAACGAATTTGTTGATAAGTTGCGAGGAACGACCGTGTCTGAAGACGAGTACAATCGCGCTTGTGAAGTGTGGAATTTATTTCAATTCAAAACTTTAGGAGATTATTCGGACGTTTATTTAACTGCGGATGTACTGCTATTAACTGACATTTTTGAAAACTTTAGATCCGTTTGCCTTCACCATTACGGTCTTGACCCATGCCAATATTATACTTCCCCAAGTTTGGCGTGGGACGCTATGCTTAGACGTACTCAAGTTGAATTAGAACTTTTAACAGATGTTGACATGTTACACATCTTCAGGAAAGGAATTCGAGGAGGAGTTAGTATGTGTTGTGGTAGAGAAAGTTTTGCAAACAATCGATTTATTCCAAATTATGATCCGAAGAAACCTACATCTTTCATAATGTACTTGGATGCTACAAATTTATACGGTTGGGCTATGTGTCAATATCTGCCTCGAAGTAATTTTACTTGGTTATCGAATGATGAAATCGAGCAGTTTGATGTGTTTAACATTCCCGACGAATCTCCTCAAGGGTTCGTTCTGGAAGTGGATGTTGAATACCCGAAGCATTTGCACTCGTTGCATAATGATCTTTCCTTTATGCCTGAGGCATTAATTCCGCCGATTACAAAAGCAAAAAAAATGGATTCTAAATTTGTATGATAAGGAAAGATATGTGATTCATTATCGAACCTTAAAACAATGTCTCGATCATGGATTGATTTTGAAAAAAATTCACAGTTTTAAAATTTGATCAATCACCTTGGTTAAGACCGTATATTGATTTAAACACCTCTTTACGTAATAAGGCAACCAATTCATTCGAGAAGGCTTTTTTTAAATTGATGGTTCACAGTGTATTTGGAAAGACTATGGAAAACGTTGAAAATCGGATTGATATCAAACTTCTATCGCATTTTGAAAAAATCGGGAAAAAACCGGGTGCGGAAACATACATCGCTAGACCTAATTGTAAAAGTGTGACTATTTTTTCGGAAAATCTGGTAGCGATTGATATGGAAAGATTATCGATCTGTTATGATAAGCCGGTCTATGTTGGTTTTAGTATTTTGGATATGTCGAAAACGGTTATTTATAAATTTTTCTATAAATTCTTGAAACCAAAGTATGGATATAATGTTTCTTTATTGTATACCGACACGGATTCGTTAGTGATTGAAATTCGTACTGTTAATTTTTATAATGATATTAAAGCACATATTGAACTATTTGATACATCAGATTTAGCTAATGATAACCCACATGGAATTCCCGTCAACGAATCCGTTTTAGGTGCAATGAAAGATGAATATAAAGGTGTTCCCATCAAAAGCTATTTCGGAGCCAGTGCTAAAGCCTATTGTGTCAACGTCGCGGAGGAGTTACATAAAAAAGCGAAAGGTGTAAGAAAAAGCGGTATAAAAACAGTTTTGAAAGAAAGCGACTATGAAGCGGTTGCTACTAATCAAGTACAAACAATATTTTGCAAAATGTACGTTTTTAAGTCGGATATGCATAACGTGTATACAGAAATGCGAAATAAAGTAGCTTTATCTGCTCACGATGATAAGCGGTTTCTTATACCGGGAACAACTAAAACATTAGCTTGGGGTCATCACGAGATTTTAGCAAAAAATGATGATTTAGATTTATTAATGGAAATCATTGAAAATGATATTCAAAAATCAAATTTAGATAAACTAATTAATTTGATGGAAGCAATAGTCGATGATTTGTAATTATAGTATATAAATTTATAAATATGTATGTAGAGCGTTAAATTATCTTTTTTAGTTCTATATGTAAGTTTTTGAATTTGTGAATGTATATAAATGTGTAGTTTATTATGTATAGTTTGTTTCTGTGTAATAAATGTGTTTACCTTTTGCTATGTGTATTGTTCTTTCCTTATGGAGAAATTAACATTTATATGTATAATATACAATAAAAGTATTATTTTTGTTATTTGTATTGTTCTTTCCTAATGGAATAACTAACTTGAAATAATAAGTCATAAAATGTTAAAAAAAAGGAATCTTTATTTAGTTATGCATTACATTTCGAGTAATAAGTAATAATATGCCTAGAAGCTAATTGCTATTTAGTTTTATGCTATAACGTTACAAAATGCTCTAAATAATATCATGTTTGCGAATCCAAGAATTATGTGTTTTATCGAATCCTAACCATTTCACTAATACTCGATTTGCCTTTTTTGTAAAATTTTCTCCACTAAATAAGTGTCTTTAAACTTCGCTTTTTGCAGTTCTTCATTGTAGAATCCTCCACGAATTTCCTCACCTTTGACATCTTCCAAAATATAAGTTGTAGGATTTGTTAGTCGAACGTTTTTAATCTTAGAAATTTCCGTACTCCAGCTTGGAGTGTAGCCTTTTGCGAAAGCTTCCCGGTGCTTACTGATTCACACGTGATCACCAATTTTGAATTTAGGACGTTGCGGGTCAACAGTCTTTGGAAACTTGAAAGCTGTATGTAAAATTTTTTTGGAGATTCTCTGTCTGACGTCAATAGGTTTGAATCCATTGGTTAGATGTACTGTTGAGTTGTACTTTGCAATTACCTGAGGCAACAACTGCAGCCACTTATAAGATCCTTGCATGGAAAATTCCTTCCACATCTTGTTTTTGAGAGTTCGGTTTACGCGTTCCACCGGACTTGCTTTCATACTGGAAAACGTACTGTAATGATTTATGTTCAGACTTTGCATTAACTTGCGAAAGTGTGTGTTGTAAAATTTCTTTCCCATATCTGTTTGTAAATTTCGTGGAGGATCCCCCGCAGACCGTAATAGCTTCTTCATTCCTTGGGTTACCTCTTCTCCGGTTTTGCGTTTAATAGGACATGCCCATACCTTTTTGCTAAACATATTTAACAATACCAAAATATATCGAAATCCTTTATTGGTCTTGGCATACGGTATCATTTCCACGAGATCCGCCATATATAAATCATATAATCCCTTTACTATTATTCGTCTTCTTCGAAACCGTTTGCGAGCTGGTTTATGCAGCTCCTCAATTATTTGACGTTTTATGCTCATTGGGAAAATGCTGGAACACTAATAACGGCTTCAAAAATAAATATGTCCTTTGATCCAGGCTTCTTCGCCTTAAACTTATCCCCTTTCTTCAATGATACCCGATGAGTGATTCAGCATCGTATAACTTATCGTTTAAAACTATTTGCGCATCTGTGGGATAGTATTTGATTTGTTTAATGCTACCTTTTGTTAGAGGAACGACATACTCGAAGTTGGTGGAGTTCAAAAGTGCATAACCGTTTTCATGATTGTATATTCCCATCATATACAACATTGTCTCGTAGTGCAAATTAGACACGTCTTCTAAAAGGAATACTTTTGCACGAGCGTCGAGTTTAACTCGGACAGGAGTTTTGTGAAGATGTTTACCGAACTTATCCAGAGTCATCGTTTTGAGGTAATGATGATATATGATAATATGGATGACTAATAAGAGCTTCGAAGTAAAATGGGGCGATTGCAGACGGATCTAGCAACTTAATTTTTGCCTTAATCTTATCGCCTTTTCTCAATCGTTCCCCAATTAAGTTGGCAGCAGCACCAACTAGAATACCGTTTACATACATAATGCATGGTGGTGAGCTGCAAACTGCTTGTACAATCCCTTCTGTAAACGGTATTGTGTATTCCCGTTTACTGTTGCTACCTTTCAAATTGTAATATTTCGTTAGGTTGGCAATAGTAGGTTCGCTCGACCCAGGCTCGGAGTCCACCTACATATACATCATTGTTGTGTACCTTACACTTTGTATATCTTCTAAAAGATACACTTTGGAACGAGTGTCGAGTTTCACTTGGACAGGGGTTTTGTGAAGATGTTTACCGAATTTATCTAATGACATGATTCTACTAGTGACAACGATACAATAACAAGGTGTTAAACATGTTGGATGCTTTATGCTATTATTTTAGCTGCTCGCAACTCATCAATAATGTAAATGATTTCATTAGTGTGACCCGTATGACCGGCCAATTTCGAGCTTAGAAGAAGTCTCAACCTTCCTATCAATTTATTTGGATCTTTCCATGGTACGAATTCTACCTTTTTATTATTGTAACTTAGCACGCGCATTGGTCCAGCTCCCCGTTTTTTCGCTAATGCCCCCGTTTTGGATCGCGTCACCGGTGTTGAAGTAGAAAAACTTCTTACCTTTTCACCAGGTGTAGTTAAAAGGGGTTTGATAATTGTGGAATATTTGGTTCCGGTTCCTAACAAAGGTGCGTCATGTAGATAATTTCTACGGACTGCGTTGGTTCGTGAAAGAAGATCTTTGTAGCTTTTTAAATCCGCTTGAAAATATCCGAGAGGTTTCTTTTTAAATACTAATTCGTATAAACCGCGCGTACCTTCATACGTAAATGTTTTACCATTAGGTTTCGTAATGAGCATATTTTCGTCATCAAAACCGAATTCTGAGTCGCCAATAAAATATTCCTGTTTCTCCGGAAGGAATCGTACTCCGTATAGATGATCGAACTCGTTTTTCGTATCCGTAAACATTTTCTCCATGTATCGTTTTGCGCGCCCACTAAAGGTAGCATCTATATAAGCCTGGAATTCTCTACTAGTTCCGGCGGTAGCGAGTTCGGCTTGGAGTTGTTCTAACGTAGGTGTCCCGGAAGCTTCCCCGGTTCTACTGGTTCGATGCTGGATCGTTCTGTGCTTACAGCATGCAATCTGGGGGCACTATGTGGTGTTCGCATTACCTGAGGTATACGTAGATATCGTGATACTGGAGTTGAGGGTGGAAAAAATGAGGGAACCTCTTCCTTTATGGGTTCCTCTTTTGGAGTTAGGAGTTCGGTTTTGACACCCGTTATAAATTCTCGCAAAGGTTGTGTGATGGGCTTATACCGACGTTGAAGTTCTACATCGGAGCGTGCGATTTCGGATTTAAGACTTTGATATTTCTGTTTGATATTGTGTCGTGCCTTAACCAGGTCTTCAACCATACGCTTATCCATAGTTACTAATGCTGTTAGTTAATGCCTCCGATATTTATGGTGAAGTAGGCATCGAACCCTTTACGATAGCGTCCCTCGTTAAGTTGAGACTCTTCGTCAACAACTACAAAACCATATTTCTCATTCCAACACTGCATGCAGAGCTGCTTGAACTTCTCTAACGTCATATCCCCGCTGACATGATCATTAAAGATATGTTTTAAATTAGTGTTATCTTGCTTAAAAATAATGATGAAGTTTGCGTTATCCCGTATGAGTTGTTTTGGAATTGCGGAATATGTCTGACATAAATAAAAACAATCGATATTTTTATGTCTTCCAAAACAGAAATAGTCTCTTATAGTGCTCTGACTATCGCAGACCACATCGTCGAAGAAAATTACAGAGTTTGTTCTTGCATCCGTGGGTGGTAGTATAGTTTCGCAGGAGTCGTATTCGAAATATCTCACGGGTAACGATTTAAACAGATCACGCAAATATATATATATATATATATATATATATATATATATATATATATATATATATATATATATATATATATATATATATATATATATATATATATATATATATATATATATATATTAATCTATTAACATCAATGGAATAAGCCTATATAGTTATTTTTATATCTGGTTTATTTTATTTGCCAATATTTCGAAGAATGTTATTTTCTCTTCATTTTCAAGGCGCTACGAAAAACAATAACAGAAATGAGCAAATATATAAAATTAACTTATCTAAAAATACTTACAAAAATTAACAAGATATTAACCTAAAATAGTCCTAATAATTATACAAATAAAATTTTAAATTACAATATGTCTAAAATTCAAATTTTTTTAGTGGGAAAATTTTTTTGTTTTAAAATAAAAATAACAATAATTGCTACTAGATTAATTTCTTTATGAAACATGTGTGTGTGGAAAAGTTGATGTGTTTGTGTGAATACAATAATGTGTGAGTGTGAAATTTCCATGTACATGTGAAAGGTGTTAAATTAAGTAAGTAATAGGTGAGTGTGTATATGTATTATGTGTGTGTGTGTGTGTGTGTATGCATGCGTGATTATGTGTGGTTTTATTACTAGTGTGTGTGTGTTGTCTGTGTGAAAAACTAAATAAATACATAAACAGAGAAAACTTAACAAATTATATATGATGATCAAGTATTCTTAAATTTAGGTTTAAAACTAATTAATAAATTATATACCGCACTTAAATTATTTATGTCTGTTCTATGATTCATTGAATTTTGATCATTATAAATGTGGCACATTTCCAAAAATGTTCTTTTTTCTTTATTAGCTTCAATATCTAAAATTTTTACATCTTTATAATTAATTAAGTGATCATTATTATTTACATGTAAGCTTAAGGCAGTCGAGTTAGGTTTAAGTCTATTGTCACTTCTGTGTTGTGTAAGTCTTTGTTTAAGTTTTTGTCCTGTCTGTCCAATGTACGTCTGATCACATTGTGTGCAATTTAATTTATAAATCACATTAGATAAATCAATATTTGGAACTGTGTCTTTTAGTTTACTAAATATTTTGTTTATAGTGAAAGGAATTGTATTTGTTATTTTAATGTTACTATTTTTAAAAACGTTTGTCAATTTAGGTGTTAAATTTTCAATGTAAGGAAGTACGTTAAATTGGTTTTCATGATTAGAATTGGTTTTAGGAAATTTTTAAAAATAGTAACATTAAAATAACAAATACAATTCCTTTCACTATAAACAAAATATTTAGTAAACTAAAAGACACAGTTCCAAATATTGATTTATCTAATGTGATTTATAAATTAAATTGCACACAATGTGATCAGACGTACATTGGACAGACAGGACAAAAACTTAAACAAAGACTTACACAACACAGAAGTGACAATAGACTTAAACCTAACTCGACTGCCTTAAGCTTACATGTAAATAATAATGATCACTTAATTAATTATAAAGATGTAAAAATTTTAGATATTGAAGCTAATAAAGAAAAAAGAACATTTTTGGAAATGTGCCACATTTATAATGATCAAAATTCAATGAATCATAGAACAGACATAAATAATTTAAGTGCGGTATATAATTTATTAATTAGTTTTAAACCTAAATTTAAGAATACTTGATCATCATATTTAATTTGTTAAGTTTTCTCTGTTTATGTATTTATTTAGTTTTTCACACAGACAACACACACACACTAGTAATAAAACCACACATAATCACGCATGCATACACACACACACATAATACATATACACACTCACCTATTACTTACTTAATTTAACACCTTTCACATGTACATGGAAATTTCACACTCACACATTATTGTATTCACACAAACACATCAACTTTTCCACACACACATGTTTCATAAAGAAATTAATCTAGTAGCAATTATTGTTATTTTTATTTTAAAACAAAAAAATTTTCCCACTAAAAAAATTTGAATTTTAGACATATTGTAATTTAAAATTTTATTTGTATAATTATTAGGACTATTTTAGGTTAATATCTTGTTAATTTTTGTAAGTATTTTTAGATAAGTTAATTTTATATATTTGCTCATTTCTGTTATTGTTTTTCGTAGCGCCTTGAAAATGAAGAGAAAATAACATTCTTCGAAATATTGGCAAATAAAATAAACCAGATATAAAAATAACTATATAGGCTTATTCCATTGATGTTAATAGATTAATATAATTATAAAAGCCATTAATTAAAAGTCTACAATATATATATATATATATATATATATATATATATATATATATATATATATATATATATATATATATATATATATATATATATCTATAGAGCACCACTAAGCGTCCCCCCATGTAAAATCTTAGGTTCAAGCAGCGTCCGAAGTCACTCGGCGTCTGGATATACGGACGCTGAGTGACTTGTGCCTCAAAATTGCACCATATGAAGCTTAAAGTGTCTAGATGACGAAAATGTAAAAATTAGCTCTGCGCAGTTTGACACCCATTCCTGATTCGTGTATAAAATCGTAGTTCGAGCGTTTGCAACATGCAGCGCTAATAGCGCGCGATTTGTATACACTTGTATACAAATCGGCAACGGTTTACCCTGCGTCCCCACACTTAACAGTAATTTTGTTGGTAACACTGATGGCTTTATCGCTAGACAGTGACGTCATTTCAACGGGACTTCAACTTTATGCATTGAATTTCTGAGTAAAGATTGCGTCATTTAAGGTGACAAAAATTCTTTCATATTATATTTTGTTAAAGCTAATAAACACTTTTAATACATTTCATTTATGCGTCAATTAAATATCGTTATTAAAACGGATTTGCTTGCTACTACAAATGGGCGATAATTTTAATAAAATTATAAGATTTAATAAGATGGATAAGAATTTAAGGAGATTCTTTCGTTCTCAAAATATGTGTGGGATATTTACACGTAATTAAAAGCTTTATTTATTTAAATTAAGCAAACATTACGCATTATTATATTATCCTTGACTATTTAATCAATCACTGATGCTGTCAGATAATAATAAATCAAAATATACAATTAACATATAATTTTATGGCATTTATTATATTACGTTAAGGGCCGGTAGTATAAAACATTTTACTTCCTAGATAAAATTTACTTTGAGAGTAAATTAATTTATTCTGACAATTTGCATATTAAATTGACAGAACAAATGAATTTACTCTCAAAGTAAATTTTATCTAGGAAGTAAAAAGTTTTATAATACAGGCCCTAATTTGAACAAACTTTAAAATAAATATGTAGGATGTCGATTTTTATAAATCTTCACATTTCTTATGTATCAGAGTATTGACTTTACAACATTTTTTAAGTTGCCCTGTAAAACAAGAACGTCAATTTAGCAGCCCTTGTTTTTATGTAAAGAAATAAGCAATACAGTCCACTCACTCTGTCATTTGACAACACATGACATGTAGAAAAATAAATTAAGCAATTTCTGTTGATGGATTAAGTTATTGAAGTATATATCGGAATTTGGAATAAACAACATTTTACATTTGCTGTCAAACTTTGAAAATTCTAAAGGGTGAAAGTAAGATGGAGTCCATACTGACTAAAGTATAATTTAATTGCTGAAACATTTAACCTGAGGATGTTTCAAGTCGCTGATTTTAAATCTGATTTCAAAATTTGGAACTTCAAAAGGACTTCTTCAATATTTCGTCAATACTAACTTAAGTATAACTAAATTGCAAAAACCTGTAGTCTGGGGGTTTTTAAAGTCGCTGATTTCAAAATTTGGAACTTCAAAAGAACGGCTTCAATATTTCGTCAATACTAAATAAAGTATAATTAAATTGCCAAAACCAATAATCTGAGGTTTTCTGAAGTCGCTGATTTCAAATATGATTTCAAAATTTGGAACTTCAAAAGGAAGGCTTCAATATTCCGTCAATACTAACTAAAGTATAATTAAATTGCCAAAACCTATAATCTGAGGTTTTCTAAAGTCGCTGATTTCAAATCTGATTTCAAAATTTGGAATTTCAAAAGGACGGCTTCAGTACTTCGTAAATGGTAACTAAGGTATAATCGAAAGGCTGAAACCTTTAATCTGAGAGTTTTGAAGTCGCTGATTTCAAATCTGATTTCAAAATTTGGAATTTCAAAAGGACGGCTTCAATACTACGCAAATGCTAACTAAGGTATAATCGAAAGGCTGAAACCTTTAATCTGAGAGTTTTGAAGTCGCTGATTTCAAATCTGATTTCAAAATTTGAAATTTGAAAAGGACGGCTTCAATACTTAGTAAATGCAAACTAAGGTATAATCGAAATGCTGAAACCTTTAATCTGAGAATTTTGAAGTCGCTGATTTCAAATCATTTCAAAATTTGGCATTTCAAAAGGACGTCTTCAATACTTCGTAAATACTAACTAAGGTATAATCGAAAGGCTGAAACCTTTAATCTGAGTTTTGAAGTCGCTAATTTCAAATCTGATTTCAAAATTTGGCATTTCAAAAGGACGTCTTCAATACTTCGTAAATGCTAACTAAGGTATAATCGAAAGGCTGAAACCTTTAATCTGAGTTTTGAAGTCGCTAATTTCAAATCTGATTTCAAAATTTGGAATTTCAAAAGGACGGCTTCAATACTTCGTAAATGCTAACTAAGGTATAATCGAAAGTCTGAAACCTTTAATCTGAGTTTTGAAGACGCTAATTACAAATCTGATTACAAAATTTGGAATTTCAAAAGGACGGCTTCAATACTTCGAAAATGCTAACTAAGGTATAATCGAAAGGCTGAAACCTTTAATCTGAGAGTTTTGAAGTCGCTGATTTCAAATCTGATTTCAAAATTTGTAATTTCAAAAGAACGGCTTCACTACTTCGTAAATGCTAACTAAGGTATAATCGAAAGGCTGAAACCTTTATTCTGAGAGTTTTGAAGTCGCTGATTTCAAATCTAATTTCAAAACTTGGAATTTCAAAAGGACTGCTTCAATACTTCGCAAATGCTAACGAAGGTATAATCGAAAGGCTGAAACCTTTATTCTGAGAGTTTTGAAGTTGCTGATTTCGAATCTGATTTCAAAATTTGGAATTTCAAAAGGACGGCTTCAATACTTAGTAAATGCAAACTAAGGTATAATCGAATTGCTGAAACCTTTAATCTGAGAGTTTTGAAGTCGCTGATTTCGAATCTGATTTCAAAATTTGGAATTTCAAAAGGACGGCTTCAATACTTCGTAAATGCAAACTAAGGTATAATCGAAATGCTGAAACCTTTAATCTGAGAGTTTTGAAGTCGCTGATTTCAAATCTGATTTCAAAATTTGGAATTTCAAAAGGACGGCTTCAATACTTCGTAAATACTAACTAAGGTGTAATCGAACGGCAGAACCATTAATCTGCGAGTTTTGAAGTCGCTGATTTCAAATCTGATTTCAAAATTTGAAATTTCAAAAGGACGGCTTCAGTACTTCTGAAATGCTAACTAAGGTATAATCGAAAGGCTGAAACTTTTATTCTGAGAGTTTTGATGTCGCTGATTTCAAATCTGATTTCAAAATTTGGAATTTCAAAAGGTCGGCTTCAGTACTTCGTAAATGCTAACTAAGGTATAATCGAAAGTCTGAAACCTTTAATCTGAGTTTTGAAGACGCTAATTTCAAATCTGATTACAAAATTTGGAATTTCAAAAGGACGGCTTCAATACTTCGTAAATGCTAACTAAGGTATAATCGAAAGGCTGAAAACTTTAATCTAAGAGTTTTGAAGTCGCTGATTTCAAATCTGATTTCAAAATTTGGAATTTCAAAAGAACGGCTTCACTACTTCGTAAATGCTAACTAAGGTATAATCGAAAGGCTGAAACCTTTATTCTGAGAGTTCTGAAGTCGCTGATTTCAAAATTTGGAATTTCAAAAGGACTGCTTCAATACTTAGCAAATGCTAACGAAGGTATAATCAAAAGGCTGAAATCTTTATTCTGAGAGTTTTGAAGTCGCTGATTTCGAATCTAATTTCAAAATTTGGAATTTCAAAAGGACGGCTTCAATACTTAGTAAATGCAAACTAAGGTATAATCGAAATGCTGAAACCTTTAATCTGAGAGTTTTGAAGTCGCTGATTTCGAATCTGATTTCAAAATTTGGAATTTCAAAAGGACGGCTTCAATACTTAGTAAATGCAAACTAAGGTATAATCGAAATGCTGAAACCTTTAATCTGAGAGTTTTGAAGTCGCTGATTTCGAATCTGATTTCAAAATTTGGAATTTCAAAAGGACGGCTTCAATACTTCGTAAATGCTAACTAAGGTATAATCGAAAGGCTGAAACCTTTATTCTGAGAGTTTTGAAGTCGCTGATTTCAAATCTAATTTCAAAACTTGGAATTTCAAAAGGACTGCTTCAATACTTCGCAAATGCTAACGAAGGTATAATCGAAAGGCTGAAACCTTTATTCTGAGAGTTTTGAAGTTGCTGATTTCGAATCTGATTTCAAAATTTGGAATTTCAAAAGGACGGCTTCAATACTTAGTAAATGCAAACTAAGGTATAATCGAAATGCTGAAACCTTTAATCTGAGAGTTTTGAAGTCGCTGATTTCGAATCTGATTTCAAAATTTGGAATTTCAAAAGGACGGCTTTAATACTTCGTAAATGCAAACTAAGGTATAATCGAAATGCTGAAACCTTTAATATGAGAGTTTTGAAGTCGCTGATTTCAAATCTGATTTCAAAATTTGGAATTTCAAAAGGACGGCTTCAATACTTCGTAAATACTAACTAAGGTGTAATCGAACGGCAGAACCATTAATCTGCGAGTTTTGAAGTCGCTGATTTTAAATCTGATTTCAAAATTTGAAATTTCAAAAGGACGGCTTCAATATTTCGTCAATACTGACTAAAGTATAATTAAATTGTCAAAACCTATTATCTAACGGTTTTTGAGGTCGCTGATTTCAAATCTATTTCAAAATTTGGAACTTCGAAAGGACTATTTCAAATTTTCGTCAATACTTACTAAGGTGTAATCGAACGGCAGAAACCATTAATCTGAGAGTTTTAATGTCGCTGATTTCAAATCTGATTTCAAAATTTGGAATTTCAAAAGGAAGGTTTCAGTACTTAGTAATTGCAAACTAAGGTATAATCGAAATGCTGAAACCTTTAATCTGAGAGTTTTGAAGTCGCTGATTTCGAATCTGATTTCAAAATTTGGAATTTCAAAAGGACGGCTTCAATACTTCGTAAATGCAAACTAAGGTATAATCGAAATGCTGAAACCTTTAATCTGAGAGTTTTGAAGTCGCTGATTTCAAATCTGATTTCAAAATTTGGAATTTCAAAAGGACGGCTTCAATACTTCGTAAATACTAACTAAGGTGTATTCGAACGGCAGAACCATTAATCTGCGAGTTTTGAAGTAGCTGATTTCAAATCTGATTTCAAAATTTGAAATTTCAAAAGGACGGTTTCAATATTTCGTCAATACTGACTAAAGTATAATTAAATTGTCAAAACCTATTATCTAACGGTTTTTGAGGTCGCTGATTTCAAATCTATTTCAAAATTTGGAACTTCAAAAGGACTTCTTCAATATTTCGTCAATACTGACTAAGGTGTAATCGAACGGCAGAAACCATTAATCTGAGAGTTTTAATGTCGCTGATTTCAAATCTGATTTCAAAATTTGGAATTTCAAAAGGACGGCTTCAGTACTTCTGAAATGCTAACTAAGGTATAATCGAAAGGCTGAAACTATTATTCTGAGAG
Source organism: Agrypnus murinus (assembly GCA_929113105.1). Classification (NCBI taxonomy): domain Eukaryota; kingdom Metazoa; phylum Arthropoda; class Insecta; order Coleoptera; family Elateridae; genus Agrypnus; species Agrypnus murinus. The sequence goes on from OV816027.1 coordinate 176,183,579, forward strand.
TTTTGATGTCGCTGATTTCAAATCTGATTTCAAAATTTGGAATTTCAAAAGGTCGGCTTCAGTACTTCGTAAATGCTAACTAAGGTATAATCGAAAGTCTGAAACCTTTAATCTGAGTTTTGAAGACGCTAATTTCAAATCTGATTACAAAATTTGGAATTTCAAAAGGACGGCTTCAATACTTCGTAAATGCTAACTAAGGTATAATCGAAAGGCTGAAAACTTTAATCCAAGAGTTTTGAAGTCGCTGATTTCAAATCTGATTTCAAAATTTGGAATTTCAAAAGAACGGCTTCACTACTTCGTAAATGCTAACTAAGGTATAATCGAAAGGCTGAAACATTTATTCTGAGAGTTTTGAAGTCGCTGATTTCAAAATTTGGAATTTCAAAAGGACTGCTTCAATACTTAGCAAATGCTAACGAAGGTATAATCAAAAGGCTGAAACCTTTATTCTGAGAGTTTTGAAGTCGCTGATTTCGAATCTAATTTCAAAATTTGGAATTTCAAAAGGACGGCTTCAATACTTAGTAAATGCAAACTAAGGTATAATCGAAATGCTGAAACCTTTAATCTGAGAGTTTTGAAGTCGCTGATTTCGAATCTGATTTCAAAATTTGGAATTTCAATAGGACGGCTTCAATACTTCGTAAATGCTAACTAAGGTATAATCGAAAGGCTGAAACCTTTATTCTGAGAGTTTTGAAGTCGCTGATTTCGAATCTGATTTCAAAATTTGGAATTTCAAAAGGACTGTTTCAATACTTCGCAAATGCTAACGAAGGTATAATCGAAAGGCTGAAACCTTTATTCTGAGAGTTTTGAAGTTGCTGATTTCGAATCTGATTTCAAAATTTGGAATTTCAAAAGGACTTTTTCAATACTTCGCAAATGCTAACGAAGGTATAATCGAAAGGCTGAAACCTTTATTCTGAGAGTTTTGAAGTTGCTGATTTCGAATCTGATTTCAAAATTTGGAATTTCAAAAGGACTGTTTCAATACTTCGCAAATGCTAACGAAGGTATAATCGAAAGGCTGAAACTTTTATTCTGAGAGTTTTGAAGTTGCTGATTTCGAATCTGATTTCAAAATTTGGAATTTCAAAAGGACGCCTTCAATACTACGCAAATGCTAACTAAGGTATAATCGAAAGGCTGAAACCTTTAATCTGAGAGTTTTGAAGTCGCTGATTTCAAATCTGATTTCAAAATTTGGAATTTCAAAAGGACGGCTTCAATACTACGCAAATGCTAACTAAGGTATAATCGAAAGGCCGAAACCTTTAATCTGAGAGTTTTGAAGTCGCTGATTTCAAATCTGATTTCAAAATTTGAAATTTGAAACGGACGGCTTCAATACTTAGTAAATGCAAACTAAGGTATAATCGAAATGCTGAAACCTTTAATCTGAGAATTTTGAAGTCGCTGATTTCAAATCATTTCAAAATTTGGCATTTCAAAAGGACGTCTTCAATACTTCGTAAATACTAACTAAGGTATAATCGAAAGGCTGAAACCTTTAATCTGAGTTTTGAAGTCGCTAATTTCAAATCTGATTTCAAAATTTGGCATTTCAAAAGGACGTCTTCAATACTTCGTAAATGCTAACTAAGGTATAATCGAAAGGCTGAAACCTTTAATCTGAGTTTTGAAGTCGCTAATTTCAAATCTGATTTCAAAATTTGGAATTTCAAAAGGACGGCTTCAATACTTCGTAAATGCTAACTAAAGTATAATCGAAAGTCTGAAACCTTTAATCTGAGTTTTGAAGACGCTAATTACAAATCTGATTACAAAATTTGGAATTTCAAAAGGACGGCTTCAATACTTCGAAAATGCTAACTAAGGTATAATCGAAAGGCTGAAACCTTTAATCTGAGAGTTTTGAAGTCGCTGATTTCAAATCTGATTTCAAAATTTGTAATTTCAAAAGAACGGCTTCACTACTTCGTAAATGCTAACTAAGGTATAATCGAAACGCTGAAACCTTTATTCTGAGAGTTTTGAAGTCGCTGATTTCAAATCTAATTTCAAAACTTGGAATTTCAAAAGGACTGCTTCAATACTTCGCAAATGCTAACGAAGGTATAATCGAAAGGCTGAAACCTTTATTCCGAGAGTTTTGAAGTTGCTGATTTCGAATCTGATTTCAAAATTTGGAATTTCAAAAGGACGGCTTCAATACTTAGTAAATGCAAACTAAGGTATAATCGAATTGCTGAAACCTTTAATCTGAGAGTTTTGAAGTCGCTGATTTCAAATCTGATTTCAAAATTTGGAATTTCAAAAGGACGGCTTCAATACTTCGTAAATGCAAACTAAGGTATAATCGAAATGCTGAAACCTTTAATCTGAGAGTTTTGAAGTCGCTGATTTCAAATCTGATTTCAAAATTTGGAATTTCAAAAGGACGGCTTCAATACTTCGCAAATACTAACTAAGGTGTAATCGAACGGCAGAACCATTAATCTGCGAGTTTTGAAGTCGCTGATTTCAAATCTGATTTCAAAATTTGAAATTTCAAAAGGACGGCTTCAATATTTCGTCAGTACTGACTAAAGTATAATTAAATTGTCAAAACCTATTATCTAACGGTTTTTGAGGTCGCTGATTTCAAATCTATTTCAAAATTTGGAACTTCAAAAGGACTTCTTCAATATTTCGTCAATACTGACTAAGGTGTAATCGAACGGCAGAAACCATTAATCTGAGAGTTTTAATGTCGCTGATTTCAAATCTGATTTCAAAATTTGGAATTTCAAAAGGACGGCTTCAGTACTTCTGAAATGCTAACTAAGGTATAATCGAAAGGCTGAAACTTTTATTCTGAGAGTTTTGATGTCGCTGATTTCAAATCTGATTTCAAAATTTGGAATTTCAAAAGGTCGGCTTCAGTACTTCGTAAATGCTAACTAAGGTATAATCGAAAGTCTGAAACCTTTAATCTGAGTTTTGAAGACGCTAATTTCAAATCTGATTACAAAATTTGGAATTTCAAAAGGACGGCTTCAATACTTCGTAAATGCTAACTAAGGTATAATCGAAAGGCTGAAAACTTTAATCCAAGAGTTTTGAAGTCGCTGATTTCAAATCTGATTTCAAAATTTGGAATTTCAAAAGAACGGCTTCACTACTTCGTAAATGCTAACTAAGGTATAATCGAAAGGCTGAAACCTTTATTCTGAGAGTTTTGAAGACGCTGATTTCAAAATTTGGAATTTCAAAAGGACTGCTTCAATACTTAGCAAATATTAACGAAGGTATAATCAAAAGGCTGAAATCTTTATTCTGAGAGTTTTTAAGTCGCTGATTTCGAATCTAATTTCAAAATTTGGAATTTCAAAAGGACGGCTTCAATACTTAGTAAATGCAAACTAAGGTATAATCGAAATGCTGAAACCTTTAATCTGAGAGTTTTGAAGTCGCTGATTTCGAATCTGATTTCAAAATTTGGAATTTCAAAAGGAAGGCTTCAATACTTAGTAAATGCAAACTAAGGTATAATCGAATTGCTGAAACCTTTAATCTGAGAGTTTTGAAGTCGCTGATTTCGAATCTGATTTCAAAATTTGGAATTTCAAAAGGACGGCTTCAATACTTCGTAAATGGAAACTAAGGTATAATCGAAATGCTGAAACCTTTAATCTGAGAGTTTTGAAGTCGCTGATTTCAAATCTGATTTCAAAATTTGGAATTTCAAAAGGACGGCTTCAATACTTCGCAAATGCTAACGAAGGTATAATCGAAAGGCTGAAACCTTTATTCTGAGAGTTTTGAAGTTGCTGATTTCGAATCTGATTTCAAAATTTGGAATTTCAAAAGGACGGCTTCAATACTTAGTAAATGCAAACTAAGGTATAATCGAATTGCTGAAACCTTTAATCTGAGAGTTTTGAAGTCGCTGATTTCGAATCTGATTTCAAAATTTGGAATTTCAAAAGGACGGCTTCAATACTTCGTAAATGGAAACTAAGGTATAATCGAAATGCTGAAACCTTTAATCTGAGAGTTTTGAAGTCGCTGATTTCAAATCTGATTTCAAAATTTGTAATTTCAAAAGGACGGCTTCAATACTTCGAAAATGCTAACTAAGGTATAATCGAAAGGCTGAAACCTTTAATCTGAGAGTTTTGAAGTCGCTGATTTCAAATCTGATTTCAAAATTTGTAATTTCAAAAGAACGGCTTCACTACTTCGTAAATGCTAACTAAGGTATAATCGAAAGGCTGAAACCTTTAATCTGAGAGTTTTGAAGTCGCTGATTTCAAATCTGATTTCAAAATTTGTAATTTCAAAAGAACGGCTTCAATACTTCGAAAATGCTAACTAAGGTATAATCGAAAGGCTGAAACCTTTAATCTGAGAGTTTTAAAGTCGCTGCTTTCAAATCTGATTTCAAAATTTGTAATTTCAAAAGAACGGCTTCAATACTTCGAAAATGCTAACTAAGGTATAATCGAAAGGCTGAAACCTTTAATCTGAGAGTTTTGAAGTCGCTGATTTCAAATCTGATTTCAAAATTTGTAATTTCAAAAGAACGGCTTCACTACTTCGTAAATGCTAACTAAGGTATAATCGAAAGGCTGAAACCTTTAATCTGAGAGTTTTGAAGTCGCTGATTTCGAATCTGATTTCAAAATTTGTAATTTCAAAAGGACGGCTTCAATACTTCGTAAATGCAAACTAAGGTATAATCGAAATGCTGAAATCTTTAATCTGAGAGTTTTGAAGTCGCTGATTTCAAATCTGATTTCAAAATTTGGAATTTCAAAAGGACGGCTTCAATACTTCGTAAATACTAACTAAGGTGTAATCGAACGGCAGAACCATTAATCTGCGAGTTTTGAAGTCGCTGATTTCAAATCTGATTACAAAATTTGGAATTTCAAAAGGACGGCTTCAATACTTCGAAAATGCTAACTAAGGTATAATCGAAAGGCTGAAACCTTTATTCTGAGAGTTTTGAAGTCGCTGATTTCAAATCTAATTTCAAAACTTGGAATTTCAAAAGGACTGCTTCAATACTTCGCAAATGCTAACGAAGGTATAATCGAAAGGCTGAAACCTTTATTCTGAGAGTTTTGAAGTCGCTGATTTCGAATCTGATTTCAAAATTTGGAATTTCAAAAGGACGGCTTCAATACTTAGTAAATGCAAACTAAGGTATAATCGAATTGCTGAAACCTTTAATCTGAGAGTTTTGAAGTCGCTGATTTCGAATCTGATTTCAAAATTTGGAATTTCAAAAGGACGGCTTCAATACTTCGTAAATGCTAACTAAGGTATAATCGAAAGGCTGAAAACTTTAATCTAAGAGTTTTGAAGTCGCTGATTTCAAATCTGATTTCAAAATTTGGAATTTCAAAAGAACGGCTTCACTACTTCGTAAATGCTAACTAAGGTATAATCGAAAGGCTGAAACCTTTATTCTGAGAGTTTTGAAGTCGCTGATTTCAAAATTTGGAATTTCAAAAGGACTGCTTCAATACTTAGCAAATATTAACGAAGGTATAATCAAAAGGCTGAAATCTTTATTCTGAGAGTTTTTAAGTCGCTGATTTCGAATCTAATTTCAAAATTTGGAATTTCAAAAGGACGGCTTCAATACTTAGTAAATGCAAACTAAGGTATAATCGAAATGCTGAAACCTTTAATCTGAGAGTTTTGAAGTCGCTGATTTCGAATCTGATTTCAAAATTTGGAATTTCAAAAGGAAGGCTTCAATACTTAGTAAATGCTAACTAAGGTATAATCGAAAGTCTGAAACCTTTAATCTGAGTTTTGAAGACGCTAATTACAAATCTGATTACAAAATTTGGAATTTCAAAAGGACGGCTTCAATACTTCGAAAATGCTAACTAAGGTATAATCGAAAGGCTGAAACCTTTAATCTGAGAGTTTTGAAGTCGCTGATTTCAAATCTGATTTCAAAATTTGTAATTTCAAAAGAACGGCTTCACTACTTCGTAAATGCTAACTAAGGTATAATCGAAAGGCTGAAACCTTTATTCTGAGAGTTTTGAAGTCGCTGATTTCAAATCTGATTACAAAACTTGGAATTTCAAAAGGACTGCTTCAATACTTCGCAAATGCTAACGAAGGTATAATCGAAAGGCTGAAACCTTTATTCTGAGAGTTTTGAAGTTGCTGATTTCGAATCTGGTTTCAAAATTTGGAATTTCAAAAGGACGGCTTCAATACTTAGTAAATGCAAACTAAGGTATAATCGAATTGCTGAAACCTTTAATCTGAGAGTTTTGAAGTCGCTGATTTCGAATCTGATTTCAAAATTTGGAATTTCAAAAGGACGGCTTCAATACTTCGTAAATGGAAACTAAGGTATAATCGAAATGCTGAAACCTTTAATCTGAGAGTTTTGAAGTCGCTGATTTCAAATCTGATTTCAAAATTTGGAATTTCAAAAGGACGGCTTCAATACTTCGAAAATGCTAACTAAGGTATAATCGAAAGGCTGAAACCTTTAATCTGAGAGTTTTGAAGTCGCTGATTTCAAATCTGATTTCAAAATTTGTAATTTCAAAAGAACGGCTTCACTACTTCGTAAATGCTAACTAAGGTATAATCGAAAGGCTGAAACCTTTAATCTGAGAGTTTTGAAGTCGCTGATTTCAAATCTGATTTCAAAATTTGTAATTTCAAAAGAACGGCTTCAATACTTCGAAAATGCTAACTAAGGTATAATCGAAAGGCTGAAACCTTTAATCTGAGAGTTTTGAAGTCGCTGATTTCAAATCTGATTTCAAAATTTGTAATTTCAAAAGAACGGCTTCAATACTTCGAAAATGCTAACTAAGGTATAATCGAAAGGCTGAAACCTTTAATCTGAGAGTTTTGAAGTCGCTGATTTCAAATCTGATTTCAAAATTTGTAATTTCAAAAGAACGGCTTCACTACTTCGTAAATGCTAACTAAGGTATAATCGAAAGGCTGAAACCTTTAATCTGAGAGTTTTGAAGTCGCTGATTTCGAATCTGATTTCAAAATTTGTAATTTCAAAAGGACGGCTTCAATACTTCGTAAATGCAAACTAAGGTATAATCGAAATGCTGAAACCTTTAATCTGAGAGTTTTGAAGTCGCTGATTTCAAATCTGATTTCAAAATTTGGAATTTCAAAAGGACGGCTTCAATACTTCGTAAATACTAACTAAGGTGTAATCGAACGGCAGAACCATTAATCTGCGAGTTTTGAAGTCGCTGATTTCAAATCTGATTACAAAATTTGGAATTTCAAAAGGACGGCTTCAATACTTCGAAAATGCTAACTAAGGTATAATCGAAAGGCTGAAACCTTTAATCTGAGAGTTTTGAAGTCGCTGATTTCAAATCTAATTTCAAAACTTGGAATTTCAAAAGGACTGCTTCAATACTTCGCAAATGCTAACGAAGGTATAATCGAAAGGCTGAAACCTTTATTCTGAGAGTTTTGAAGTTGCTGATTTCGAATCTGATTTCAAAATTTGGAATTTCAAAAGGACGGCTTCAATACTTAGTAAATGCAAACTAAGGTATAATCGAATTGCTGAAACCTTTAATCTGAGAGTTTTGAAGTCGCTGATTTCGAATCTGATTTCAAAATTTGGAATTTCAAAAGGACGGCTTCAATACTTCGTAAATGCAAACTAAGGTATAATCGAAATGCTGAAACCTTTAATCTGAGAGTTTTGAAGTCGCTGATTTCAAATCTGATTTCAAAATTTGGAATTTCAAAAGGACGGCTTCAATACTTCGTAAATACTAACTAAGGTGTAATCGAACGGCAGAACCATTAATCTGCGAGTTTTGAAGTCGCTGATTTCAAATCTGATTTCAAAATTTGAAATTTCAAAAGGACGGCTTCAATATTTCGTCAATACTGACTAAAGTATAATTAAATTGTCAAAACCTATTATCTAACGGTTTTTGAGGTCGCTGATTTCAAATCTATTTCAAAATTTGGAACTTCAAAAGGACTTCTTCAATATTTCGTCAATACTGACTAAGGTGTAATCGAACGGCAGAAACCATTAATCTGAGAGTTTTAATGTCGCTGATTTCAAATCTGATTTCAAAATTTGGAATTTCAAAAGGACGGCTTCAGTACTTCTGAAATGCTAACTAAGGTATAATCGAAAGGCTGAAACTTTTATTCTGAGAGTTTTGATGTCGCTGATTTCAAATCTGATTTCAAAATTTGGAATTTCAAAAGGTCGGCTTCAGTACTTCGCAAATGCTAACTAAGGTATAATCGAAAGTCTGAAACCTTTAATCTGAGTTTTGAAGACGCTAATTTCAAATCTGATTACAAAATTTGGAATTTCAAAAGGACGGCTTCAATACTTCGTAAATGCTAACTAAGGTATAATCGAAAGGCTGAAAACTTTAATCTAAGAGTTTTGAAGTCGCTGATTTCAAATCTGATTTCAAAATTTGGAATTTCAAAAGAACGGCTTCACTACTTCGTAAATGCTAACTAAGGTATAATCGAAAGGCTGAAACCTTTATTCTGAGAGTTTTGAAGTCGCTGATTTCAAAATTTGGAATTTCAAAAGGACTGCTTCAATACTTAGCAAATGCTAACAAAGTTATAATCGAAAGGCTGAAACCTTTATTCTGAGAGTTTTGAAGTTGCTGATTTCAAATCTGATTTCAAAATTTGGAATTTCAAAAGGACGGCTTCAATACTTAGTAAATGCAAACTAAGGTATAATCGAAATGCTGAAACCTTTAATCTGAGAGTTTTGAAGTCGCTGATTTCAAATCTGATTTCAAAATTTGGAATTTCAAAATGACGGCTTCAATACTTCGTAAATACTAACTAAGGTGTAATCGAACGGCAGAACCATTAATCTGCGAGTTTTGAAGTCGCTGATTTCAAATCTGATTTCAAAATTTGAAATTTAAAAAGGACGGCTTCAATATTTCGTCAATACTGACTAAAGTATAATTAAATTGTCAAAACCTATTATCTAACGGTTTTTGAGGTCGCTGATTTCAAATCTATTTCAAAATTTGGAACTTCGAAAGGACTTCTTCAATATTTCGTCAATACTGACTAAGGTGTAATCGAACGGCAGAAACCATTAATCTGAGAATTTTAATTTCGCTGATTTCAAATCTGATTTCAAAATTTGGAATTTCAAAAGGACGGCTTCAGTACTTAGTAAATGCAAACTAAGGTATAATCGAAATGCTGAAACCTTTAATCTGAGAGTTTTGAAGTCGCTGATTTCGAATCTGATTTCAAAATTTGGAATTTCAAAAGGACGGCTTCAATACTTCGTAAATGCAAACTAAGGTCTAATCGAAATGCTGAAACCTTTAATCTGAGAGTTTTGAAGTCGCTGATTTCAAATCTGATTTCAAAATTTGGAATTTCAAAAGGACGGCTTCAATACTTCGTAAATACTAACTAAGGTGTAATCGAACGGCAGAACCATTAATCTGCGAGTTTTGAAGTCGCTGATTTCAAATCTGATTTCAAAATTTGGAATTTCAAAAGGACTGCTTCAATACTTAGCAAATGCTAACGAAGGAATAATCAAAAGGCTGAAACCTTTATTCTGAGAGTTTTGAAGTCGCTGATTTCGAATCTGATTTCAAAATTTGGAATTTCAAAAGGACGGCTTCAATACTTCGTAAATGCAAACTAAGGTATAATCGAAATGCTGAAACCTTTAATCTGAGAGTTTTGAAGTCGCTGATTTCAAATCTGATTTCAAAATTTGGAATTTCAAAAGGACAGCTTCAATACTTCGTAAATACTAACTAAGGTGTAATCGAACGGCAGAACCATTAATCTGAGAGTTTTGAAGTCGCTGATTTCGAATCTGATTTCAAAATTTGGAATTTCAAAAGGACGGCTTCAATACTTCGTAAATACTAACTAAGGTGTAATCGAACGGCAGAAACATTAATCTGAGAGTTTTGAAGTAGCTGATTTCAAATCTGATTTCAAAATTTGGAATTTCAAAAGGACGGCTTCAATATTTCGTCAATACTGACTAAAGTATAATTAAATTGTCAAAACCTATTATCTAACGGTTTTTGAGGTCGCTGATTTCAAATCTATTTCAAAATTTGAAACTTCAAAAGGACTTCTTCAATATTTCGTCAATACTAACTTAAGCAAAAGTAAATTGCTAAAACCTGTAGTCTGGGGGTTTTTAAAGTCGCTGATTTCAAAATTTGGAACTTCAAAAGAACGGCTTCGATATTTCGTCAATACTAATTAAAGTATAATTAAATGGCCAAAACCTATAACCTGATGTTTTCTGAAGTCGATGAATTCGAATCTGATTGCAAAATTTGGAATTTCAAACGGACCGCTTCAATACCTCCTAAATGCTAACTAAGGTATAATCGAAAGACTGAAACCTTTAATATGAGAGCTTTGAAGTCGCTGATTTCAAATCTGATTTCAAAATTTGGAATTTCAAAAGGACGGCTTCAATACTTCGCAAGTGCTAACTAAGGTATAATCGAAAGGCTGAAATCTTTATTCTGAGAGTTTTGAAGTCGCTGATTTCAAATCTGATTTCAAAATTTGGAATTTCAAAAGGACGGCTTCAATATTTCGTCAATACTGACTAAAGTATAATTAAATTGTCAAAACCTATTATCTAACGGTTTTTGAGGTCGCTGATTTCAAATCTATTTCAAAATTTGGAACTTCAAAAGGACTTCTTCAATATTTCGTCAATACTGACTAAGGTGTAATCGAACGGCAGAAACCATTAATCTGAGAGTTTTAATGTCGCTGATTTCAAATCTGATTTCAAAATTTGGAATTTCAAAAGGACGGTTTCAGTACTTCTGAAATGCTAACTAAGGTATAATCGAAAGGCTGAAACTTTTATTCTGAGAGTTTTGATGTCGCTGATTTCAAATCTGATTTCAAAATTTGGAATTTCAAAAGGTCGGCTTCAGTACTTCGTAAATGCTAACTAAGGTATAATCGAAAGTCTGAAACCTTTAATCTGAGTTTTGAAGACGCTAATTTCAAATCTGATTACAAAATTTGGAATTTCAAAAGGACGGCTTCAATACTTCGTAAATGCTAACTAAGGTATAATCGAAAGGCTGAAAACTTTAATCTAAGAGTTTTGAAGTCGCTGATTTCAAATCTGATTTCAAAATTTGGAATTTCAAAAGAACGGCTTCACTACTTCGTAAATGCTAACTAAGGTATAATCGAAAGGCTGAAACCTTTATTCTGAGAGTTTTGAAGTCGCTGATTTCAAATCTGATTTCAAAATTTGGAATTTCAAAAGGACTGCTTCAATACTTAGCAAATGCTAACGAAGGTATAATCAAAAGGCTGAAACCTTTATTCTGAGAGTTTTGAAGTCGCTGATTTCGAATCTATTTTCAAAATTTGGAATTTCAAAAGGACTGCTTCAATACTTAGTAAATGCAAACTAAGATATAATCGAAATGCTGAAACCTTTAATCTGAGAGTTTTGAAGTCGCTGATTTCGAATCTGATTTCAAAATTTGGAATTTCAAAAGGACGGCTTCAATACTTCGTAAATACTAACTAAGGTGTAATCGAACGGCAGAAACATTAATCTGCGAGTTTTGAAGTAGCTGATTTCAAATCTGATTTCAAAATTTGGAATTTCAAAAGGACGGCTTCAATATTTCGTCAATACTGACTAAAGTATAATTAAATTGTCAAAACCTATTATCTAACGGTTTTTGAGGTCGCTGATTTCAAATCTATTTCAAAATTTGGAACTTCAAAAGGACTTCTTCAATATTTCGTCAATACTAACTTAAGCAAAAGTAAATTGCTAAAACCTGTAGTCTGGGGGTTTTTAAAGTCGCTGATTTCAAAATTTGGAACTTCAAAAGAACGGCTTCGATATTTCGTCAATACTAACTAAAGTATAATTAAATGGCCAAAACCTATAACCTGATGTTTTCTGAAGTCGCTGAATTCGAATCTGATTGCAAAATTTGGAATTTCAAACGGACGGCTTCAATACCTCCTAAATGCTAACTAAGGTATAATCGAAAGACTGAAACCTTTAATATGAGAGCTTTGAAGTCGCTGATTTCAAATCTGATTTAAAAATTTGGAATTTCAAAAGGACGGCTTCAATACTTCGCAAATGCTAACTAAGGTATAATCGAAAGGCTGAAATCTTTATTCTGAGAGTTTTGAAGTCGCTGATTTCAAATCTGATTTCAAAATTTGGAATTTCAAAAGGACGGCTTCAATACTTCGCAAATGCTAACTAAGGTATAATCGAAAGGCTGAAACCTTTAACCTGAGAGTTTTGAAGTCGCTGATTTCAAATCTGATTTCAAAATTTGGAATTTCAAAAGGACGGCTTCACTACTTAGTAAATGCTAACTAAGGTATAATCGAAAGGCCGAAACCTTTAATCTGAGAGTTTTGAAGTCGCTGATTTCAAATCTGATTTCAAAATTTGGAATTTCGAAAGGACGGCTTCAATACTTCGTAAATACTGACTAAGGTGTAATCGAACGGCAGAAACCATTGATCTGATAGTATTGATGTCGCTGATTTAAAATCTGAATTCAAAATTTGGATTTTCAAAAGGACGGCTTGAGTACTTCGTAAATACTGACTAAGATGTAATCGAACGGCAGAAACCTTTAATCTGAGAGTTTTGAAGTCGCTAATTTCAAATCTGATTTCAAAATTTGGAATTTCAAAAGGACGGCTTCAATATTTTGTCAATACTAACTAAAGTATAATTAAATTGTCAAAATCTATTATCTAACGGTTTTTGAGGTCGCTGATTTCAAATCTATTTCAAAATTTGGAACTTCAAAAGGACTTCTTCAATATTTCCTCAATACTAACTTAAGTATAAGTAAATTGCTAAAACCTGTAGTCTGGGGGATTTTAAAGTCGCTGATTTCAAAATTTGGAACTTCAAAAGAACGGCTTCGATATTTCGTCAATACTAACTAAAGTATAATTAAATTGCCAAAACCTATAATCTAAGGTTTTCTGAAGTCGCTGAATTCAAATCTGATTTCAAAATTTGGAATTTCAAAAGGACGGCTTCAATACCTCCTAAATGCTAACTAAGGTATAATCGAAAGACTGAAACCTTTAATATGAGAGTTTTGAAGTCGCTGATTTCAAATCTGATTTCAAAATTTGGAATTTCAAAAGGACGGCTTCAATACTTCGTAAATACTAAGGTGTAATCGAACTGCAGAAACCATTGATCTGATAGTTTTGATGTCGCTGATTTAAAATCTGATTTCAAAATTTGGAATTTCAAAAGGACGGCTTCAATACTTCGCAAATGCTAACTAAGGTATAATTGAAAGGCAGAAACCTTTAATCTCATAGTTTTGAAGTCGCTGATTTCAAATCTGATTTCAAAATTTGGAATTTCAAAAGGACGGCTTCAATACTTCGCAAATGATAACTAAGGTATAATCGAAAGACTGAAACCTTTAATCTGAGAGTTTTGAAGTCGCTGATTTCAAATCTGATATCAAAATTTGGAATTTGATAAGGACGGCTTCAATACTTCGTAAATACTAACTAAGGTGTAATCGAACTGCAGAAACCATTAATCTGCGTGTTTTGAAGTCGCTGATTTCAAATCTGATTTCAAAATTTGGAATTTCAAAAGGACTGCTTCAATACTTCGTAAATGCTAACTAAGGTATAATCGAAAGGCTGAAACCTTTAATCTGAGTTTTGAAGTCGCTGATTTCAAATCTGATTTCAAAATTTGGAATTTCAAAAGGACGGCTTCAATACTTTCTTAAATGCTAACTAAGGTATAATCGAAAGGCTGAAACTTTTAATCTGAGAGTTTTGAAGTCGCTGATTTCAAATCTGATTTCAAAAGGTCGGCTTCAATACTTCCTAAATGATAACTAAGGTATAATCGAGATGCTGAAACCTTGAATCTGAGAGTTTTGAAGTCGATGATTTCAAATCTGATTTCAAAATTTGGAATTTCAAAAGGACGGCTTCACTACTTCGTAAATGCTAACTAATGTATAATCGAAAGGCCGAAACCTTTAATCTGAGAGTTTTGAAGTCGCTGATTTCAAATCTGATTTCAAAATTTGGAATTTGATAAGGACGGCTTCAATACTTCGTAAATACTAACTAAGGTGTAATCGAACGGCAGAAACCATTAATCTGCGTGTTTTGAAGTCGCTGATTTCAAATCTGATTTCAAAATTTGGAATTTCAAAAGGACTGCTTCAATACTTCGTAAATGCTAACTAAGGTATAATCGAAAGTCTGAAACCTTTAATCTGAGTTTTGAAGACGCTAATTTCAAATCTGATTACAAAATTTGGAATTTCAAAAGGACGGCTTCAATACTTCGTAAATGCTAACTAAGGTATAATCGAAAGGCTGAAACCTTTAATCTGAGAGTTTTGAAGTCGCTGATTTCAAATCTGATTTCAAGATTTGGAATTTCAAAAGGACGGCTTCAATACTTCGTCAATAATTGCTTAACTTTGAATTAAATGTTTGAAACTTGACATCTGTGGGTTTTTGAGGTTGCTGCTTTTAGATTTGCTGTCAAAGTTTATAAATTGTAAAGGACTAATCCAATATTCATTATTTTATTATTTTGTATTCCAGTATTTTTGTTGTATCTTTAGTAAAGCATAAATTATTTAGAATGACTTGTTGTTCTTTGATAATCGGTGATCTTAGTTTTTACACTGTAGATGATAGCTGAAACCCATTTCTTCAGCAATAATTGTTAAAAATCGTCGATGAAAATGTTTAAATATAAGCCAGTGCAAGTTCCTGACTATTATTTCTTACATAAATTTAATTACTGGTCTAATCTTATGCTTTATTTTTCAATTAGCTAATTCATTATGGAATTGTGTTTTCAATTAATAAATTCCCGTATTGCCATAAATTATATTATTTTTAATATATTAACCACATATATTTAACACAATTTGCTTAATATGTAATCTGTCAAGTACGGTTAATATTGGGCAAAAAATGAAGTGAATTCTTAGTACTATTTTCGTCTAGTAGATGTAATTAAAAAATAAACGTTAAAACGCAACACGTATGTAGAAATTTGCTCTTGGTCACGTCCTGTTTTAATTTAAGAAATACCTTGTAAGCATGTTTGAATTTACTTTTATTATGTAGCAATGAGTATTAATGATTTTTCTTCATAGCTTGTTATCAGTTGTTCATTTTGTACTGACAACAGAATTTTTATTAGCTTAATAAAAATATAAAAAATACTACATTGCATAATTAAACAATTCAAATTTTTTATTATAAAATATGATAAATAACTTTAATTCAGGAAAGTTTTGGCAATGCGTAATTTATAATAATTGCATACCTTAAAAATAAATTATACATTAATAAAGAAATAAATACCAGTCCTTTTAAGAAATTGTTATTATTAGTCAGTAATATTTTTTGCTGTATCTTATTAAAACATAAATTATGTAGAATGGCTTTTTATTTATTAGTTAAACTAGTTGAAGAACATTTTATAAACACATTGTTAAATTTACAAGATCGAAAATTGCCCCTCTTCTTAAAGTTTTCGTAACTTATTTCTAACCCTGGTCATCAGTTAAAACTGTACCAAATTTTAAGTATGTAAAGTCATTCAAAAGGTTTACAACTCCAGAAGATTGTGGTTTGACATAATAAAATTCTTTTTACTTTTCATTTTACAAGAATCATAATTTTTATAATTGTGCCAAATATCAAGTTTGTATGTAATCTAGAAATTCAGCAGTTATAAAGATTATTTAATTTCATTACTTAAATAGAGTAACTTGATAACGCCGACAGACAAAATTGATAAACTGTTTTAAAAACGAAATTACATCAAATGCAAAATCAGCGACCTAAAATAGTCCCAGACATCAAGTTTATGCAAATGAGTCATATTTTAATTATTATGGACGCCATATCTCATCCGTCCTTTAAAATTTGCAAACGTTGACAATAAATTTGAAATTAGCGACCTGAAAAACCCCTTTGTAGAAAATTTCATACAAATTCAATAATATTTCGAGTTTTATGATGTTTTTATGCATATAATGTATTATATATATATATATATATATATATATATATATATCTATAGGGCACCACTATGCGTCCCCCCATGTAAAATCTTAGGTTCAAGCAGCGTCCGAAGTCACTCGGCGTCCGGATATACGGACGCTGGGTGACTAGTGCCTCAAAATTACACCACATGAAGCTTAAAGTGTCTAGATGACGAAAATGTAAAAATTAGCTGTGCGCAGTTTGACACCCATTCCTGATTCGTGTATAAAATCGTAGTTCGAGCGTTTGCCACACGCAGCGCTAATAGCGCGGGATTTGTATACATTTGTATACAAATTTATGGCATAGGTTTACCCTGCGTCCGCATATTTAACAAGAATTGTGTTGGTAACACTGATGGCTTCGTGTCTAGACAGTGACGTCATTTCAACGGGACTTCACTTTATGCATTGTATTTCTGAGTAAAGATTGCGTCATTTAAGGTGACAAAAATTCTTACATATTATATTTTGTTAAAGCTGTTTAATAAACACTTTACGTTTCATTTATGCGTCATGTAAATTTCGTTTAAACCGGTTTTAATTGCTCTTACAAATGGGCGATAATTTTAATAAAATCGTAAGATTTAATTCAAAGCTCTATTGATTTAAGTAAAACAAACGTAACTATTATTATATTATCATTCAGTATTTAATCAATCACTGATGCTGTTAGCTAATAATAAATCTTATCCCCTTTTATATTTTAAAATTTTTAAAAATTATTTGTTTGTGAGTCAGACAGTGACATCATTTCAAACGGAACTTCTTACGCATTAAAATATTGAAATTAAATAAACTTTATAACTTCTAAATTGTCAAATGACATACAAACTTGACATTTGGCACAGTTATAGGAATTAGGATTCTTGTAAAGAAAAAATAAAACAATGTTATTATGTCAACCCCCGTACCCCGTTTTAGGGGTTGTAAAACTTTTAGATGAAATTTGGTATAATTATAGGATTTAAGATTCTTGTAAACAGAAATATTTAAAAAATGTTATTACGTCAACCTCTGCATCCCGTTCGGGGGGTTGTAAGACTTCTAGATGACATACAAACTTGAAATTTGGTTTAGTTATAGGGTTTAGGGTTCTCGTAAAGAGAAAAATCAAAAATATTAAAATGTCAACCCTCCCACCCCCTTTTGAGTTATAAATCTTGTAGATGACGTACAAACTTGAGATTTTGACATAGTTATAGAGTTCAGAATTCTTGTCAAAAGAAAAATAAACAATGGTAAAATTGCTACCCCCCACTCACATTGGGGGTTGTAAAACGTCTATATGACATACAAACTTGAAATTTGGTATGGTTATAGTGTTTAAGATTTTCCTAAAAAGAAAAATCAAAAATATTGAAATATCAACACTACCACCCCCTTTTGAGTTATAAAACTTCTAGATGACGTACAAACTTGAGGTTTTGACATAGTTATAGAGTTTAGAATTCTTGTCTAAAGAAAAATAAACAATGGTAAAATTTCTACCCCCCACTCACATTGGGGGTTGTAAAACTTCTATATGATATACAAACTTGAAATTTGGTATAATTATAGTATTTAAAATTTTTCTAAAGAGAAATATCAAAAATATTGAAATGTCAACCCTCCCACCCCCTTTTGAGTTATAAAACTTCTAGATGACGTACAAACTTGAGGTTTTGACATAGTTATAGAGTTTAGAATTCTTGTCAAAAGAAAAATAAACAATGGTAAAATTTCTACCCCCCACTCACATTGGGGGTTGTAAAACGTCTATATGACATACAAACTTGAAATTTGGTATGGTTATAGTGTTTGAAATTTTCCTGAAGGGAAAAATCAAAAATATTAAAATATCAACACTCCCACCCCCTTTTGAGTTATAAAACTTCTAGATGACGTACAAACTTTAGGTTTTGACATAGTTATAGAGTTTAGAATTCTTGTCAAAAGAAAAATAAACAATGGTAAAATTTCTACCCCCCACTCACATTGGGGGTTGTAAAACTTTTATATGATATACAAACTTGAAATTTGGTATAATTATACTATTTAAAATTTTTCTAAAGAGAAAAATCAAAAATATTAAAATGTCAACCCTCCCACCCCCTTTTGAGTTATAAAACTTCTAGATGACGTACAAATTTGAAATTTGGCATAGTTATAGAGTTTAGAATTCTTGTCAATATAAAAATAAACAATGGTAAAATTTCTACCCCGCACCCACATTGGGGGTTGTAAAACGTCTACATGACATACAAACTTGAAATTTGGTATAGTTATAGTGTTTAAAATTTTCCTAAAGAGAAAAATCAAAAATATTAAAATGTCAACCCCCCCACCCCCTTTTGAGTTATAAGACTTCTAGATGACGTACAAACTTGAGATTTTGACATAGTTATAGAGATTAGAATTCTTGTCGAAGGAAAAATAAACAGTGGTAAAACAACCCCCACTCACATTGGGTGTTGTAAAACTTCTATATGGCATACAAACTTAAAATTTTATATAGTTATAGAAGGCCAGTAACCGGGTAATTTATTTCTGCAATCTTCTACAGAATTGATTTTCTTGTTGGAAAATGTTCGGAGGTGTTCCCTGAATGTAACGGTTGGGAATGAAGTTGTCGGGACGGGGGCGGTTGAGCGCTAGCCGCCATCTTGGAAAACATGTTTTATCAAATATCTCGTGAACCGCGCATCGTACGACAAGAATAGTGTAGATCGTTTTTTTGAAATTCTGCCTTATGCTTTATATAAATGGAAGTATATCTGATTAACGTCCAAGTGTACGCAAAAAACGTGTTTGTCTTTTTCTTAAATAATATAATAATGTAACAACTTTGGTTTTAAATTAATACTCTAGGAATGTTAAAACTTGCTTACTTTACTTGTTTTGGAAAACGATGTTTGTTAATTAAATTATGTCACATTTTTTACGTGAAAAATTAATTTTAGAGAAACTGTTCGTTCAAGTTACATTAGACATACAACTTTCCTAAAAGTTTGTAAAAAAAAATTTCAATAAGAGACGAGAAGAAAATTTTAATCAGAAAAAATTGCACATATACTAAGAAAAACCAACAATTATAAAATAACATTTAAAATCAACACTAACACTTTTTCATTTTTATTTAATGCTAAAGACAGAACACATGATATCATGAAATCGGGCATTTACCGTTTAAATTGTTCTTTTTGTATTTCGGTATATATTGGGGCAAACACTTCGAAATTTTGACATAAGATATAAAGAACACGTACGTCATTACAAAAATAAACATCCTGAAAAATCGAATTACGCCAAACACCTTTTAGAACAAAATCACACAATGACTCCTCAAAATAATATTAAATTCCTACATTTTTGTAATAACAAACGCAAATTAGACATTTTAGAAGCCTTTGAGATATACAAACACAAACTCTGGGTACCTTTAATGAATGAACAACTTGAGCTCAGTAATTCTCCGTTACTGGAAGTATTAGATGTTTAATTATGATTTTTATTATTATTTTATCTAGTTACCTATTTTGTATCTACCTTAGCGACGTGTTTGTTTTTAATTATATTACCTTTGATAATGACAGCATAGCTGTCGAAACAATATTGTCAGGTTGTATTTTAATAAAACTGTGAAACTTTTAATAATCTTTATTTATTTCATAATTATGGAGTTCCACAAAGTAAGGCTGGAAACAATAAACAATGGTGAAAAGTGTTTGGTATTCTATAATAAAAGACCATTGTTGATCGGTTAGTAGATCTAGGTACATAAAAGTAAATTTGACTAAGAAGACCAGAACACTGTAATTAGAAGAAGAATAAGAATAAGAATAATTTATTGGTGCAGCAGTACAAAATACCTTTGTTTACACTCGTCAACAAAACAATAAACATAATACAATAAACTGTATAACAATACGACCATTAGTAATGTTTTGTAAAATAAGAATACAAGACTAGAAAGATTTTTTCTTGATAGGAGTGAAGTTTCATTATCAATACTAAGCAGAGCCTGGTGATTACAATGCCTAATTGGATATTTACTATATGTTTTGTAGTAACAATATTTACAAAAGTTACGCAAAACATTTTCAAGAAGACAAATATATATTTCCTATCTTTAATGAAAGTAAACTATTTTTGACAAATTCAAGGTCAGTTATGTTTAAAAAATTTTAAACGTGTTTCTTTTAACATTCGTTTTTTTAGGGATATTCCATATAGGTTCTCTTTTGCAAATATTAATTTGATAAACCTTATTACAGCTGCAGTTCATATAAAGTACTTGTAAAAAATAATTTATTTGTGCAACACTCATTCGGGTCATTTAAAAATTAAATATCTTAAAATAAACACGTTCTAAGAATTCTATATGCGAACTTTATTACAATTAATTGTTTTTGTTCCTCAAGGCTTGTTTATAGTAACAAAATGCAACGGATATCCACATGTGTAAATTGATACTAAACTACCGTTGTGAATAAAAGGCATATAATATTTTATTTTATTTATGTCTGACCACTTTTTATTATAAAAAGTCATGTATTTTTTATAACAGTGATTATTACATTGCTATTTCACGATTCGTGTTAGTTATTACAAAGGTTTAAGTTAAAAAAATTGGATAGTTCTTTTACGAATTACGACGAAGTTTATAGTCGTTTTTCTAAAAAAATTAAACAAATCTTTGCAAAGCATCGAGTTTTACGGGAAATATAAACTTTAAATGCTTGTAACTTCGTTTACGAAGCTTCAAAAATTAACTAATTTTAGGGTACTTTCGCGTTTATCAACTCATATTTCAGAAACGAAGCCTTTAATCGAAAAAAGTCGTTCTTATAAAATTGTAGACCGCGATCTTTCGCTTCTAACGGCGCCACTTTTATATTTTTAGAGATTACAATAATTCCGTAAAAGAATAAAATTTAATACCAAACACAATTTAAATTGTATCGACGTCTCTACTCCTCGATAAGCCCCTCTTACGTTTCGGACCTCCTCGCGCAGCAGTTGTCAATGTTCTTGAGCAAATAAATACACCTAAAAATGTATTTCCTTTTTCTTTAATTAATTAATAGATGCCTAATATAAGTTTAATCGCATTAAGCATTTTTTTAAAATAAATAATTTAAATAGAATAATATTTTTATATCTTCGTTAATTACCCATTGCCTAATAATAATAAAACAGTACTCCAAAATAGTTAAAATTATAACATAGACATTTATGTTTTTCCAAATACTTGATACCAAAGAATCTCGCAAGTAACTTTTTATTTTTTGGCTAGTATCCTCTCCTGTATCGAGATAGTAAATTAACCAAGAACGAAAAAATGTAAAGACTTAGTTTTCCCTTAATAGGTATTAGTAGAGTTCAGCTAAGCCACGGATCACTGACATTACGGGTCACTACAACCCTATGTTTCATAAGAAATTAGTTTCAGTTGTGTATATTAAAGTATAAAATTTATGATATTGGAATTTAGGAGAAATTAAG
This sequence comes from Agrypnus murinus, assembly GCA_929113105.1. Classification (NCBI taxonomy): domain Eukaryota; kingdom Metazoa; phylum Arthropoda; class Insecta; order Coleoptera; family Elateridae; genus Agrypnus; species Agrypnus murinus. Next base: position 176,205,130 of record OV816027.1, read on the forward strand.
CAAGTTTTAACATTCCTAGAGTATTAATTTAAAACCAAAGTTATTACATTATTATATTATTTAAGAAAAAGACACACACGTTTTTTGCGTACACTTGGACGTTAATCAGATATACTTCCATTTATATAAAGCATTAAACAGAATTTCAAAAAAACGATCTATACTATTTTTGTCGTACGATGCACGGTTCACGAGATATTTGATAAAACGTGTTTTCCAAGATGGCGACTAGCGCTCAACCGCCCCGTCCCGACAACTTCATTCCAACCGTTACATTCAGGCAACACCTCCGAACATTTTCCAACAAGAAAATCAATTCTGTAGAAGATTGCAGAAATAAATTACCCGGTTATTGGCCTACTATAACTATATAAAATTTCAAGTTTGTATGTCATCTAGAAGATTTACAACCCCCAAGGTGGCCGGGGTCTGACATTTGAACATTTTCTTGTTTTCAGCTTTGCGAGAATTCTAAACCCTATAACTATATCAAATTTTAAGTTTGTATGTCATATAGAAGTTTTACAACCCCCAATGTGGGTGGGGATTGGAAATTTTACCATTGTTTATTTTTCTTTTGACAAGAATTCTAAACTCTATAACTATGTCAAAATCTCAAGTTTGTACGTCATCTAGAAGTTTTATAACTCAAAAGGGGGTGGGAGGGTTGACATTTTAATATTTTTGATTTTTCCCTTTAGGAAAATTTTAAACACTATAACTATACCAAATTTCAAGTTTGTATGTCTCATAGAAGTTTTACAACCCCCAATGTGGATGGGGGGTAGAAATTTTACCATTGTTTATTTTTCTTTTGACAAGAATTTTAAACTCTATAACTATGTCAAAATCTCAAGTTTGTACGTCATCTAGAAGTTTTATAACTCAAAAGGGGGAGGGAGGGTTGACATTTTAATATTTTTGATTTTTCACTTTAGGAAAATTTTAAACACCATAACTACACCAAATTTCAAGTTTGTATGTCATATAGATGTTTTACAACCCCCAATGTGGGTGGGGGTAGAAATTTTACCATTTATTTTGTCGACAAGAATTCTAACCTCTATAACTATGTCAAAGTCTCAAGTTTGTACGTCATCTAGAAGTTTTATAACTCAAAAGGGGGAGGGAGGGTTGACATTTTAATATTTTTGATTTTTCCCTTTAGGAAAATTTTAAACACCATAACTACACCAAATTTCAAGTTTGTATGTCATATAGATGTTTTACAACCCCCAATGTGGGTGGGGGTAGAAATTTTACCATTTATTTTGTTGACAAGAATTCTAACCTCTATAACTATGTCAAACTCTCAAGTTTGTACGTCATCTAGAAGTTTTATAACTCAAAAGGGGGTGGGAGGGTTGACATTTTAATATTTTTGATTTTTCACTTTAGGAAAATTTTAAACACTATAACTATACCAAATTTCAAGTTTGTATGTCTCATAGAAGTTTTACAACCACCAATGTGGATGAGGGGTAGAAATTTTACCATTGTTTATTTATCTTTGACAAGAATTTTAAACTCTATAACTATGTCAAAATCTCAATTTTGTACGTCATCTAGAAGTTTTATAACTCAAAAGGGGGTGGGAGGGTTGACATTTTAATATTTTTGATTTTTCCCTTTAGGAAAATTTTAAACACTATAACTATACCAAATTTCAAGTTTGTATGTCTCATAGAAGTTTTACAACCCCCAATGTGGATGGGGGGTAGAAATTTTACCATTGTTTATTTTTCTTTTGACAAGCATTTAAAACTCTATAACTATGTCAAAATCTCAAGTTTGGACGTCATCTAGAAGTTTTATAACTCAAAAGGGGGTGTGAGGGTTGACATTTTAATATTTTTGATTTTTCCCTTTAGGAAAATTTTAAACACCATAACTATACCTAATTTCAAGTTTGTATGTCATATAGATGTTTTACAACCCCCAATGTGGGTGGGGGTAGAAATTTTACCATTGTTTATTTTTTTGAAAAGAATTCTAACCTCCATAACTATGTCAAAGTCTCAAGTTTGTACGTCATCTAGAAGTTTTATAACTCAAAAGGGGGTGGGAGGGTTGACATTTTAATATTTTTGATTTTTCACTTTAGGAAAATTTTAAACACTATAACTATACCAAATTTCAAGTTTGTATGTCTCATAGAAGTTTTACAACCCCCAATGTGGATGGGGGGGTAGAAATTTTACCATTGTTTATTTTTCTTTTGACAAGAATTCTAACCTCTATAACTATGTCAAAGTCTCAAGTTTGTACGTCATCTAGAAGTTTTATATCTCAAAAGGGGTCGGGAGGGTTGACATTTTAATATTTTTGATTTTTCCCTTTAGGAAAATTTTAAACACTATAATTATACCAAATTTCAAGTTTGTATGTCTCATAGAAGTTTTACAACCCCCAATGTGGATGGGGGGGTAGAAATTTTACCATTGTTTATTTTTCTTTTGACAAGAATTCTAACCTCTATAACTATGTCAAAGTCTCAAGTTTGTACGTCATCTAGAAGTTTTATATCTCAAAAGGGGGCGGGAGGGTTGACATTTTAATATTTTTGATTTTTCCCTTTAGGAAAATTTTAAACACTATAACTATACCAAATTTCAAGTTTGTATGTCTCATAGAAGTTTTACAACCCCTAATGTGGATGGGGGGTAGAAATTTTACCATTGTTTATTTTTCTTTTGACAAGAATTCTAACCTCTATAACTATGTCAAAGTCTCAAGTTTGTACGTCATCTAGAAGTTTTATAACTCAAAAGGCGGAGGGAGGGTTGACATTTTAATATTTTTGATTTTTCCCTTTAGGAAAATTTTAAACACTATAACTATACCAAATTTCAAGTTTGTGTGTCTCATAGAAGTTTTACAACCCCCAATGTGGATGGGAGGTAGAAATTTTACCATTGTTTATTTTTCTTTTGACAAGAATTTTAAACTCTATAACTATGTCAAAATCTCAAGTTTGTACGTCATCTAGAAGTTTTATAACTCAAAAGGGGGAAGGGAGGGTTGACATTTTAATATTTTTGATTTTTCCCTTTAGGAAAACTTTAAACACTATAACTATACCAAATTTCAAGTTTGTATGTCATCCAGAATTTTTACAACCCCCAAATAAAGAGCGGGGGTTAAAAAAACTTAATAAAGAAATTGTATTTTTCTTTACGACAGTCTTAAACCCTATAACTATATCAAATTTCAAGTTCATGTGTCATCTGCAAGTTTTACAATCATATAAGAGGGTGCGGGGGATGATATAACAACATTTTTTTATATATTTTTTACAATAATCTTAAACTATAACTGTACCAAATTTCAAGTTTCTGTGTCATCTAGAAGCTTTACAAACCCTAAAGGGGTTGCGGAGGGTTAACATAATAACATTTTTCTATATCATTCTTTACGAGAACCCTAAACCCTATAACTGAACCAAATTTCAAGTTTTTATGTCATCTAGAAGTCTTACAACCCCCGAACGGGATGCAGAGGTTGACATAATTAACATTTTTTAAATATTTTTTTTACGAGAATCTTAAATCCTATAATTACACCAAATTTCAAATTTGTAAGTCATCTAAGATCTTTACAACCCCTAAAAGGGGGTACGGGGGTGACATGATAACATATAATCGTCATATTGTAAATCTTATTACGTCGAATTCGGTATCAGCGACCTTAGAAACCCCTTTGTACAAAATCTCATCTAAATCCAATAAAATTTCTAATTTTACGACATTTTTATGTTTATGGTACCTTAATAAAACTTATTTAAAACATTTTAAAAAAAATTCAGACACCAATGAATGGAAGTAAAAGATTTATTAAGTAGCTGTAATAAAACATAATTATTTTTGTCACTTAATGACTTATGAATCACTTATCCGCTATTTCGAATTACTTCCAGATGTTAAGTTTTATGCAAATAAATCAAATTTTAATTATTATGGCCACCATATCTCATCCGCCCTTTAAAATTTGCAAACGTTGACATCAAATTTGAAATCAGCGACCTGAAAAACCCCTTTGTAGAAAATTTCATACAAATTCAATAATATTTCGAGTTTTATGATGTTTTTATGCATATAGTATTTTAAATCTAAAAGCCTTTTAAATAAAATTCATACACATACAGAAACGAAACTAAAAGTATTTATTACATAGCGTTAATAAAATAGAATTATTTTTGCCAGTTTAAATGACGCAATCTTTACTCAGAAATGCAGAGAGTAACTCGACACCGCAGACAGGCAAAGGAATTCAAGCAGGCTGGCCAATACTGAAAAAATAAATGGACGCCGTATAAACCTATAGCTTGCATAAAATAAACAGACGCTGAATAAACCTAAAGCTTGCAAAAGACGCTGACTGATACCATCATTTATATACACTTATATACGCCGGACGCTGGGCGCTACGCTTTTGGTCCGGACGCATGGTAGGCCTTTATAGATATATATATATATATATATATATATATATTTGGGTTGATACAACGATTTACTGTACACATATACGTTTGCGAAGCGTAAACCGTTGGGATGTTCCAATAAACTAACCATTAGGTTAGTTTTACCGCAGCCGGAACTACCTACGATTAGTCCTCGCTTGCATCCTGCTCCCAATAATACACTGTGCTTAAAGACTGCCGGTGTTGCTGAACAAGTATCACGATTTATAACTGGTAAGCGATCTCTCTGTCTCACAAACTTTAGGCTGTTCCATGACGAACAACGTTGTGATAGATCCTATGCGAGTTTAGCATATATATTACAAACCTAGAAGCGAACTTCCAGTCACTCTTCTCCGGTCTTAGGGGTAAGTGCTATGAAACATACTCCTCGACAATCAACTGCTTCATCAACTCATAAAGGCAAAGGTGTTATCAACACTCTCATCAATAAGTTACCGGTGGAATTGCATTTACCTGGATATAACTACTGCGGACCTGGCACTCGATTGCGAGAACGACTTGCTCGTGGAGATCACGGTATCAATCCATTAGACGACGCATGTAAACAACACGACATAGCCTACTCCCAGTCCAATAAAGTGAGTGAACGTCATAAAGCGGACCAAATCCTAAGACACAGAGCGTGGGAGAGGTTTCGTTCTAAAGACGCTACGTTTGGAGAAAGAGCCGCAGCCCTTACCGTAGCTGGTATTATGAAGGGAAAAATGAAGTTGGGTATGGGGATTAAAAAAAAGAAACGGTCTTCATCGATGAAACGAGGTTTCCTTACGTTTAACAAAGCTGTTGCCATTGCCAGAAAGCATATTGGTGGTAAAGTAAAAAAGTTCTCTTTAAAACGCTCTGCTCGACTTGCACTGTCAGCTTTGAAACGGAAACGTATTGTCAATCCTCGATCACGAATTATACCCATCCCCAAAAAAGGTGGTATACTGCCCCTCATTCCCTTATTTGCTGCTTTGGGAGCTCTGGGCTCGCTGGGCGGTGGGGCAGCGGCAGTTGCAGAAGCCGTTAACGAAGCCAAGGCGGCTAAGGAGACCCTAGAAGAAACACGCCGACACAATAAGGCTATGGAAGCCGCTTCTATAGGGAAAGGTTTATATTTGAAACCATACAAAACTGGATTGGGACTATATTTACGTTCAAAAAACTACCGTTGAAACTACCACGCCGTGCGTTGACCAATGTCGATCTTTCCAAGTATATTCATAAATTAAATATTCCCTGTTTTAGAGGCATCTTTACGCGAAATGAACTGCCGCAACGAATCCATAAAAACGAAACCGGTATTGTAAATTTAGATAGTGGGGAAGGAGAGGGAACGCATTGGACATCGTATATAAAACGTGGTAGACAAATTTTGTACTTTGACAGTATTGGTCAGATGAAACATCTACTAGAACTTGTTCATTACTTTAAGAGTGACGATGGTGGAAACGTTATTCAATACAATTATGATTCTTTTCAAAAGCTCAACTCATTCAATTGTGGACACTTGGTGCTACACTTTTTATATGATAACGCTCGATAAAAGTTTAGAGTCTGCATTGGACTTCCGACATGTCGTTGACCTTCATCTTATCCGATAAGGGTTCCGTATTAAGCTCTGATTTTAATCCGCCAATATATTTAGATACGACCAAAGAATGGGTTATGGGAATGACCAATTTCGAAACGTTTAATAGCATTCCGAACGTTACTGAGGAAAATAATGTGTTTAAAATTGGACAGAAAGCTATACATATACCCACCGGATCTTATGAAATAGCCGATATAGAAGCTTACATTAATTATCAATTAAACTCTATAACTGTGTCCATAGAGCCAAATCACTATACTTTAAAAACAATGATACGAGCTGACGAAGTCATAGACTTTTTGGTTAAACACTCTATTGGACCCTTATTAGGATTTAAGCCATTGAAGTTGAAAAAAATGAACGTCACGAATCCGATGTTCCTATTAACATTATTAAAGTCAACTCGTTACTTATAACGTGTAATATTACCACTGGTAATTACGTAAATGGAATTCCGAATCATGTCATACATCAATTTTTCCCGAGTGTTGTCAGTTTTCCTGCTGGATTCAAAATAATTGAAGCGCCTGACCATGTACCCTACTTACCAATCAACGTCAATACAATTACCAACATTACCCTTAAAATAGTTGATCAAGATGGTGACCTGGTTAATTTTCGTGGAGAAACCGTGACAATAGGACTGCATTTGAAGAGCATTAGCGATGGTGTTCAAGTATAATACTGCTTGTACTGTTCGCTCGGATTATAAAAAAACTTGTCACCAAAAACAGTTTAGTTCGCAATCGCTAGCCGATTAAGTGACACAGCGCAACCGCTTATTTTTACAACGTCTCGGTTTTACTGTTCTACAATGAGTATACTAAATGTGAACGAAAAAGTTTTCGTCGATAATTCGATCGTAGGTGCCGAATTCCCCACCCATCAACCCTATACAACTCGTTTTGAAAACAATGACGAAATTCGAATACGGATTTAAGAAGACATGTCCACATTACCCTCTCGCAGTTATCTGTCCGTAGAAGGCACGTTACTGAAAGAAAATGGTGCCCCATCTACTACGGCTAAACTTATTAACAACGGAATTTCATATCTGTTTAATGATATTCGCTATAAAATGAATGGTGTTGTGGTGGATTCTGTAACGAAAGTGGGACTCACGTCTACCATGAAAGGCTACCTTTCCTACAACGCAAGCGATAGTGTCAAGTTACAAAATGCTGGATGGTTTCCTGAAGGTAATAGCACTGTGATGGATAGCAAAGGTCATTTTAGCGCCTGTATACCTCTGTCAATGAAGTAAATCAAAAATCAAGTATATTTATACCGATAAAGTAGTTCCACCTGTTTTGATTTTGAAGCATAGAGGTAAGTTCAAGGATACCGTTGCAGAAATAGAAGGCAAGGAAGACATAGATATGCAGATGAGTGACGAAGAAGTACAGATAGAGGAAAGCGACAGCGAGTTCAGATGAAGGAAGTTGAAGCGATGGAAAGCAAAGTAAAAGAAATAAAGAGCCTCAAAGGTTTACGCAGAATGAATTAAGTGACTTGGGAAGAGAATGAGGGTTGTCGAAAGAAGCTCATGAACTTTTGGCTTCAAGGCTAAAACAAAAGAATCTTTTGGAAAAAGGTGCAAAGATTTCAATTTATAGGACGAGAGAGCTCGAGTTTCGACCTTTTTTCACAAAAGATGAATCAGTGGGATTAGTATATTGTAATGATATTGTCGGACTCATGAATAATGTCAAAGCTGACAGTTACAGATCGAATGAGTGGCGATTAGTTATAGATTCTTCTATTCGCAGTTTAAAGGTGATATTGCTTCACAACACAAAGCTCACTCCACAGTTCTCAAAAAATCCTACGAAAATATCAAAATTGTCCTAGAAAAAATAAAATATAAGGAACATCAATGGAGAATCTGTGGTGACCTCAAAATCATTGGAATTCTTCTTGGGATGCAGAACGGAAATATCAAATACCCTTGCTTCTTGTGTCTTTTTTATAGCAGGGATCGACAAAATCACTACATAAAGAAGGATTGGCCAAAAAGATCTCTGCAGCCTGGATCGTTCAACGTCATCCAGCCGCCTCTTGTGAATACATCAAAAATTTACTTTAATTATACTTTAATTCCACCACTGCATCTCAAACTTGGCTTTATGAAACAGTTTGTCACAGCCTTAGATAAAGATGGAAATTGCTTCAAATATATAGTGCAAAAAATGCCCAAAGTCAGTGAAGCCAAGTTAAAGGCAGGAATTTTCGATGGTCCACAGATTCGAACGCTCTTCAAAGATGTCAATTTTACAGCCCAAATGACGGATTTAGAGGAAGCTGCATGGACTAGTTTTCTTGCAGTTTCTGAGAACTTTCTAGGAAATAATAAAAGCCAGAATTATCAAAAGTTAGTAAGTGATATGATTGAAAACTATAAGAATTTAGGGTGTAATATGAGCATCAAATTACATTTTGTAGATTCACATCTTGATTTCTTTCCAGACAAATTAGGCGATTTCAGTGAAGAGCAGGGAGAGAGGTGTCATCAAGATATGAAAGATATGGAAAAACGCTATCAAGGAACATGGAGTATAAGTATGATGGCGGACTATTGCTGGAATTTGAAACGAGATGTAGAAACAGTTCAAGCATCACCTAAACAAAAATCACTACGTAGATCGTTTGAAGATAAGCGAGTCCGTTATCACAAACGGACAACAGGAGATGGATAGACCTTCACAAAATGACTTGTTGACGTATTAAAAAATGAAAAAAAAAGGTAAATACGTATTCGGATGTAAAATTTTCTGCTCTTTCGGAATCCGGAGTCAAAAATATCATATCGTCAAATTTTATGGTTTTGACCTTCATTTGACCTTGATTCTGACACTTCAAGGTCAAGAGAACCCCAGATTCAGATTTAGCGACCCCGAGAACATATATATAGATTTTTCCAGATTTTTTAATAGTCATTCCGCAATTTGACCTTCAGATGCCCTTAACCCTGACGTGATGGGGTTAAACGGACCCCGGATCGGATTCAGCAACCCCAAAAACATAAAGTGCACCTCCTCAGATATCGGAGAAAATAATTTAAATTTTTTTTGTGGGGCTTATCTTTGACAAAATACATCGGAAAAAATATTGATACTAAGGTGGCGTTTAGAAGTTGGGAAACGCATATCTATCCAGCTATACCACAAACCGATAAACATAGTTGGTCTATTAAAACATCCACCAGTCTAGAAGCACCTTGTTACATTATCCTAGGTTTTCATACTAATCGCGATGGACAGTCACAGAAAGATATGAGTGCATTCGATCCTTGTGATATACAAAATGTGACCGTATTTTTAAATACTGAAAGATATCGATACGATCAGTTGAATATTAATTATGATGAGAACCGTTTTGCTACCTTGTATGAAATGTATGCCAATTTCCAACGATCTTACTATGACAAACCAAACGAGCCCATTCTAACTCCATCGAAATTTAAAGCCATTGCACCGCTAATCGTCATCGACTGATCGCGACAGAAAGATTCCTTGCTAGGGAAAGCTGTCGTTCTTCGAGTTACATTCGAAACTCATAAAAGCATTGCCGCTAGTACTACTGCATATTGTCTAATTTTGCATGATCGTATGTTTACGTATAATGCACTGACGAAGCAAGTACGACAACTGTAAACGACTACTTACGACGATTGTCGAATTATTACATATATGAAAATGAAGATTTTGAACCTCGTTTAGTTGGCCGCTATGCGTCTTGTAGTAGACATTCAAGGCTTTAAGATTGCTAACAACAAGTTTTTGCCTAAAGAGTTAGCTATTTACGATGGTTGTAAAATAGCTCATTATGTACTTAAACCACCTTTTCCATTTCCAACGTTACCTGCAGAACTCCGAAAACAAGCACATTGGTTAATAAAGAATCACCACTGCATTGCTTGGTCTAAAGGCGAGACTCCAGCGTTCATGTTTCCAGACATTCTTCGGTACGCGACGACATCAGCTGAAGTGATTTATGTAAAAGGGCGTGCAAAAAAGGAATTCTTACAAAAATATCTTTCAACGTCGATTGTTGAATTTCCAGAATATCCAGCACTACCGGAAGTTAATGAAGTATCATGTTTCTATCATAATAAAAATCTATGTGCATGTGCTTTATCTAATGTTTATTGGTTATATAATGAATTTATAATGAAGTAATGTTTAATAAAATGCATATATTTTTTTAAATATTTTATTTGTTGTTTACGTATTATAGTTTATAAGAATACAAAACTTAAGTACTAAAGCGTTCAAGGTAAATAAAATGTCTGTGCTCTTCACTTAAAATATTATTTAACACTCGACCACAATTCTCTATACGTCTTTGAAATCTATACCGATCTAAAGCGGCATTCATCCACATCGATCTTCGCGCTTGCCTGTGGGCATATTCCCACACTACCATATACCGTACGGAATTATTCGTTTCATTGAAAGTCACCTTTTTCTTTAGCTTGTCCATGATATTATAACACATAACCCTTAACATCGTTCGCAATTCTATCGCACTGAACTGCTAGTAGCTCTAAACCGCTTATGACATTTCCACTCGTTGGTAAGGAAGTTAAAACTTGTTTCAAATTCTCATACACATCCCCTTCTGCTTCGGCAAGACCTTTTACCAAAGTTCGATAAAAGTCTATGAATTTTTCTTCTTCTAACAGCTTCAATCGTGACTTGACCATTGTAAGTAGTTCCATTAACTTAACTACACTTTCGACTCCTAACCATACTTCGGTGTTGTCACGACGATCCTGAATTCTCATAGTTCTCTTATCTTGTACATTTTTAAACGTAATCATCTTGTAGAGAAGGGGTATCGGTGCATAGTAGTCATAACTATGTAAGAAATGTTTGATAATTGCGTGATTATTTTCGAAATTCTCCCATTCTTCCAGGTTAAATTTAATGCAGTCGTTTTTCAATCCCGACAATCTCACTTCTGGTGTTAACTCTATAGGGCAGAGACCGATGCTGAGGAAACAATGGATTTTGAATGTAGCAACCGTTCGATGACATTAGATGGATGGATGGATGTTGGATGGTGGAGTGTTCGTAACCATCTCGGGATAATTCTGGAGTCGGATCTTTGAACTCTGTCGGAACGTTCTTTACAGTTTCAAATGCTTTCTTTAACAAATCCATTATAACACAACTAACCCATACCAATACCATCCAGTTTATATAGACCTTTATTGATTAGTGGGGGGAGTTCAAGGTTAATTGAGGTATCAAGGTTATTGATGTGAGGGCATGGTTCAAGGTTACCGTTTGGAGTGGGAGATCTTTACGTTATTCTTACGTAGAGCTTATATCTCAATCGATCCTAATACAATGCCAGTGTTACCTGTTAAGTTGTTGGTGGTGCTTAGTGCGGTGTACGACGGTATTCTGTATGTTGCTCAACCATCGGAATCTGTTTCTGGGTCCATTGTGTTTTCTCGAGATCCTACGAGATACACATTGACCAGCAATATTATTCACGGTGTTAACGTATACATCATATCCCTACGCAACGTTTCTCAACCTTCTTCCTTCAAAATTCAATATAGTTATCCTAATTACTCTATCGAATCAAATTGGCAATCTCTCGGGACTAATCATGATCCTACCATTTGTCACATTCCCGATCCCCCCTTGAGCTCCTGTATAATAGCAACAACAATAACAGTTCTATTCGCAGTTATTACTTTACTTTCCCTTATTGTGTACCTATCCATTTATCGGATTAATTTCAAATTCGTCTGTTGTGAAAGTTAAGTATGAACGACAACGTGATCCAAGGTATGGAGGAGATGCGGGAACAATTACTACAGCAGTTTCCTCGATTTTTAAAAACCGTTGAGAACGAAGATGTTCTTAATGAACATGTTGAATTACTTACAGAAGTCACTTTCGTAGTTAGTGGAAGACTGATCAATGGAGCATTCGTGGACATTTCGCACACCATAACAACAAATCCGCATTATGTGAGTGAACCGTTAGAAGATTGGTTTCAACTTAATGTAATAGAACCAACTTGTCACGAGGTTGAAAAGTGTCTTGAAGATTTAGCTTCTTTGGACGTAGAATTTTCTCACATCTGCATCGTTCGCTTTTTGATAAATTAAATTAAAGTAAATTATACATTATCTATCTAAACTGTTATTATGTATACAATATAATAAAAATTACATAATATAAGAGTTTTTTATTAATATTCCTTTAAATAAACAACATATGCTAGAAAAGTTTTGTGTTATTGCACTTATATCCCAATCTATGTAAGTTTCTATGCTGTATCGCGACACTGACATTGTATTTGATATTATTTACAATTTATCTTTTCAATATTATAATAGAAAAAATTATGTTGGGGTGTTTGATTTCGAATAACAAAAGCCACTCATAACATTCTTAGACGAGTATAGTTCCGAGAGCCAGAGTTTGAGGTTATGTATAGGCTGAGGGTGTGGCTAATGGAACAATTGCTTTCCCCACTCTTCTCAAATTCTGGTGGGGTGTTTGAGTTTGATTTCGGTCAAGATTCTGTATTACTCAGTTACACATCGAAATGGGTTGGTTGCATTCTTGGACACTTGAAACGACTGTTGATGATGGTGAAATCGTGTTTTCTCGTTATAAAACACACAACACTGGTTTTTTAATTGAAAGAAGAAGACTTCCGGATATTATAGTTATATTGAGTGAAGCCGATGAAGGTTATTCTTCGTGTTCTGGTTTAGAAATTCTATATTTAAAAGAAGATGGTGAAGTCGTGAATACTCAAGGAGTCATATGTATTGAACGTGCTTTGGAACATCGCCACGCTATACGAGATATTGTTGTAAGCAAATGAATTCAAATAATTGTTATGTATTTAATTGTTTACGAGATATTGTTTAAGCAATCTAATAAACAACTAATAAATTGTTTCATTGTTTTGATCTACAACATTTTTTTATAAAACATGAACCTTAAAATTAGTTCCCAAAGTCAGAGAAGCCTTGACCTTTAACCACCAGAAAATTTAGCCTTGAAGGTTGACCTTGGCAGAAAGTGGTGGAGGGGATCTAACCTTGAAGGTTAACCTTGGCAGAAAGCAGAAAGTAGTGGGGGGAGGTATAGAAACCCCATTCCTTATCTACTCCCATATGGATCCAACTTTATGGCAGACACCGTATATATTATAATCGAAGTCGTAACAATTCGGTCCAATGCGAAGTAATTCAAAATAAATGAACAGTAAAGATAAACTTGCAAAACGCATACTTTTCTTAAAATAGTGAGGTGATATTTAAATAAATGATATAATATACCACACCGTTCCAATAATAAACATAAATTATATACGGTGGATTAAATTAAAAATACACCCCAAATATTTTTCTTTATTCCAATCAGCCAGCTCAGGGTTATTCGATAGAACATAAATTCTTTGAATTATGAGACTCTTATTAACTCTTATTCCTGAAAAAGGAGAAAAACTTTTACTGCAAACACTAGGGCTCCTGCAAACTGGACAACCACTGCTAAACTCTAAATTCAAAAAGAGAAAACTGGATGCTTGTATATGCATCAATTAAACACATAAGTAATTTTAAAAACACAAACTTTATTTAATATAGAAGAAAAATAATTAGAAATGTTAAAAATGCAAGAAATAAGAAGAAAAATCGTTCAAGTTTGTACAATAAGACCTTTGGGAAAATTTGATTCCCAAGCTTGCCCACATGTAGTTAAAAATCGTAATAGCCTGACATCGTCATAGTCATTCACTTGAACAAACCAACACAAATCAAAATTGTTTACAAATAAAAATGTTTATCTTAATGAAAAATAAATTGAAATAAAAGAAATTGAATTGTTTTATTTTTGAAAGAAAATAAGTTCTTAAAAGAACCTTTAAGATTAAACAAAATAAATTTGAAATATTAAGGATAATCTTTATAAATTTAATATTGTCAATCAAATTTAAGAACCCTTTTTATTACGACCAACCTAGTATATTACAAAAATAGTTTCCTTTTAAATATTGTCCTCAATTGGTATTACTGCAAAGTATTTGTCAGCTGATTTCCTGTTATAGTATGTCAATACATAAATCGATAATGGAAATAAATTCTCCCGAATTTATTTAAATAATCTCGTTCACTTCAAATAATTGTGGAACAATAATAAAATCTTCTTTAAACTTTTAAAAATATTCAGGCAACACTTTAATTTAATTCAGATTCCGTTTATATTAAACGTTGACACATTAATCATATGGTCCAAAATTCTAACCTCTCTTTAAATTACAGATTTATTATCCGGAGTCGGGCATAGATTTTACGGAAACGTTTTGTCGACTGCCTTTGTTAAATTTGGCTCCCACTTATATAGATTTTGTTGAAACAAAAGCCTGCACTGACATTTTTTCAAAACAAGATCGAAGCACAAAAAGTTTATGACGTCACTTTCCCACACAGCTGTTTTGAATTATCATGAATCTTAATTCTATAAACACAGGATTGTAGTACATAAAACAAGGATTAAAACAATGTAATAGACTTCTATCCTAAAATGCATCGTAACAAAGATATAAGACGAAAACGATTGACAATGTACAAATCTCGTTATAGCTTAATTACATACAAAATTAAAATAAAACAGGTTTTTCCTATACAAAATAGATGCATGATCACACAATACAACTAATACATATAAATTTTCCACAGGAACATCTTTACTATTTACAAAGAACATAATTTACAGTCCGATACGACATCGAATCAACCAATTGATGCATTTGCAAGTTCCAGCTTTAATATTGATTCAAATAAAATCAATTTATGATCAAATTGTCCAGCAGACAGTTCTCCAAGTGCTTACATAGAAACAATGGTGAGAAAAAAACAGTATAAGAGTTAATAATCGTCAAACTGAGTCATACCGACAAGATTTAAACCTTCAATAATGAAAATGGTCAGAATTTTTATAACAAAGTTTAAAAACTAATTGTACTATATAAGTCATTACAAGATTGACCCAATTTATCTGTTTTTAGTTAACTGACAACGTGAAACTAAGTTGGTCTCTTGGAAAGTAGAAAAATTCATCCTACGTTAAAGATCGTAGACTCTAAATTTAAACAAGAAGATTACTTCTTCTCTACAAATGAAAAACCCATCCCAATGTGTAACTTGGGTTGTATAAACATGTATTATGATAAAGCAATCTAAATGATTGATATCCTTTTTTATAAAAATCAACCTTTTTATATGCATATGAAATGTAGGTTATGTTTGCATGAAATTTTTATTCTTGATTTCTATTTTAAATATTGATGAGCCTAACTGTGATCCTTTGTGTAACCTTTATATTAATTATGCCTATCACTTAGCATGCCCCTCTTTTAATTTAAATCTGATATATGAAATATTTGTTTTTACGTTTACGATCTAATCGTTACTTAAAATTTTCAATGAGGTGATCTAATATCACCGCAATAGATTATAACCAAAACATCAGGCGGTCGAAGGAAAGACCTATATAGTACTTGTTATAGCAAAATTTGTATATAAATGGTAAATTAGTATTGCTAATTATGATACAAAAGTTGCCATAGTTTACACAAGAAGATGTAAATATAAAAAAGTATGAATATTTTTCTGATGTAAATACACTCAATACAATATTAATACTCG
Source organism: Agrypnus murinus (assembly GCA_929113105.1). Taxonomy (NCBI): domain Eukaryota; kingdom Metazoa; phylum Arthropoda; class Insecta; order Coleoptera; family Elateridae; genus Agrypnus; species Agrypnus murinus. Next base: position 176,220,877 of record OV816027.1, read on the forward strand.
TGGTGGCTTTTACCTCGCACCCGATACAGAATCATTTCATCTTATTAACCATGCCTTATAGCCATGCTGGTAGATCAAAGTACTGCAAACCGCCAATATCGTCGCCATAATAATCCGATAAATAGGTGAGTACGTATAATTGCTATAATAACAATAAAATAGTTTTACTTTTTATAATAAAATTTCTGAGAAAAAAACCACAATATTTTTTCTCGTGGACCCGCAAACATCCAATCTGGCTTTTGGTCCCTTAAGTGTTACTTAAACGCACTTAATACTAGTTAAGCCACTAGGGATGGCGTTTAGGTACAGGAGGTTAGATTATTTAGCTATTTTTAAATCTTAATCTACTTATTTGCTTCTGTTTACTAAAAAGTAATTGTAAGGTTTCACAATTGTTTACTTGTTAAAGAAATACAGATTAGTATAGTGTTCTAAAGTAATATAAAATGCACAACAACTTGTTGCTATTCTTATTCTTTAGTCCACGATGGATGAAACTGCAATGCTACCAAGACATACGTTACGACAGTTCCAGATATCTGAAAACATGAAGAAAATTAACTGAATTTAAACTTCAATTTAATGTTCAATTCGATGATATGTGATATGTTACGGGTACATTAACGATCGTTGCCTAGAAAATAAATGTCCCCATTTAAAATCTTATTTTATTGATTTAACAAATATAAGGGAAATTACTCACAGAAGCCAATAGTCTGGTACCAACAATAAAAATATCAGATGCTCTCAAAATTGGTTTCTGTATTGTTAATGTCGTTATAAGCATTTCCACCTAAACATATATTGTTAATATTAATAATATTAAGAACGTTTTAAAATTTGCAGTGTTACATACCTGGGCTGCTTCTGAAGGACGTAATTTGCTAATTGGATATTTATAAAGAAATGATAAGATATCTTCACTCTAAAAATAAATTGCCCAAATAAAAATCATTCCTATTCCCATAAATTATTGAATTAGTATTAATGATCTGTACTAACTGATAATAACTATACAGTGTGTCCCAAAAAGTTTTATACAAATGAGAAAAGGTTTATCTTACATTTCACAAAAAATAATCTTGATAAAAAGCTCTGCATGACTTTTAGATCCATAATCAAGTACAAAATTTTTAAAACATTGGCTGGAGTACAGGAAAAATCAAAATCATGATTTGGAGTGAGAGTAAAATACGTTCAAACTCGAATTTAAAAAATGTAACCGAAATATTAGAGCATAGATTTAAAACATCGTCAATTTGTCATACTCCTTTATCACAGCTTGTCAGACCTGTCTAGCCACTGCATTACTACTATTGCTCAAGGTAAGTTGGTAATTTTTACGTTTGTAATCAGTAGTGTGTTTAGGGGGGGGATAACTGGCCGAAGCCCACCGAAACTTTTTATTAGTCCAGGACATTTATGTCAAAATCTATGTTATGTGAAAATTTAAGTATTTTGATGTGAAATTTTTATAGAGTAGCCCTCCCCTACTCCGAGAAAAATTCCTACATACGCCACTGTTTGTAATAGTTAATAGTTCATTCTGTTAAGACCGCAAAGTATCTTATCCGAAGAATAAAATCTGTTTCTGGTGCAAGGCTGCAAATGGGTTATTTTCAATAGAATATTTACATCCACACAAACAAATGAAGAATCTAGGTAACCGAAATCACGAGGGTGAAAATGCAAATGGGTCGAATCACCTGACGATCACGAGACGAGACGCGGTTATCACATGTTCGACTCGAGTAATAGAGCAACAGCAGGCGAGCTGGAATGATTCAGTAGCGTCACAAAATTCATAACGCGTTATAACTAAGATTTTTACAATTACTTTTTTTACATGTCTTCATTGCCCCATGACATTTAACACGTAATGAAATTTTTAATTATTATCTCGTTATTAGGGTGTATGTATTCAACGATGACAAACGAAATATTAAAAAGTACAACCCTAACGCACGTTACTTACTTTCTTTAACAGTCGAGAGTAATGCAAGATGCTGCTTACTCTCTTATACTTAATGTATCTCACAGCTGTTGATCACGCGTTGACCTAGATTCTTAATTTTCTTGTTTGAGTATAGTTTCCATATTACAATATTGCGTGACAAGTTTGATAATAATAATCAGACAATTCCGGATAACGGTTATTTCAGCATTATTTTTTAATTGAAGTTTAATTAACGGAAATTTGACAGTGTTTCAACTATTTAATATTTACATCAGAAATGTTTAGGCATTCTTGTGGTGACCGAACTAGATTATTAGAAATTTTTCATGTACGTTGAATGAAGTCAGACGCAATATTTTACTTTCTAATTTTCATAATTCACAAAGCAAAAGTTCAAAATTCTCTTCGACTAACAATCCCTATATTTTTATTGTAGTGCATTTTTTATCGATCTCAAGTTACGTTCTTTGTGTTTTATTTATTTGTAATCGCCTATCGTAGTATTGTTGCATAGTTGAATGTTAAAAAATGAGATGTTTTTGATTACCACCTAATAAACTTTTATTTACCTTGTACAAAAATCTGAAAATTCGGTATCACGATTTCTTTATCGCTCCTTAGCGAATAATCGCAACTTACATTGTAAACTTACATACAAAGGTAAACAAAAAAAGGATGCACAAATAAATTATATTATTATCGGCGATAAGGAAATCTTGCGAATGGGTCTGTTTCTGGAACAAAGCAGCAATTGTATAACAAACATAAAATCAAACAAAACATAACAATCTCAGTAAGCACACACAAAATGGTTAGTTGATTTACGAGGCGTTATTTAAATTGTGATCGAGATTATTCATCAACTGCCCCTTTGACAACACATTCCAACAAAGAAAAACAAATTTTAATGATCAAGTATTAATTAAAAATTGGCATGCCCAAATATCAAGAGCCAACCAATGTGTACTTTGGCATGCACAAACGATCAACAAAATAGACAGTCACTAAAACACGCTTTTCAGCAAAGAATTAGTATCACATGCGGTCCAACAGCTATGCTGTCGCAAAAAAACGGTACTCTTCCTGGTCCCAACTCATTAGCGGTCACTAAGCGTGAGATGAATAAATAATTTCTTTTAAAAGGAAAGCATGCCACTAAATCAGAAATAAACGCGTTATAAGAAAAAATGTGCAGTGCTGACATTTTCTTCCAACACTTAAAACTTGAATCTTAAGTAAATATTATTAAAATTAAAATATATAAGTATATTATTAAAAGTACAAATTAATATCGGCGTTCTGATAATTAATTGTTTTTAGGTGTAGTTGAAAATGCATTATTTAAAATTAATACAGGGTAAATGGCCAATGTAATTTCTGTAAAGGGTTTCAAAAATTTAAAGCTAAACTTTTAAATAGGGTGTGCTATCAGGTTTGAATAATAATTACTGCACGTGTTTTGCATGGTGTATGGAAGCAGATATTATTCGCACTTTGATTGATTTCACAAAATTTCAAAAACATATTAGAAAACCTATGATACCTCATTCAACAAGATTCGTAATTTACTTTCAGTTTTGAATTAGAAGGGCAGGCGGCATCGCTGTATAAATACTCTATCTATATGTTATTTAATTTGCCGAAGCATGCACCCTTATTTTGTTAACAGGTTAACTTACCCCTTGACACCCACTTTTAAAACTACAAGAAGAAAGTGTGACAGTTTCTAGTTGGTAGCACGGTCTAGGACATTTGGGCGCGGCCGTATAGGCTCGGCCATCTCGGCGCGGCCGTTTCGACGCGAGTACAGTTTGGCGCGGGACAGTTCGGCGCAGGGACACCTCGGCGCAGGCACACTTCGGCGCAAAGACAGCTCGACGCAGGGACATTTCGGCGCAGAGACATTTCGGCGCAGGAACATTTCGGGGCGGAGATATTTCGGGTCGTGTATATTTTTTCGCAAATTATAGTAAAACTTTGGATGATATTTAAAAAACGTTTTTTCTTTGGATCATTAGTTTATTTTTCTATTTTGATGTGCGTACAGAGATACGCATTTTTATACTATTCCAGTGGTTTTTGTTTTTAAGCACTGAACTATAAGCATTAAGCACTATCCATTTGTAAGTGTTACTGTAACAATATAATGGACGAGGCATTTTTGATATAATCACATACACTCATCTCATAACTCTTCTTGACATAATACTTAATTACGATTAGAAAAGTGCATAACAAAGTAATTTTTTCATAGCGCGTATACGGGTACTGTCGTCAGAGATGATTCCTCTTCTCCTTTCGTCGAAATTATCTCTACGCGTCGTATAATAAATCGGAAAAAGTCGTTAAAAGTAAAAAATAATTAACTCTTTAAATTAACGAGGGAGTCTATAAATGATACATAAAAATGAACTTACCTATCTTTTATCTATAGGGGAAAAAATGTTTAATTTTCTATTAAATAAAAAATTGGTGTTTAATTTTAAAATTTATTTTAATGTAATATCACAATTTATAATATAATTTATTTTCATATACATAGTAGTACTAGTGGTTCCAATTTTGCCGGTTTTGGGTATCAATCAACTAAAGTAGGAGTGTAATATGATAGCAAAAATTACCAAAATTTGGTATCAAGTGTGGTATTCGTGTGAAGATGTTACACAGAAGATTTTATCGCTGTAACCACTACTAGTGGTAATTATTAATCTTTTTCTTACATTTCTCGTAGTTTACAAATTTAGAATTCTTAGAAAATCTGCCAAACAAGATTTAAAAATAACTGAAAACGACAAAGAGAGCTGTAGGAGGTAAAATAATAAACCACATACAAATTATTATTTACAGCCCACAATATTCCATTAGATACTTCACAATTCATTAAGTAAACTATTGAATTACATTCAAAAAGCGATTTCCTTTTCATAAACAGGTAAAAATATGTTTGCACCTTTTAAGTCTTACAGGGTTATCACTTGTCAATAGATACGGAACCAGTAGACAGTGATAGAATAGCAGAAAATTTTATGTTACAACCTTGAAGAATAAAACTGTAAATTGTTTATATATTGTAATATATTTTTAAACGTAGGTATTTAATGTAAATGTATTTAAAAAGTAATTGATCAATTTTTAAACAAAATGTTATGTTTTTGTCAAAAGATTCTGCCCCCTCCAAATCTTTTTCTCGCTATATGTCTGGCTTATTAGTTAAAGTCGAAATAATAAATATCATCAAAATATTAAAAAATGATAAAGTAGTAAATAATGATCTTTTTGCAACAGTTTTTACAATTGTATAGTATGCTGTGGGCACTGTAATAAAATATATGAAAGAAACGAAAGCTTACCTTAGCTGACCGAGAATATAAATAAGATTTTATGAGCAATAATAAGTATATATTATTAACCGAGGCTTAGACATACGCTATTATAGCCCTAGCCCGATTTTAAATCACCAGGCGCGTAGCGCCAAATGATTTAAGATGTGTGAACTATAATAGCGTGTGTAAACCATGGCTAATATTGTAGGAGGTTTTATGGTTTTATTGGTTTTAACTGTAAATTTTAAAAAGAATTTATTTCTGTCAACTTGGCCATCAAATCGCCCCGACTCCTGGCATATCTTTAGGACCAACTCGGGGTAAAAGACCGCCGATAGTAATATAAGAAGAGACAGTTACAGGGTTGCTGCAGGACCTGATGGTCGTTATGTTTATGTTATGAAATTTTAAGTTATGTTTTATTTCGTTAATACACAAATTATATATTATTAATTATCTTGTTTTACTCACTCGCTTCTTATCCTAACTATTACCACAATATAATAGTTTTTCCACTACTAACATGTTACTTTGCTTTGAAATTTGCAAAACATTTTTTGTTAAAAAAAACTATTAACCAAGTTTAATAATAGGGGTATCTGGCAAATATAAGGTATGTAATAGACGCTTCTGGCGGTGTGTTAAGAAAATCAATTTCTACAGTCACATATAGGACAATAATTGTCTCTTCTAAGGTTAGTAGAGGAAAAAATAAATTATTTGCCTGCTCTCAGATCTTCCTAAGCTGATACTGAAAATTTCATTTGATTTTTTCTGCTATTTTAGAAAATTATTGGGTTTTTTCTCATTATTATCGAATACTGTATTTCATCGATCATACTATATTTGTGTAATTTTTGTTCGTGTAATTTTTACTAGACAATTTCTCCAAATAAAGGTGTATTACTACTTATATTTACCACTTCGCCGAAGTGTCCCTGCGCTTAAGTGGCCTGCGCCGAATTATCCCTGCACCGAAGTGTCCCTGCGCCAAAGTGTCCCTGTTCCGAAGTGTGCCTGCGCCGAAGTGTCCCTGCGCCGAACTGTCCCTGCGCCGAAGCGTCCCGCATCGAAACGGCCGCGCCTAAATGACCGCGGCCAAATGTCCGGCTCCGTTGGTAGCATACTACCAACAAGATAGCTATAACAACTAGCTTATTTTGTCTTAGACTTCACAGAACTTCAAACCTTAGTTGATTAATTTATTTCGTATTTTAATTTCTAATTTATACCAGTTCTATGTATCAAATGTCAAATATCAAAAGTGTAAAATAGTAAAGCTAAAGAGCAACACATAGAGCAATTGCCGGATTGATTAGTAGACAAGTAATATTGTACGTTCACTAACATTATTGTAATTAGGTAAAACTATCATGTTCATTTATTACTCTATGTGTTGCTGGGAAGGTTAAATTTTCAAAATTTTCTTACCACATTTCCAACTTGTTCCACGCGTACTAAAAAATATACTACAATAGTGGCCATAGCAAGGGTTCTAAATTCTAACACTAAAAGCATAGTGTTGTATTTTCCAGAATGCCATGCAGTGACAAGTACGTAAATGTTAACTATCAGTACTCCTAATAATAACGTAAACCATACAGTGACTACGATACCAATGTCCTTTAAGTAATTGTTTATGGTTTGCGTAACAATATGGTGTAACTCACGAATTTCTTTAATAGTCTCTTCTAAATTAATATCTCCCTCATACTGATTTATTTTTGCAAAGTGTAGTAACCTTAGTATTGGCTTCGGTAGAATGCGATTAACCATTACGCGTTTTAAATTCAAAAAAGTCGATTTCAAAATGGTGTTTATAAATAATCCTCGTGTTACTGTTTGAAAAACTGCTGTTATTTGTACGAACGACGATATTATGCAACATGGTCTTCTTAGAATTGTCCAAGATAACTCTATCTCATTCTCTTGAGAAAATGCCAGCGTACAGAAAAATACTAATGGGATACAAATTACACAGACGTATACAATACATTTACGTTTCATTTCGTCCATTACATCGTTATTTAATACAGTTGTAATTTTACTACTTTTACAAATTTCAAATATATAGACCCATGCATTTAATTCTTGAAGTCTATTATCGTTGTATAATGCTGCTATAATCACAGAAACTGCTGAGATATAATAAAATATTTCGGCCAGTATTTGCATTAGGACGGCGTTGTTGCTACGTATGGATGTATCCATCATTAAATGCCAATACCAAGATATAACCATCAGTAAGAAAATAGCCAATAAACTTCCTATCGCTAAATATACTCTTGAATGCTTGAAGAATGGCTTTAAAGAAGGTTTTTTTGTGTGAGGACAGTTGAATGTCACTGGTGAAACACCGAAAATTGCACCAAGAATTATTAAAGGTTTTAAAATGCAAACAACGCAGTATTTGTGTTTAGTGCTATGTTTTAATGACTCGAACATCTTCGAAATCAAGGTTGATTTTCTCTTTTTACTTATAACCACTTTTCACGAAACTAACAGATATTGTAAATACAACATTGTTGCAAAAGCGGTTGAAATTGATCGTATTAATATGTAAAGTAAATAGGTCAAGATGTACGTGAGAAGAGGCAGTTAAATTAAAAGCTTAATTAGAAGTTTATATCTTAATTATTATAAACAAGTACTAAACAGACCGTTAGTATTTATAGCTAAAGAAATGTATGCCGATATTAATGAAAAAGGGTTTATTATAAATACAAGCTAGAACATCGTAAGTCAACAATGTATATTATTCAATATTTATACAACCATATTTTCCTCTGTTTTGTATATTATTTAACTTACCTGCATGTACTTAGATGGGATCCCAAGTTCTAACAATAATTGTAATGTTCTGTAGTACTAAACAATTTATTGTTTTAACAAATAAACATAGTTAACTCCATTTTCTTAAGTTATGTGGACATAACCAATTGTTAGATTTCTAATCATAAAAACTATAAAGTTTAGTTTCGCAAAACAGATTAATTGAAATTACATTATAAGAATTTTGTTGGAAATCTTTTCCTAGTTTGTGGATTTTCCAAGTTCTATCTGATAACTGACAACTGGGTGGCGCCCTTAATATTATTTACTTCCTGCTTTCCACCTGTAATTGATGAGCCTTGGGAACTAACACCCACAATCCTAAACTCAATTCGATTAAGAAAGCCGTCTTTGCCGCGGCATAAGTATAAAATAAGTATAGTTTTTGATGCATTGAATTGTTTGTTTACCGAAAACCCGTTGTTACAATGTAGTTAATAAAAATAGGATGGAATTCTATGCTGCCAAGAAAAACGGCAGAATATCTTTATTATGATTGGATGTTTTCAAAGATCGTTGGCATTATAAAAAGAAATTTAATGGCCACATAGTATGAAGCGTGTTAATATTTTCAGGACGCTACGACGTCAAAATCTCTATTGGATGATTGTTTAATTTACAATAAAAACAAAATTCCAAAATTTAACTTATCTTATTAAATCTAATATAATTTGTGTTAAGTAATAATGTTACACATGGAATATTGCCGATAAGCAAATGTATTTATGCAAGATAATAACAATCACAAAGTTGACAAAATGTTACCAGAGACTAATAAACAATTTTCCTCAAATTTGATTTATATGTTAATTTAAATTCAATTGTTTTCAATTTAATTTTTAGAACTTCTGACATAGAATTTTGTAAATTTGTATATAGTATATCAAACCCTTATAGTGAATAAATTAGTTTTAAATCATTAAATATTCACCTTAGTATTTATTTACTTTATAAATATATTCTATTCTATGGTCGAATTGTCTTCTATCCCATGGAATTCTAAGAATCATCAAATTAACATGACAAAAGATGTAATTAGCAAACCAATTAAAAACATGCCTGCAGGATAGCGTTGCAGGGTGATAGGTCTCTGGGGTTTACTTATACGTAAGGTGACATAAGATTTGCAACGCAACATTAAAACATGATTGCTAGTAGACTGTAATATTTAGTTAATTTACGGATAACTGGCCAACAAAAAAAAATTTTTTCTTTCTTGTTTGCCGAATCCAAAATTCTTGAAAATCGTTAACTAAATGCAGCAAATTCTTAATTGTTTACGGAATTCTTAGACACCAAATACATTTAGTCATTAGCATAATATACACTTGTACCTCATAATATTTAAGTACTTAATTAGATAATTAAGTAATAAACAATTGTAAAGTAATTAAGTGTACTAAGATAGTCCTCATCGTCAACATATTAGGGTTTAATGAGATTTTATTAGAAAGTATTGATCACTTAGAACCATTTAAAAGTAAGCAAGGGTGATAAGAAAATGCTAGTTACATGTTAGTTGTTAGTGAAGAAACTACATCATGTCTACTACTCGAAGATGTGTAAATAGTGCCGATTCTTTCTGCTACATTTATGGCAGCTTCACCGTTCCCAATCAAAGGACAAATATTAGTGTTTTCGTTAAGAAAATGTATTTGGCTTATTTTGAAGTAAAACTTGCTGATAAAGACAAGTCATGGGCTCCACATAAAGTGTGTAAATCATGTGTGGAAAATTTGCATCAGTGGAGCAAAGGAAAACGTCAGAAATTAGCTTTTGGGGTTCCAATGATATGGCGTGAAACGAAAAACCACGTAGATGATTGTTACTTTTGTTTAACTCAGACCTCCGGTTATAATACCAAGAATAAGAATAAAATTGTATATCCGAATATTGTCAGATGTTACTGAAGAGCAAGATGATTCAGATGTAGATTCTGCCAATGAAGATATAGTTTCTAATTATGGACCACAACGCTTTACTCAAGCAGAATTAAATGATTTAGTAAGGGATTTGGGCCTACCAAAGGAATCATCGAAAATCAAGACTAAATGAAAAGAACTTACTCAAGCAAAGTACGAAGATAACTTTTTATCGTAAAAGGGAAAGTGATCTTGTGCAATATTTTAAACAAGTGTGTGAATTTGTTTACTGTAACAATGTGCCAGATTTGCTAACTCAAATGGGCGTTGTACAATATGACCCAAGTAAGTGGCGTTTGTTTATCGACAGTTCCAGCAGAAGCCTCAAGTGTGTCGTACTACACAACGGGAATGTTTTTGGTTCAATTCCTATTAGATATTCCGTTCAATTAAAGAAAAAATATGACGACATTGATAAGGTGATAGATTTACTAAAATATACAGACCATAACTGGGTCATCTGTGTGGATCTCAAAATGGTAAACTTTTTACTTGGTTTTCAAAGAGGATATACAAAATTTCCTTGCTTTTTGTGCCTCTAGGATAGTCGAGATAGAAACCAACACTGGATTCAGAAATATTGGCCTCCTAGAACATCCTTAGTAGTTGGAGAGAAGAATATTATAAGTCAACCTTTAGTCGACAGAGAAAAAGTAATTTTCCACCTCTTCACATCAAACTGGGTCTTATGAAGCAATATGTTAAAGCACTAGATTTGCGAAGTGACTGTTTCCAGTACATATGTGAAAAGTTTCCACGACTAAGTTACGAAAAAATCAAAGGGGGGTATTTGATGGACCTCAAATTAGAACTTTAATGAGAGATCCAAATTTCATCAACTCTATGAACGAAGCAGAAAAAGAAGCCTGGACTTCATTCACGATGGTCGCGAACAATTTTCTTGGAAACAAAAAAGCATCCAATTATAAAGAGCTAGTGCAATCAATGCTTGAAAAACTTTACCGTCTAGGTTGTAACATGAGCATAAAGCTTCATTTACTTCATAGCCATCTTGATAAGTTTCCCGAAATGTTAGGTGCTGTAAGCGATGAGCAAGGCGAGAGATTTCATCGAGATTTAAAAACCATGGAAACTCGGTACCAAGGAAGATGGGATTCTCATATGATGGCCGACTACTGTTGGAGTGTTCAAAGGGACTGCCAAACCAAAATGCACAGCAGAAAGTGCTACAAACGAAAATTTATTCCCTGACTGTTGTTTCTTTATTACTAACACTTTTGTAGTTTTTTGAATGATCATTGTGTAAATATTGTACCTAAATAAATAAATGAATTATTATAATTTTATACTTTGTTTATATCGTATAAGTTCTTAAGTTACAACTTGGCCGCATTTGCAATTCTGAGCATAAAATGATATAGAATTAAATTTTGACGTGATACGCAAGAACCAATATGATTTGCGGATTCAGCACACCCAAATTAGTAAAGAACAAGTCTCATATACAAGTCAGCAAAAAATGTGTTGGCCAGTAAATTTATACAATATGTAAATCATGGAAATTACAAAATACGTGGCTTTTTCTTATTATATATTTACCGAGCTAATAACGAAACAATGCTTAAATAAACAAAATTAACTAGAAATAACTATAATAGTTATGGATAATAAAGGGTAATCTTAGTTCCAAAGGTATTTCATAAATTTCTCCGTTGTTAAATTTATGTATCCGCTTATTAAAGTAATCTGATACGATTATTGCATACAGTCATTTAGTCATGAAGTTTAAAACTTACACAAACAAATGGAAAACTGCGTAGTATGCGCATTAAGGCCTCTTTTCAAAATTAGCCTTCTTATAGGCGTAGGAAATACCAGCTCTTCTTGTCAACACATGGACGAATCTACAAAAAAAATGAAGTTTCAGCTATCGGGTTTTCACGTGATTCTAAACTGGATCATAGCTTTCTTTATGTTTGCTACTTGTGCATGCTATTTGCAGAACAGTACTGTAGAAAAAAATTCGTTAGTAGTATTAAAACTGATAACGGACGCCGCCTTTTGCTTTGATGTGATGATCTTAGAAATAGGTATGGCACTTAGGGCGAAATTAAGAACTACTTGGTTAAACGGATGGGTTGCTATTATTAAAAGTAGCAGAGCTTATGGAGTCGATACTTTACTACCTCATAAGGATGTTGTCTTTTTAAGAAGACGTGGATACGTGCTATGTGCTGTGGTAGTTTTCATTTATCTGATTGGATTTGCCGCACTATTGGCGAAATTCGAAGTTTTCAGAACCATCTCTCTTATAGTAGCGGGAGTAATTCATATGATACGTACTTTGCAATTGTTAATTGAAGCCCATTTAGTTTATACCGTTTTCAAGTGTTGGGAGTATTCCGTGAAGGTAATTTTGGAAAGTCCAAATAATAATAAAAATAAGAAGAGATATGGAACACACAACGTGAATTTGCAATTAATAAAAGTGGGACGTTTGCGAAGAAATATTTACCAAAATACCTTGTTGTCAATAACTTTGGTGAATCCGAACATAATTTTTTCTCTGGTGAGTGTTTTGCTGATGTTGATATTAAATATTTTTATTATACATTTAATGTGGGTAACTGGAATTTATGACAAACGTGCTCTGTTTCTGGGTATAAGAACATACCTTTTTGCTATAACGCTGACATATTTTTTGTACAACGTGCAACAGATACAGGATGTGGTAAGTATACACTTTATTAAATTGTTCTGCGAGTAGTATCTTTTATCCAATCCATATATCTTTTAGCAGGCGTGTTTAGTTTATGATTTAGAAATATAATTAATAATATAAATAGTTTTAGACCAAAATGTTAAAATCTGAAGCTAAATTAATTAACAAGTGGCAGGTAACAGTTTTTCAATCCTTTCCAAAAATCTTGCTTTTTAGATAATACTTATAAGAAAATATTCCTATATTTGGACGAATTCGCTAGAATCTTTGTATCAGTTTTTTTTAATTTCCTCTTGTAATTCCATGTTAGTTGCGTTCGTCTTCTAAACTAATGTTTTCTGCTAAACAAAATCATTTTCCCTAATGCTATTAATTAGCCATGGAAAAAACGTTTCTTTATTAGTATTACATATCTTTGATTAAAAAGATATGTCGTAAAAGTTTGGTTATTTCATATGACTAATTTCACTGGAAATGTCTTTTCAGGAAGAACACCATTCATTTATTTATTTAAACCTTTTTTTTACAAAAAATATAAAATTTATTAGTTATTGATCATATTTTTAACATAACAAATATAGGTACATATAATTAATAGTAAATACACACAATATACATAATAAGACATATTAAATAAGTGTGACAATACAAATGATATGAACAAAATAAATGCCATTAAAAACAGTAAATGTAATGAATCTGAAAACTTGTGTAACTTAAATGTAACTTACAACACAAAATGAAGCCCCACGATTGGGCTGTTAATGTAACTTATTCATTTTTTTCATAAGACAAAGTCCCACGCAGTGGCGCCAATGTAACTTAGCTTTTTTGTTAGTCTTACGAAATTACTGTTACTGAAAATGCCAAGCATACGCCGCGCGATGGACGTCACTGTAACCTCAATAAACTTCAAATACTGAAATCTTACTGCAAAACTCATAAATGCGATACTTACTGTACTTTAACGCTCCAGCTTTTAAGATCTCCCATTTACAAATTATCTCATAGGCGTAGGTACTAGTTTCCATAGCTTACGAATTGTAAAGAAAAATAAGGTGTAGTAGACATAATAAAAGCATATGGGCGCCATTTGCTGGAAGTCATTACAATTCTAGATTCCCAAGCAAAAAGGAATCCAGAGTATATAGATTAAAATTAATTAACTGAAAGAACTAAATATCATTAATTAGATTGAAGTTAGAGTAAGTTATATAATTGAATAACTTCAATTAATGATCGGTGCAGTATAATCATAATAGAGTAGTTTAAATACTCATTTTTTCGTCGATAAAGTAATTCTTTGTCTAAAATAACAATACTGAGAACAGTTATTATAAGGTTCTAATAAGAATTGTTATTAAGGAGAAAATGTTGCATAGTTAACAAAAATTTTCATAATAACAAATAGTACAGATAAACTTTACATAAAACTTACTTCTATCAAACAAGCTATCCTTGTTTGTGTCACACTATCAAAAACGAGACTGGCACTCTTTAAACCACTAGGAAGTGACCACATAAAATCTTTCTGAAATATTCTCTAAAGTTACACGGGATTTTACAGGATCAAAAATCTGCTTAGGGTGGATCCTGATATTTTTAAATATGGTTTCAGACCGTTTTTTATTTGTCTGCGTTCAGAAAATCTGCAACACAGAAAAGATGAACACGTACAGGAAATATAAATTTAAGCTAAATGTTTTTTTGACATATAATTCTGTTAAAAAGGCAAATTTTATTTTTGAATCTTTATAAACCTAATTTTATCTGTATTTTATTCTAGAAGCAATTTCATCTTGTGTGAAAACATTTTGGGATGACCTTTGATATTAAAGAAAACACCCTTTTAATTCGAAATATCGCCTACAATTTTAACCCAACTAAAATATACTGAAATGTACAGGGCTGTACTAAGATTCTTTACCAATAATGCATTAAAATTAAATCGATAATTTTAACACGTTACACTTGTCGTTTTTTATATTATTCATTTATTTATGTTTAAATCTGATTTTGAAACAATGTCTATAAAAATATTACAGTCAGAGGTAGCGGCAGGGTTATTTTATTTAGGTGTTTATTTAAATTTCAACAGTTACACAATTTATACATTTGTATTTATTCTTTGGCATTTATTACTTAAAGCTTTAAAATAATTTAAATAAGTGAATTGACACAACAAATGCTAGATAACTTCTTACAGATAACGAAAATAAAGTAATTCTGACTTCACGGTAAGATTATTTTATCTTATTTATATTTGTCTCTTTTTTAGAAACCAATACTAGAACTGACAATGATGACATAAAGGAGATATTCTTTTAATATATCAAGCATTCAAATAAAAGAAAAGCTTATATTTATCTAGGTATTTTTTTCTTACATCACAGTTTGATAACAAGTTGTCATTAAACAGATAAAGGTAAAAATTATTTTTGTTACGCATAGGAAAATTGATTAAATTTAACATTTTTAGATGTTGCTCTCGTTTCAGAAAGCCAAATTCTTGCGTCTCATACGTAACGTATAACTTTAAGCGCCGTTAATCTAAAATGAATCTATTTAATCAACATCGCAAAAAAGTAAAATCTAAAGATTGTGTTGTTTGCGCCCTTTTTTCTTGGTTCGGTTGGAAAATCACGACGATAATAACAGGGATAACCTGTTTTTGCCAACACAGCGAAAAACCAAAAACACAGAACTTCGCAATTTCTATTTTTGGGCAGTTATGCATACCTTTGGTTATTGTATATTTGATATTTGCCTTGGGATGGTATGCTAACAACATGTACCGCAGCTTGATTAGTAGTAACACCTTTAACTGCCTTGGTGCGTTAGCGGATGCTTTATTCTGTGTTACGTCTTTTATAATAATGATATCCTTGGCAGCTACTGTTAAAAGCAAGACTTCTGCTTTAAACCAGTGGATTGTTATTATTGAAAACAGAAATGAATATGGTATTGATACCTTACTTTCTCAAAAGTGTATTCAACAAATGGAATCTAACGGCTACTTTTATTTGTTTTTGGTTTTACTGAATATTTTCATACAAACAATAGCTCATTGTTATTTACACGTTTCGAGCATTGTGGTCATCACCAATTTGATCGGTACCTATGTACATTTTGTAGCATCGTTCCAAAGAGTACTCAGTGCTGAGCTTGCCACAAATGTTTACAAAGCTTGGCAATTAAGTTTAAAGAAATACTTAAAAGAGCGTTACTTCAATAGAGTTAAATTAGAAAAGCAGTTAGCAACAATGCGTCGGTTTTATACAATTTTGTTGTATGGCACAAAAGCAAAAGGTTATTTGACGACTCCTTTAACCGCAACTTGGTTTTTATTCATCATTCCGGTATTAATTTTCAATATTTATATTGGCGTGGAAATGTGGAAAAATGGCGAATTTAATGGATTCTTCATTATGATCGAACTGAGAACATACTCCATCACCATGGCGCTGCTGCAGTTAATGCATTACATTCAAACCTTGCAGGATGTGGTAAGTACATAATGTACTTTGTAATATTTTAACTAATCAATGAATACAAATGCATTTTAGCATTACGTAACAAAACGTATCTTACTTAGAAATATTTCCAACCATTTACTATAATACATTGCGCTAAAATGCTCCACAATAATTGAGCTAGCCAAATAAATATGCGGTGATTCATAAAAATTAAATTATTTTAAATATTTATAAAATGTTATGGTGCGTATAAATGTCACTATCGTAGAAATTAAATGAATTTATTTTTATACAATTTAACATAAGAAGTTTGATTTTTAATATTAATGATTTCAAGTATCTTTAAAATAAACTTCAATTGCCCTTTTCTATATTTTTTCTTAAATAATTTAGTGATATATTTTTATAGAGGTATAATAAAGTATTATTTATACATAAGTTACGTAAATCCTTATTTAACTTTAAGATTATACGGGGCGCCATATATAATGTCTAAAAAAATAAATCGAATAAAATAATGTAAAATTAATGATATATTCATGAAAAACTTATTTCAGGACGATGTTACATATTCGAGATTGTGAGGTGATAAAGATAATTCTAAAACTAACTGAATAATAATTTATAAAGTAATACATAATTTTAATTGCCCAAATGGCTTAATTAACTCACTTTCACTCCACTATGTCCAATCTTCTTTTCCACAAGATTCTAAGTAATACAGAAGCAAAAACACTTTCCTACCTTATTATTAGTTCAAACAGATCTATTTGTGTTGGTTATTCACCATTTCTTCGAAACTATTGTTAGAGTACTTAACTGTATACTTCTCAAACTTAATAAATAATTCTATTGGAACAATTTATCATTTCCAATACCAGTATTTTCGCTTTGTACCATGATTATGTATTCCAAACACATGTAATCACGAGAAAAACTAGGATCTATACAAACATTTCATATAGTAGAATTTCGATACTAATCACCTTCCAAACCAACTTTATGATATGTGAGTATGATAAAGAATAATAAAGAAGCAAGACTTTGAAAACCTTATAGGAACAGTATACGATGAACAGTATATGAAAGTTTTTCCTATAACCTTTTTTTTTTCTAAAATATTTGCTTTCCAAGTTATTTAAGGTTCAAGTTTTGAGACCGGTCCTGCACGTTCTGCTCTACACTCTCCTTCTGTCGCATACATGCTGAGAACTGTAGTTTGTTGAACTTGAAATTTGCCAATACAGCACAATTTTGTCTATGTCACAAAATATCCGAATGAGATTGTTGATGCTGAAGAAAATTGTAAATAAAACACATGTCTTTTTTGATTATGTTGCAGTTATGTTATGTTTATTTTAAAATAAATTCAAGGTCTAATAAATGCTTAAAACATCTTATTTTTAAAGAGAACATTGATTCTAATTAATTAAATTAAATGGCAATTTTTACTTGTGTACGCGGCATTGATTTTAATTTAAAAAAACATAAAAACCTTTGGGCTTTATAAGAAAATTACGCCAACAAACAAACGAAGAATCTAGGTCACTGCGTAATCACCACCTGGTTAACACATAAAATAAGATCAGACTGCAAACAAAACTTTAATCTTATCTAACCTATTAAAAATGTCAGCTGCGTGCGATATAACTGGATAGCGGGCAACCTTTAACAACAGATGTTTATTTTCATTACTAATTTTGCTACTCGTCTTATTTACAATTAAAAAGAGGCCCTACCTACTATTTTTCTTATCAGTTAAATTACTTACATTGTCACCCTCGTGATTTATTTGACCCACACTCTTCATTTGTTTGTTGGATAGATTGCGTTTAAGGTGCTCGACAAAAGTTTGGTAGACGTTTTTAAGCTTGTTTGCGCTCTAATGGGCTACATTTTGAAAAACTTTTATAAATATTGTTAAAATTAGGTATATTAATATTAAACTAGGGAAACCTCGTTAAGACATGATGGTCAAAAGAATCAAAGGATTTCCCTATATACAACATTCGTTGTGTGATTACAATCCTTGGGATTTTCGTGAGTGATTATTTAAATAAACGCAACCAAACATAACCGGTTGAAAATTCTAAGCCTAGCACTCCTCTCTCTCAGCTTACCCTCCTCTCTTCTGACATATCTTCCTCTCTGGCTTATCCCTCCTCTCCAGTTTATTCTACATACATACATACGGAAATTCTACCTTACGAAGTGATAAGAATAAAATCAAAAATCGATCTTGTTTAAGAAATTCTTGAAAACGTCTGTTAATACATATTTCAACAACATGACATAAAAATAGTGTTGGCAAATTTCCGGAAATTTATTTTTTGGAAACTTTCCATGGAAATATTTCCGAAAACTTTATTGAAATGGCAAATTTCAAAAAAAAATTGAATTCTAAAGTGTGTTCCGTAGAACCCTGAAGTTTCGTAGAAATATAGCGGGGTTACGCGGGACCAGTTATACCTGTAAATCCTGGTAAGTCCTGTAATATAACAAAAGATTACCACTTGCCAAGCTTCAAACTTTCCTACAATAACGGCTTAATTACTATTTTATTTGTTGGTGCCTTTTGCTACCACATATTTATGTTAAATACAAAAACAAAATATCGCAATAAACTGGGTGCTCTTGCGTATCAATATAAATGTTTTAAATTTATTTATTTTAAAAAAATCAATCTTAATGAAATACAGATATTAAGTAGTGTCGACTAATATACAAAACGAAAGCTTCAATATAAAAAAAGGATCATGTAAATTTGCCCAGGAGAACTCTCAAACGAACTGTAACAAAAATCAGCTTTGTGTTTTAAATATATAGATAAGCGGGAGTAGTTACGAAACTCGCCACCGTGCAAAGTGAGATGGCGCCCCAAGTAAATGTTTAATCCATGCGTCTCAAATTAAACATTTTATATTTATTTAAATTAAAAATATAAACATTAGAAAAGTGTAAAAATGACATATTGTTGATTGATCTACACAGCGAAAGTTTCAATATAAAAAAGAATGACACAAATCGGCCCATCGAAACTCTCAAACGAACTGGAACAAAAATAACAACAATCCATTTTATTTAAAATAGAAAACTCCTTCGAATAAGCTCTTAATAATAAAAATAATTAGTTTTTGATGAACTGTCATCAAACGTTTGGAACTTTTTTACAACTATACAGTTTATAACAAAATGCTTAATATGGTCATATGTGATGCTTTTTATAAAGACTTGACCTTGACTAATATTCGTGTTTTTAAATCGACTTCTCCAAATTTCTTCTCAACTCTGCACATATCACTTTACAACGTTTTGACTATGCCAATGCTGGATGACTTATTATTTATTAACAAATTGATGCAAAATATAACAGGACCGTATTAGCAAAAAGTATTACAAAGAATTTTTTACAAATTTAAAAAAAGTTTTTTTAGTTATATGTTAGATTCTACCTCGGATGTTCTTTAACCGTCTGGTTATTGTTCGTTATTTTTGAGACATCCTGTATATTTTATGTAAATTAATAACAAAACCTGATATATAATTTTGAAATAATAAATTAATTATTAATAATTTCATTATTTATAGAAACTTTTTTATAAATTTCAACATAGGGGCTCTCTATATTAATATCGCGAGATAGCCAGCCATAAAGTTCCAGGAAGATGAAAACTACTTTAAGGTTACGTTAGCTGTCATAAAAAACAGTCACAGTTAAAGTCACATTATTGTATAAAAACGAAAACGCTACTTTTTACATAGTTTTATTAACACTGCCAATCAACTCGCAAAGGTTCCTTTTCTTTTTTGGATTCTCATACTGTCGGAATTAAATAAAGAGTTTAAAGGTAACTCTTCAGGTTTCACTCACTTACTTGAAAGGTCTTGTTTTCTGCCTTAAATGACATAAATCAATTTCCTAGTGTTCCTTATACGTATATCTCCTAATATAATAATAGCCAGTTCCGATGTCCGGTGTCCGATGTCCAATGTCCACCGAAAAATATCTTGAAAATTAGAAGACTTAGGAAGCTGAAATTTTACAGGCAGGTGGGTCTTACCGCAAAGGGGTGCATGAGTATATTTTTAATCTTAAAAAAACCCGAGCGGGTCGCAGGTATAGGCATTTCTTAAAAAAATCATTATGGCTATATATCTCTTGAATGGCGTAAGCTACAAACTTCAAGTTTTCACAGATTATACTTGAATGTTAATAAATTCTCGTAGTACGAAACAACAGCAGCCTTGGTTAGAGTTCCGAAACGACAGTTATTTGGCGTTGTTATAAGAGTCCGCGCAAGCAATATTGCATTTAGTTTCTTTCTGTTTAGTAACAAATAATTTGTGAAAAATCGAAGAATTGAATAAATGATATCGTGAAATTGTAAGTTTAGTTTTAAACTCTTTAACCTATCAGTACAAGGCTTTAGACCGATGAAAACTAAAATCTAGAGTTTTAAAATCTAAAGATTGTGTTGTTTGCCCCCTTTTTTCTTGGTTCGATTGGAAAATCACGACGATAATAACAGGGATAACCTGTTTTTGCCAACACAGCGAAAAACCAAAAACACAGAACTTCGACTAGAGTTTTAAGTCTTAAATGTAGAAATTTAGAAGATTATACTTTATTTCAATTGTGGAGTAAATGAAGATTTATTTTCATTTTTATTTTTCGAATTAACATCATAAAAACTAAAAACTTTACTACTAGATTATTGACTACTAGCAGAGAACCCGGTTGGCGAAAAGAAGCATTTATCATCATCATGTCGAACACAATACACAACTCTATTATTCTCGATTATCAAATTGATATTATTGATCAATTATTAAATAAGTACCTTTGCAGAAACATTCTTTTCACTAATCTCCATTTATACAAGGGTGAAGCGGAGTCAACGTGTTTGTTTATGTGCATCAACTAGTATTAACAATTTTTCATGATTAATAGTCGTTCTGTTGTATTACTACTGATAATTATATTCTTAATATGAAAATAAAGCAAGATATGAAGTTAAATTGTTGATGAAACGCAAAAAGAGTTGTTAAAATAAACTTATACCATCCTACCCTCCATCCATTATACTAAAAATTGGCCATTGAGTTGGCCCATTTTGTAGCAATGGTTATTTCACATGCTTAAAACAATTTTTTTACTATTTATAGGAATACATTTACAATCTAGTTTTAATTCTCTTATTATATAATAGTCCTCATTTTATTTATTGTATGTATATAAAAAAAACATCGCGTGTTCAAACATTTGTGCGTTTTATCCACATATCTTGTATGTACATTATGAAATTATTCTTTCTAAAACAAATACATAAAATGATAAATTAGTTAGAAGCATATTTCATTAATCATTACGTTCTTAAATTATATCTTGATGCTAATCATTTTTATTATTGCTTCTTTTATAATTAAAGAACATTGATGCATTGCTAGGTTATTATTTTTCGGTAAATTCACTTCATTATTCGATTAGAAAATAAAATACTTTACTTGAATACAATGAAGTTCAAATTTAAAAAATTTCGTTTACATTTGAAAACACCAAAAGCATACGAAGTAGAGGATTGTATTGTATGTGCAACATATCCCCTAACCTTGTTAGGGAATTTATTGGGAATTATTAATACAGTTGCTACATGCCGACATATGGGTAGCAAGTTTCACGTTCAAAAATTTTCTTTGACTTCAATGCGTTGTGTGATGCTTGGAGTGATTATTTTTGGATTAATTGGATCTGTTGTTTGGTATGTCCATCAACTGATTTTGGATAAGCCGAATTCGTTCAAAGTATTTCAATTGCTAGCAGAGGTGCTGTATTGTTGTCATGCTATTGTGATCGTAACGGGAAATTTTATCAAATCAAGGAATAGGTAACTAATATTATTTTATTTTATTTCACGTGGCCCAAGTAGATGGCAGAATGATTGTAATGCTCAAGAGGCTGGCTCCAGGAAACTGCACAAATTTGAATACAGAAAAGATTTGAGTTTTCCAATTTGCTTTAAACTTTCAGATATGATTCCTTAGGCCAATAAAGACCGTATTGCCATAAGGAAAATACATTTCTCACCATTATTCAACACATTCTTCCGTTTCTATCCAAGGCAAATTCATTTCAGTTTCCTGGAGACAGCCTTTTTAAAAAATGGAAAACTTACAAAGATTATCATACCCAAGTACTGTCGTATCTGTTGTACTTCGTTGAGTAAAAGACTGATTGTTCTTTAAAAGTTTTATTATTTTAGTGTTGAAAAGGAAAGAGTGAATGTTTGACTTGTTTATTTAATAGCTATCTTTTCCAAGGCATGGCGATCATTACTTTTATAACCCCCGCCCCCTGTTGTTGAGAGTTTTCTATTCAAGCAGAAAAAGTCCCCATCAAGTAGGTATGAGAACTGGTGATTGTAAGCATAAGACACAGTTGTGATTGTAAAGCAACTTGATATATACGTAAAAAACTGAAATTTTTTTTAATTGGTTTTTGTCGAATGAATAGGTGTTGACATAACCTCACGTTTAAGATCAGCGACAGTTTTTGCCAAATTTTAAATTTTTGTATTTAATAATGACGTTTGATAACAACTTTATATAAAATAAGAACTTTAATATAAAACAAAAAACGCTTTGGATGGCACAATAACAATTCGTTTTTATTGGTTTCTCAAAACTTACAGTTATGCAGATATTATGATCCTGTCCTAAAATTAACATCAAAAGTTAGAAATTTGGTTTGAAATTTTGTAAGAAACTGGTTAGATATTAGTTAATATACAGGGTGTTTTACTGAAGATTCGTATTCTCTGGACAGGTGATAGTATTCGTCAATAGGAACGAAAAATCCTTATACCATTTTAGATTTTGCGCGCATCGGAAAACATTTGCTAAAAAGGTCAAAACTGCTAGAAATAATAGTCAAAATCATCTATCATCAGCTGCATCAATGTATCACGTTGAAAATGCATTTAAGTACATCCAGCTCCAACTGTAATTTTTAAACCAGTGACCACAAACCCACTTTTCAAAAACAATTTTTTTTCTCGGTTATTATGAAAGATAGTTACTAATGATAATAAGCTTTTTTTGTTGCATTTTATGTGTATTATCACCTGTCTAGAGGATACGAAACCTAAGTGACTCACCCTGTACATATGCAGATTAAAGCTTAGCGATTATAGATTAAATTTTAGTATACCTTAGAGATAGAATGGCAAGTTAAACTAGGAGTTAAAGCAGTGGCGTGCGGTCCATGGAAGCAATGCTTGCCTTGAGAATTTATTAAAAATAAAAACAATGCTAACAAAAATACTTTTGTAAAATTATGGTTATCGTTTATTTAAATTGAAATATTTATCAAATTAAAGCTCAATATCAACTCTGTACAGCAAAAAGTATAACTATTTAGAGTACTATTTTAAATTAGGCTCATTAAACTTGCACGGAAAGGTAATACCGATTCAAATGTGATACATACACTTCATATAAGCACTGCTTACAAATGCTCTTCTCTTAACCTTGGCGTGAATCAGCGAGCGCGGAGTGTTACAATAGACGGATGCTGTTTGGCTGGTTAACATTGTTTGGTCGTAATTTTTATTGTGCTTCGTTCCCAAATGTTTATTTATTATAATTTGGTTATTTGTTCGATTTAGTGTTACTTAAGTAATGTAAATCTGCAAATGAGACTGTATTTTGTCGCATTTTATTATTTTAATTTATAAGTTGTATTTTTTTAAAGACAAATAGTTCTATTTAGTTTGCCTGTATGCAAATTTAAAATTGCATTATCGTCATGACTGCAAATTCAACTGCTTCAGTGAAAGGTTCGAGTACCTTCGATATAGCCGAATCGGGACGATTTCTTGTTCAGTTTGTAAATTATTAATAAGGAATTCTTCGCATACAGTTTTGGAGAGAAATTACGAATTATTAAGAAAGACAGATCAAAACCAGATCTTTCAAATTTAACAACAAAGATTAAAACCTGTACCGGTATTTTGCTAAGAAGGACCGGAAAATTGATACGTAGTAGTAGTTTTTTTTAAAATAAAGAATGATAGTCAACAAATTCCATAAGTATAAAGTGTAAAAGTGCTTCTTTGAAAAACTTTTAAGCTTAATAATTATAACACTGTTTTTTATTGTACCTAGCAGGGGCGGATCCAGAGAAGTATTTTGAGGGGGAAATCTTTGGAAAATAATTGTTTTAATAAATAATAATTAAACAAACATTATTTGTTTCTATTCTATGTAAACTTATTTATAAATCCGTTAGATTTGTTATTTTATTATACTTAATATTAAATTGCACTGTATCCTAGAGGTTAAAAACACTATTTCTACTTATTTTTAAAGTATTGAGGTGTTATAGATTTCACCGTTTTTGAAAATTTCATCGAACGATGTTCGGAAACGTTAAAATGAATTTTCGTATCGGTTCTTAAATTAAATAAGGGACATGTTATGTCTTGGGCATATTATTAATAAAGGCTATAGATAGAATCATAGTTAGATTCATTAATGTTGAAACTAAAAACTTAAGATTAAAGATTTCATGCAAATATAACCTAACTTTCTTATCATAATGATAATTAGATTTCAATTAGAAAAAGGATATAATTTAGCTAGACTGTTTGATAACAATCATGTATAGGCAACCTAAGTTACATTTAGGTCGGTTCCTCTTGCCAGGGAAAATTATTTTCATATTAAAATTTTCATTTCCGATCTTCAACGGTAGCTACAAGTCTTTGATATTCCTGGAGGCCAGATCAAGTTTACAAGGTTATTTTTCTGTAAAAAGTTTAAGTAGGTAAATCTTGTTATGATTGATTGAACATAATTAAATTTTGAATTCATTTTATAGAATTCTGGTCATTACAATAAGAGGAGGTATTTCATTCCTCCCGGTTCGCGAAAACGGACTCTAGTAGCTTTTATCTTGGTTTTTCTTGTCATTGTTTTTATGTGAGCTCGTAGTGCAATGCATAATGGACATTTTGTGCATAAATTGAGCAACGTAGAAGTTATTTTGAAGCTGGTGTTTATGTAAGCATCTTTTAATGTCTAGAGATGTTTGTAATGTAAGAAAAACAAGTTTATTGATGTTATTGATGTTATGTTATTGATTTGTAAAGATATTTTTATGTATAAAACAATTGTAACACTCACATTATGTATCCCTAGAGCTAATTTGTAAAAGATGAACTCTTGATTTGTTAATCTGTGTATGAAATTGTATTGTAACGGGAATCTTCATTGTCAAGTGTTTTTCGTTTGTACCTTTATTATTCCTTTTGGGACTATACATGTAAATGGTTTCTTGTTCGTCGTTATAAGCTCTATAATCCTATCACATCAGATCTGGGATTAGTGAAGATTAAAATCATATGTTTTTTGGATAATGACGTCACACGCATTTCGTTTGTCGGTTGTTTGAGAAATCTGACATGGAGTTCATTTGTTTTGGCATTTCCTATATAAGCTGCTGCTTTTTAAATCAAATTTAGTCGATAAATTGCGTTGAGACAATCCACGTTCGACTCCAGATTAAAATATCTGCAAATTTGAGGTTAGATTGTTTAACCATATGTTTGACAAGTGTCAATTGAAATAAACAAAGTTGAAAGAAGATTGAAGGTGTTTACTGAATTATCTTCAAGGATTAATGAAGATTTAGTTAGTGTGCTACGAATAAATAAAAGTGAAAGTGCTTTTGGATTTTAATTAAATTCAAGTGAATTGAATTTGTGTTTTAATAGGATTTATTTTAAAAGGAAATTTATTCCATAACATACCAGGTTGGTTAAGAAAATAATTGTTTCTTATTTATCAAAAGAATATAACTTGAT
The DNA here is from genome assembly GCA_929113105.1 of Agrypnus murinus. NCBI lineage: Eukaryota > Metazoa > Arthropoda > Insecta > Coleoptera > Elateridae > Agrypnus > Agrypnus murinus. Next base: position 176,246,936 of record OV816027.1, read on the forward strand.
TTGTAAAGTTCATCTTAGGGTACAAAAATCTAGTTGATTTAATTTATCAAATTCTTTTTAAGAATTCATTTAATTTTCAAATAAAGAAAACAATCAAATTTCTTTTTAATAAAGATTTATTTATTTTGGATAACATTTTTATTTACATTTAAATAATTATTTGTGTTGGTTTGTTCAAACGAATAACTGTATTTAATCCTATGTCAGATAATACGACCTTTCTTAACGTTTGAGCAAACTTGAGGATTTATTCTCAATTTCCAATTGTGAATTATATTTTCTTTTTCATTGACTTTTCTTTTCTGAATTTAATTTTGTTTTTGAATAAAGTTTTTGTATTTTAAATTTACGTATGTGTTTAATTGATGCTAATACAAGCATACAGAATTATTCTCTTGCAAATTGAGATTACAGTTGCAGTTGTCCAGCTTGCAGAAGCAAAAGTGCTTACAAAAAGGTTTTTTCTTGTTTCCAGGCATAAAAATATATAAGAGTCTCGTAATTCAAATATTTTATGTTTTATTATATTTAATGTTATAATTTATGTTGCTGCTTTACCGTACAAACCTGAGCTCGCTGAGAGAAATAAAGAATATTTGTGGTGAATCGTTGCATATATTAAATTTATTAGCTTCCGAAACTAAAATTATATAAATTCACCGCAGTATTTTGCAATACAACAATTTCCTTATAGTCTGTAACTAATCAAATCACCTGAATATAACCTTGACTCATACCTCACCATTTTGCTTACATCGGCGCTTCCCCTGGTATTTCCGTAAACCAATTTTTCTTTTCCACCGAATTACGTATTAGACGTATTCTTTTGCACATTGTGATTAAATTCAAACAATCGTAAAAATTTTAGCATGATTTGAGAAGGCTTTGCCACAAACAAATATTGGCAATAGTTACAAGTCTCGTCACAGCACTTTATATGATTAGTTATGTCAATAACAGAATCTCTACAATTAAAAGGGGTAAGGGGATTACCAATCATGCTAAAAATATCTTACTAGGTGCGGGTTCATCAGTATTCAAAAGTACGAGGTGTGCTAAAAAATTACCAATTCGATTAATCATTATAGAGCAAAAGAATACTACTATTATTATAGACCGTTGGTTTTATGTCTGTTGACAGAGATAATCGTAATTTGTAATGTCAATCAGGGTAAGGAAATTATCACTCGCAAATGAGAAGCAAATCGGTTCTTTTCTTATTTTATCATTTGTAAACAAATTTTATATTTAAAAATGTATGATTCATTCTTTCAAGAATTAAATTTTAACGAAGGCAGTTTTATTCGTTCATGAACGAATGCAAAATCAACTGTAAAAAAAATCCATTCGTGAATGAATACAAGCGGAAATAAATCATTCGTTTTCAGTTCTTATTCTCGTACTGCTATAGTTCTTACTACTCTGCAGTTTTATTTATATAAAATCATTAATCAACTTCATACAATATGGGCCGATACAAACAATTTAATTTAACCAAATATATTTTGTAACTATGATAATGAAACAAATATTACGCCCACTTGTTTAGAATGTGAGAAGAATTTAAAAGGAAATCTATTAACTTGAGATATCAAGCGGAATTATGCTAACGTACTTAATGAATTAAAATTTCTTGATGCCAACAATTAAATCGACAACAAGGTATCAATTAATTAAGAATTATCAAACAAAATTTGACAGCGCGTATACAGCGCCATACAGATTTGCTGTCCGTGTATTAATAAATTTGCATCGTTACATATTGAATAACCTGCGCTGTTATTTAACTTCTGAATGAATCATACGTGATAAATTTGTGAACGATAAATATTTTTCAATTCTCAACAAATATGATTAGCACGGGAACGATAATTTATTTATAGCAGAGAATTAAAAAATAAAATTCGTGAACGAATGAAAAATTAAATTCTTAAAAGAATTATTTCTTTGCGAGCAAATTAAATTTTTTCGTTTTTCCTACCCTGATGTCAACACACTTAAAAATATTTCACACTTTAATAATTTTCTTCTTCTTTTTTTTAGAGTAACAGCAATGAATGCATGGATTTCAGTTATTGAAAATCGTAAACAAGTCGGTATAAACACGTTACTGCCTAACAAAACAATTAGATATCTCTTCCGAGTATCTACTATTTATAGTATTCTAGTAATTTCATCACTAATTATTACGACCGCAGTACATTATTTAATTGACGATTTATTGACCGTCGACGCATTAAAAAACATTTTATGCACAACAGTCACAATGGTGATTGTTTTCCAATGGACAGAAAGCTGTATCGTAAGTTACGAAATTTTTCTAAGTTGGAGACAAGCATTGAGAACTCTTTTGAAAAGACATCTGGAAAGGAAAGATTTAAATTTGGAAGAATGCATTGCCGATATGTCGCGTGTATATAAAGTTATGATAGAAAATTCAAAATGTATAAATTCCATTCTAAATCCACTTTTAGTAATTTGTGCTATTATATTGTTGCCTATTCTGGTTTTCAACTGGTATATTCTTCTAGTTATTTGGTGGGCGGATGTTGAACTTGATGTAGCATTGGAAGCTAGAACGTATGGTATATTAATAATACTCTGCTACAGTGTTGTGAAGGTGGAAAGGCTATATAATGTGGTAAGTTTTTGGTTTTGCTATTTTATTAATTAAATATATACAATTGTCCAATTACGGGTTAAAACCTTTTGTGGGTCACGAAATAAATATAGTGAGTCGGTTAAAGACAGAGGGTTCCTAGCGGAGTTAATTTAATTGTGTTAATAAGCAGTACATTCCATGCGCTTACTATACTGATCGTAATTCTACGTCTGGTACTGTAAAAAGTAACGAATAGAAAAGAAACCCAAATACTTCCCGTAAGCAAAATTAGGAAAACAGTACGAGCAGTATTGTTGCGTTTCTCATTCTTGCCTGTTTATTTTAAATTAGTGTTTTATACATTTCCCACACGTTGATCTTAAATAGCAATGAGGGTGTCTCCCCTATGATTGTGTGTGGTAGGGTAGTGCGCGTCATATTCAAAAAATTAATGTATAATGAAATATACAATAAAATTAATATAATTTGAAGTATATTACTTAAGTTAATTTGAAGTAGGTAAAGTGGTTTAATTAATTTCCGCATATACGAATGAAAACTTGATAGACGGTATAGCAACTAATGCCAGTTACGCTATCTGTAAAAGCAACCCCAATTATTACAGGTAGCAACAGTTATCTAATTTGATGATTCTTAGTATTGCTGTAATAAGGTGTAGCGTGCAGTAGTGTAATTGTTGTAAACATAATTTTGTTTATCATTTTTACTGAGAAGGTGAGTGATTACTGAGACTTACGCATTAATTTCATTAATATCTTCAATTCTTGATCTATCTTTCCCCAGCTTCAAAATACTTTTTCCGTTTCAGGTCAAATTAAATTACAGTAATTTAACTTAACTAGCTTAGGTACATTACTACAACTTACTACAACTAATAACTATATTAAATATTAATCTTAAAATAATGTTTGGAACCTGAAAATATTAAAACACATTAAAATCAAGTGGGTCAAATTTATTTATTCTTTTCACCCAGTTACATATGCATAGTTGAAAGAAAATGTTTGAATATTAAAAAGAGGTTACGATCATGCATTTAAATATTAGTCGATCTATAGATATACAAAATCCAGATAAAACATTTTTGTTAGTATCATTCTACAAACACTTTGTAAACCACATAAAGTATGATGGCTTCATCCCACATTTGACATCCTTGGGCAAGGGATTTCCCTCAACTTCCAAACGAACTAAATTGTTCAATCTTTTGACATTATCGAGACTCATATCCTTAATATGATTGTTTCTCAAATCCAAACTAATTATATATTTTCCAGACTTTAATACTGCCTCAGGTAAAGTGGTAAGCTGATTATCTCTAAGTTTCAAACGGCCTAATCTATCAAATTTCGATAAAGAATCGTCATCTAGATGTTTTATCTGGTTGTAATCCAACCACAATATCTCAACCTTGGGTACGTTATCAAACTGATTAGCTGTTATTGTTTCCAACATATTATAATTGATTTCTAAATATAAAAGACTTTCCAGTCCAGAAAGGCTCTCTTTACGCCACCCTTTTAATTTGTTGTTATTTAAATAAAGTTCTCTTATACTTATTAACCCTTTAAATGCGTTAGGCTCAATTTCATTTATAGAATTATCCTCTAAGAAAATAGTGTCCAATTTCGGCATTCCCAAGAATAGCTGTGATGGAAGTTTTTCAATTTTATTAGACGATAAATTCAATCGTTTTAACTGGTCAAGATGAATAAAAGTCTCTGGCTTAAGATCTACTATATTATTTTCGTTTAGTTCCAAATATGCAAGCGAATTTAGTCCTTCAAAAATTTCTGTCTTTACAGTTCTGAGAAAATTGTAAGCCAATGACAAGAAACCTAAATTCGAAAGATCTTTAAAGATGCCCGTAGGTACGTCCTCAAGTTTGTTATTTTTCAAGTCTATATATCTTAAATTCCTGAGACCATCAAACAAATGATCTTCTAAACTGCTGAGGTTGTTTTCGTTTATGCCCAAGTAAGTAAGCGAGATTAAATTTTGGAAGGTTTGAGCAGAGATGGAAGATATCTTGTTTTGTTTTAGATCTAAATATTTCAACCCCGTTAATCCTTTAAATATGTTATCATTGAGACTTTCTAAATTATTGTTTGTTAGAAGTAAAGTGTTCAAATTGGATAAGTTTTCAAAGTATCCATCTAAATTTTTAAGATTATTTCCGTTTAAATTTAAACACTGCAAATTCTTTAGACCTTTAAAAGCATTTGTATCGATTTGGTTTATTTGGTTATTGATTATATTTAAGTGTTTGAGTGATGGTAGGCCATGGAATGCTGAAGCTGCAATTAGTTGAATAGAGCAGTTCTTAATAGTCACCTTCGTTACTTTGGATAAATCTTCTGTAAGATTCACAGAAAATACATCGGCTTTGCAGTTTTCAAATATAATTGTTTCAATTACTCCAGTTGTGAGGTCTATTTCAGCTAAAGCTGTTAGAGGTCCCTGTTGTAATGATTTATGGTCTAATGGCACATTTGTTACTGAATGAAGTCGATCTTCTGAGCAGTCTTGGGCATTAAGTCCTTGTAAAAGTGTTGCTAGGAATAAGATTATAATGGTGTGTTCCATTTTGGGGTAGAAATCCTGAAACGAAAAAACAATATAAATCAGTCCTGTGTTTTTAAAGTTTTAAAACTAATGGTAATATGAACAAGGTTTAATATAGACCTAAGATCAATACAATAATTTACGTGAAAAAATATTTTGGGAAATAATTTCAAATAAATATAAGTTCTGAAAATTCTTTTAATCTAAACAAGGCTTTATTATATAATGAAAACAATAAAAGATGACTAAATTACTTACGTTTCAATAAATATATTTTTTGTTGTCGTAAGTTAAAGCCACTAAACTTTATTCAATTGTTTATATACGTTGCTGTCCATTGACTGCTTAATGCAGTCAGCAACTTCGACTGGAATCTGGTTGTGGTTAATGCACTTTTATGCAACTTCTTGCCTCCCCACTTTTGTAGTGACTAATACGTTATTGCTATAACAAAACTAGTTTCAAATTGGGGAAGACCCCTGCCCATGGATGGGTACTTAACATCTAACAGTTTAGAAAAACCACTATACAATGTATTGTATTTATGTAAACAGATAAATTTAAATTCATGTCAGTAGAGTAGATGGCAAATAATAATATTTAATAACAAAGTGTTGTTGTTTTGACTTTTAATGCTTTTTATAATTAAATCGTTGATGATAGCCCGTATAGAAAGGTTACTTATAAGTCAGCTGCAGCTTATCTACAGAATAATTAATTAACAGTACTTCCCGAATTCTCAATCCTTAATTTATTTTATTTTATCTACTACTTATTTATGCAAATTATGGAATTTTCATAATTGATTTGGTTTACTATACCGCGTTTATATTTATAAATATTCTATATACCTATTGAATATTTCCCAAATTATTGTAGTTAAATAAAAAATAAAGTTACCTGTGGTTAAAGGTGTGCGATGCACAATTATACTGAAACTCGTTTACTTAGAAACAAGTTTTCGTTCGTAAGACCAATCTTTGCTCATCCCTTTCGAAGGCCTACGAAACAATATTAGAATTACCGAAGAAATTGTCTTAGAATGCTATTATTTAGTATTATTTCTTCATTATGTGTTTCTGTCAAGATAAATGCTATGTAGCATAACACGATATTGCTAAATTATAAGTGTCATGAAATACTCTCTTCTGTAATACTAATATTAAATTGTAGAATCATTTAAGGTGATCCAGATATCATAATGCTGAACTGAACTTGAATCGGCTCAGACCAGTCGATTCTATTTTTTCTGAGCTTATTTTAAAAACATCATGCTTTAAATATTTTTGGTACATTCGAATTCCTTCTAAAATTTTTAACATTTTTTTATGTATTATACCCTTTATCAATACCTAATTCTTTTTGAGATATTAAAACATAAACTCTAAAAGGTAGGTAGTAGAACTTTTAATTTTTAATATTTTAGGGACAACTTAATTTGCGAAAAAAAACCGGAAAAAATACCACGTCAACTCCACGTGCGTGGGCGCTTTCCTTATTAAAAATAGCGTTTAATAATGCAGTATATTTTAGAAAACCTAAACTTTTTCACATATAAATACGTCTGTTTTGATCGCTTGATATCGCTTAAATACCCACGAACTTCTGTCACATAATGAAGCTGGTCACCATCCTGTTGAAATCAGATGTCTTGATAGGAAAAATTTGAATTTTCTTCCACAGGAAACAGTGTGGCAAGTGCTGAGACAAGATCTTATAAAAATCTTAAATTTATATCACCGGTCAAGCTTTCTTAAAAAAATGGTTCTGTTATAATATTTCTGACAATGATAGGGCACACATTTATTTTTATATTAGACTGGGTATGTTTCTCCCTCATCCAGTGCGGATTTGTGTGAGACCAGTAGCGGTAGTTTTGATTATTTACGTCACCGTCTAGAAAAAAGTAGGCTCGTCAGCTAAAACAATGTTTTGAACAAAATTTGGTTCTGCATGACACACCTTGCAAACGCTCAAGTAGGTATTGCGGCACCTGAGCCAGACAGTTCTAGGGACCCTAGATTTTCGGTCTCTCTCTAATCTGGTGACTTTTTGTCTGTGCCTCTCTCTAGGTGGTTAAGTACGGAATCTGTATTACCGACATTCTGTATTATCGGCATTTGGTTCGTCACTTGGCTAAATGGTAGCGCCGTTGCTAGGGGAAAACAGTGCGACGCGCAGAGGAGTATTTATGAGACGTCGATATGGGGGAGGGTAGCTCAGTGAAAACGGTGTGGGTTCCTGGTATAAATTAAGCGTATTATACTTTCCAACAAGAAAATAATCCGGAAATATAGGCGCCAAGTAATCTTTGCAGGAGAATTACTAAACTCCAAGATACGGTAAGTAGCCAAGACTAAGGAATACACAAGCAATAAAAGGATAACGGAATGGTAGGAACGATATAATATTTAATAATAAAGAAAGTAGGTTATGCTATAGTACAATAGTTAGGATACAATAAATGTAAGGTTAAGTCAACAAACTGTTAATGCAATTTTAGTTAATAAGTACACACAGTATATATGTATATTTAAAATTCACTACTACTTATACACACTGTATATAAACATGAAAGATGAATAAAGTTTCTCCAAAAGCTCTGAGTATTTTTGTTATGTTTTCTTTTATACATCAACTATTAATTACCTCTTCTTATGTAAATTTGTTTGCAGATATAAGACAGATTTATCCACAGAAATTAAGGAAATGACATTGTTATTTAAAGGTAATAAACTAAAGGTTAATAATAATTAACCAGACTAAATAAAATTCAATACCCAAATAAACGCGCTATCACGATAACGAACTAGGCCCAGCGTTTATCATTGATAAGAATAAATACTCAAAAGAGAATGTACGGTACTGTAACGAGGTTAACACTTCTGACTCCAGATCAGAAGGTTGCGTGTTCAGATCACGTCGGGGTCACCATTTGTAACGAGGTTAACACTTGGGCGGTGTTAGGGCTACACTTATTATTTATTCTTTAGAAGGAAATAAAACACAGGTTTTATCTAAGAATTATTTATTTGACTCTACTAGTTTATTGATTCGCGTTGCCTAGTACCATTTCGTATCTATGCAAAAATATATGAGTTGTGAGTCGTTCACAACAGTACCAAATTTTAAATAATAATTTAATTTCTATTTACAAACCAAGACCAATTTAACATTTACTTAGTATCAGCAATGAACTCAATGGTAGTACTTTGACAGTTCAGTAAATCTCGTAAATAACTGACATGATATCTTAACCTGTATATCCAATGTGAATCATGATAAACCCAAAAAAATAGAATGATTTCTTTACTATTAAACAAAGAACCTATGATTAATCTTCCCAAAATATACACACAAAATAATAATGGTTATGAAGAGCTGACCTTCTGTACTCGCTTTCTATAAACTTGCACCTGATAAATGGGTGAATTCCAGTAGCTGTATCTCCCAACGGATATATCTTCTGATTCTGAATACCGTGGCAGTCAGTAGCTAGTACTGAGCGTAGAGGGTAATCCTCGATGCGTATGCACTGGAGTCTACGTTGAATACTTGATCTTCGTATGATAAGAAAAAGGTTCAATGTCCTTAGACACAGGTAGGTAGGTAGTCAATCAATTCGGTAGTTAACCAGTTCGATGGTCAAACAGTTCGGTGGTTAATTAGTTCGGGGGTTAAATAGTTCCCTACAATTAATTACGATTTATTCGAGAAAAGAAAAGAAAGAATTAAATGATGACGTACCTCGTGGCAATTCCAAAATCCGCCTAAGCGAGCAATTTGATAACCGCTAACCAATCAACAATTCCAATAATTATTGTTCCTAAAGTTATCAAATAGTATAAAAAGGATAAATCCTGAAGAATCAGTATCCAAAACCAATTAGATATAAATATACCTTTCTATTTAAATTACCACAGAGGGTCCACCATTTAGTCAAGTTTTATGAACAACTTCCTTCACGGAAATCGGAAAAGTCACAAAACAACCAAAAACAAAAATGCGTCGTTCGCACAGTTGACCTTTCGAAATTTATTAATGCCTACTAACCATATTTTAGAAAATTTTGTTAAAATGAATGAGTGCAGTGTGTTCCAAAATTAGTTCATAAAAAAAAAATCCAATGAAAGAAATCGAAAACTCAAATTTGAACGTTACAACAGATAGCGCCAGTGTCGATCTCTTTCGAATATGGGGGCTTTTTTGTCGATCTCTCTCTAATCTAGGGATTTTTTTATATTGATCTCTCTCTAATCTAGAGATTTTTGTCTCGTTAAGTGTCGAAGTACGGAATCTGTATTACCGACCTTGTATATTACCGGCATTTGGTTCGGCGCTCGGCTAAATGGTGTTAGTGTTGCTAAGAAAAAACAGAGGGCGCTAGCGTTTAATTATTTCCTTCACGCTCTAACCTATTACGGACGTTCTGCTAGTTGTTAATAGAGGGCGTCATGAAGAAATCTGTATTACCGGCATGTAGAGGTCGCGTAAAAAGAGAACTGTATTAGAGACCCTTCAATTAGAGTCTGCAGCCATTTTATATCACAACATGTGGCGCTAAATTTATTTATTTATTTAAACTGTAGACCACAGTTAAGTTACCAATTACGGTCTACAGGATAATCATAACAAAGTTAAATAAAATTACAGTGCAATTTAAATTTGCAATACATAATCCGATAAATTGAAATACTAAACTAATAGAAAATTTATAATATAAGTTAAAGAAAATAATAATAATCACCAAATATATCGTAATTCATACATAAACTAAATAATAAATTGTTTCAAAATGTGACAAGCTTGTGTAAATATGATATGGTCCTAAACCACAAAAAATATGACGTTCAGCGCACTATTTCTCTAGTGTACACTTTACATAAATTATATTGATGTCATAGATACAATAATGGTGATAATATGACATACAGTTGTTACATATAGTTGTTACTAACATTACATTCAATTAAATTTAATTTACGTATGGCAAAGAAGTGCAAGTAAGCATGATTTTTTATAAATTTTCAAATTGGTGTGAAATACATCAAATTTCCTGGAGTATTTATTTGCTAACCTACAAGCAACATATAACGGAGACTTTAACAGTTGATTCGTTCGTGAAACAGGTAAATAAAAAGTGTTGTTATTTCAAGATGAAGACTTCGGTATTAAAAAATTTATTCTTTGAATAATACTACCACATGATTCAATTTGGTTGTTTAATATATTATACAATAAAACTAGAACTATAAATTCTCGTCTAGTTTCTAGTGATTGCATGTTGTAGATTTTTAATAAATTACAATAGGAAACAAAGGCTGGGTAAATTCCAGTGGTTTTCAGATCAAGATATCTTATAAACCGATTTTGCACTCTTTCAATCTGAGCAACCTGACTTTGATAGAAAGGTATCCATATAGCGCAACAAAACTCGAGCTTAGATCTAACATAGCTGTTATAAAGAGTAATGAAAGTTTTACAGTTTGTAAAATTATGTGAATTTCTAATAATGTATCCTAAAACTTTGAAAGAATCATTTACTATTTTTTCAATATGATTATTAAATGTCAATTCCTTGTCAAATGTTATTCCTAAGTCTGTTATAGTGTCTTTAAAAGTTAGTGGAACAGCATGCATGTTATACTGAAAGTTAATAGGAGTGTGCTTTTTAGTATAGGTGACTGCACAGCATTTACCTATATTAAAATATAATTTATTTTTTAAGCTCCAGGCATAAATAGAATCTATGTCATTCTGCAATTCAACGCAATTATCTAATTTGTTTATAACCTTCCACATTTTAAAATCGTCTGCAAATAATGCATTTTTTGAATTCATTACTACACTCGGTAAATCATTTACAAATAAAAGAAACAATAGTGGCCCTAAATTTGCTCCTTGTGGTACACCTGATACAGCCCGATATCCATCTGATTGACTTCCACTATACACTACAAATTGCCATCTGTTATTTAAGTACGATGAAAATAATTTAACTAAGTTTTCTGAAAGACCATATGCTTTCAATTTATTCAAAAGAAGTGTGTGGTTTACTCTATCAAAAGCCTTAGCAAAATCTGTGTAAATAACATCAATTTGTAATTTTTTGTCTAGAGCTTCTGATAGATCTTGCGTGATATTTATTAAATTAGATGTTGTTGATCTTTTCGGCATGAATCCGTGTTGTGTATCCGTAATCAGTGGTCTTACATGATCCATTATTTTAGTGTATAGTACAGTTTCAAATATTTTAGAAGCCGTCTGAAGCAGTGATATCGGTCTGTAGTTTGCCACATCATTTTTCGAGCCATTTTTATAAATAGGGCATACTTTAGATACTTTCCACTTGTCTGGATAAGTATTGGATGATAAAGCCAGATTAAATAATGTAGCTAATGGAGCAGCAAGTAATTCAGAACACCCCTTATACACATACATGGGTATCTGATCGAAACCAACAGCTTTTTTTTGGCTTACAGGAACGTAATGCTGTTTTAACATCATCAATAGAAATTGTTGCTATAGTTAATTGTGATGACATGATTTCTGATAATGAGATGTCTTCATCTCCTATAGTGTTATTATCATCAGGTTCCTGTATGTATGCCAGCTGAAAGTTACGAGCAAATCCATTTGCTACCTCCAAACTCGAGTTCAGTCGCACGCCGTTAAAATACATATTATTAACTAAAGAGGCCGATTTAGTTTTCGATTTTATGAATGACCAAAAGGTAGCAGGATCATTTTGTATGTTTTGTTCCGCTACTCGACAAAAGTTTCTATGGGAAGTAGTAATATCAACTTTAATCTTTTTCCGGAGAGATCGAAATTCTTCTCTAATTCCTAAATTATTCGGGTTCTTTTTCATGTTACTGTGAAGACGACTCTTCTTTTTAATATCTCTGATTATTTCCTTAGTAAACCATGGAGCATACCTTCCCACAAAGCTCTTAGTTTTGGGTACAGAGGCGTCCAAAGCTAAATAACAAAGTTCATAGAATTTATCCACAGCAACATTTATTTCATTGTAATTACTTGATATTTCCCAATTTATATTTCTTAAATTGTGATACAATGCAACAAAATCAGCTTTTTTAAAATTATATTGCTCACCGGTAATATTATTTGAAAATTTATACTTATCACACTTTATATTGCACTCCAATGCTGGATGATAGTTATCTATAAGTAATAATGGATCGTCCGACTTGTACACTAACACATCAGAGTTGCATAGTATGAAATCCAAAATTCTGTGACTTATATTCAGAATATGATTATATTGTGTTAAATTATAAAAATTTACAAAGTTGAAAAACTCTCTATGAATATTATTTAAAACAGATGGTTGTAATGGATACAGATTAGGAATATTAAAATCACCCATTATCAAGATTTCACACTCCGCAGTCTTAGGATTAATTTTGTCAAAACTATTATAAAATTCTATATATTCCGTCAGGGTACAAGTAGGAGATAAATATACAACGCAAATGTAAAGATGTTTATGTAAAATTTTAATCTTGAACCAAATGTATTCACAATTAGCTGAAGTTACTCGCGATAAACAAACACTGTTAAACGAATTTTTAACGCAGCTATCACCCCACCACCATCACATTTTTTGAGCATAATAGATCCCTATCACAGCGATACACAATGTAACGATTATCGAAAAGTTCACTATCCACAATACCCGAATTTAACCACGTTTCTGTCAATAAAACCAAATCGTAATTCTCTGAGAGCAAATTATTAAATAAAGTCGTTGTTTTTGTCCTTAACCCTCGTACATTTTGATAATAAATTTCTAGGATAGTAGTATTAGTGGACATCATTTAAGTCCTTAACGGATTTAATTTCATATATTCGACTTGACTCATTTGCTCTCATAAAAATCTTGCCATTTTTTGTCCATAAAAATTTTATCCCCTTTTGTTTTTTAAATTCGCGTGACTTAGCATATAGTACCTTATTTGCCGCGGTTAATGATTCGTTTATGTAAACATAATTATCTTGCTTAACCAAATTTAAAAAATCAACTTGTAAACTACTTACTTTTAGTTCCCGTTTTATTTTTTTCAACCTTAAGAATTCTTCTTTATCCTGGCGTCGGACAAATTTGACTATGATACCTCTGGATTGATTTGGGCGAACCGCCCAAGAATGTGAACCACATTCTTGCGTAACCGATGACACGCGTCAACCATGTTGTCTTCCAATTTAAAGCCAATAGATGCAGCTACAGATTTAATAACAGTGGATATATTTTCTCCAGGAGCTTCTGGTACGCCTTGTATTTCCACCACATTTCGACGTGAGTACTGTTCAAGCTCATTTAATCTTTCTTTTATCTCCACATTTTCTTTCTGAAGTTGAACTTTTTCGTTTTCTAGCTTTACAATTTTTTCAGTTAAAACTGCTAATTCTTTTTTTATTTCTTCTAGGTTGTTAGTAAGGCTGTCAATTTTTTCATGACATAGATTAATTGACACTGTTGCATTCAGTTGATCTTTTAGTATGGCATTTAATTTTTTCATTATTTGATCCAGAATAGTAGCTGTATCGTCAGGTTTAGCATTTTCAATACAAAGGTTTTCATCCAGTTTGGTGCACTCTGTACATTTCCATTTCCCCTTTATATCATTTTCAGCGGCTGTAATATTTACACAATTGCAATGGTATTTTTTGATGCATATCATACATTGTATTTTTTGTTGATTAGTAGTAATCTTTAGTGTACAGGCTTGACATATATCAGCCATAATTTTATTTTAAATGTACGAAATTTATCGCAGCTAGATAAACACCCCTGCAGTTCTGTCCGTGATAACCGCTTGCGCTTTGTGTTTTCTAATACAGTTCGCCAAAAGTTTAAATTTTATTTCAATTTTAATTATTTAACTAGAGTTGTACATTAATTTAGTAGTTATATAAATTTAACTGTAAATATAGCTAACAAGCTATTTAACAATAAATATGTTTAATTTCACTTTAACGGAATGTAGGTTTATTTTTAAATTAAAAGTTATCGTAGTTATTCAAAATACGACCGAACGTGACAACAGTCTGCACTATATTTGAAACTGTACTGAATCTGTCATACTGTCAACAGAGGGCGTCATGAAGAAATCTGTATTATGGACGACCTATGTACTACTACTACTAAATGGACTCATGAAGAAATCTGTATTACCTATGTACTGATGCTATTAGTCCCATTAAAGAGCCTCCTCTTTCGCTCTCCCACTCTCTCCTTCTCGCTCTCTCCTTCCCACTCTCTCCTTCCCTCTCTCCCTTCATCCTAATGCTAGTAAATGAAACAACATTGGATTGAGGTAACCGTTACGTCTACTGTTCTGGGATTGGTTCGGACGGCTTTGTTATTTTATACGTGAAAATAAAAATCGATAAACGTTTTACTGTTTTTTATTATTTTTCGTAAAGTTACACAATATTACTAATATTCTTTTGTAAATCAGCTTAAACTAGGTGATTATAGTTATATATAGTATAGTACTTTATTACTTAATATAAACTAGATATGTTATATGAGGATGTTACAAATTAATTTTCTAACAAAATAACTTAGATCAACTTATAGATATATATTCTAACACTTAACATTTACTTAATAGAATATTAACTATATATTAAACTTAAACCTCAACATACTTTATTTAATCTAGTAATATAAACTTCATATAGGTAAGAACTGTCATGGGAGAACATCTTTAGCCTTTATCCATGACTTTTCGTTTAAACCAAGCCATTTGACGTAAATGTCACCATTGCTGCGGTGTTTAAGTACTTTTTCAACTAAGTAAACGTCTGGCTGTTTGGTTTTCTGCAACTCGAACTCGTAGAAAGCTCCTCGAACAGCAACCCCATGAAGATCTTCCAGCAGATATGTGACAGGTTTTGTAAATTGAACTTTAACTATTTTGAATAATTCAGTTGACCAGTTGGGCGTGTATCCCTTAGAAAAGACCCCTTTGAACTTACTAATACGTACGAGGTCATTCAAGTCTAGTTTACGCTTACTTCCTGCAGCGACATCAGCTTTTACATTAGTGTCATAAACGGCTAGTTGGGTCGTAGGCGTAACAGTAGCAGGAGCTCGGCCTATCGTTCTATGTCTGGTGTTGTTATAGCTGTCAACTACCCGCTGTAATATATCTATCCATTTAAATGATCCTCGGTAGCTAAACTCTTTATACAGCTTTTGCTTAATTGTACGGATAACGCGTTCAACTATTGAATCCTTAATTACGGAATATGTAGAGTAATGATTTATACTGTGCTCTTTCATTAATCGTTTAAAATGTGTATTGTAAAACTCTTTCCCGAGATCCGTCTGAAGATTCTTAGGTATGACTGCATTAGCACTTTTAAAGATGCTGCGGACCTGCTTTGTTACCTCCTCTCCGGATTTAGTTTTCAACGGACGTGCATACAGATATTTCGAATAACAGTTTATCATCAGCAGTATGTAACGATACCCCTTATTTACTTTAACATAGGGCATAAACTCGGCTAAGTCAGCCTGGAACAAATCCTGGAAATCTTTTATTATAGTGCGGCGTCTTTGAAAGTTTTTTCTAGCAGCCCTATGTATTTCATCAACAACGGTTTGCTTAGCACTCATTATAGAGTAATACAATTAATCTCAACGACATTGAGAGAGCAACGTCACAAATAATTATATTAGCAGCAGCCGTGTTTGATGAATAGTGAATAATGTTAAAAGCAATATATCATTATATACCCGAAATATTTTATTCTATGATGCCTTCCTCCTTAAGTTCACTTATAATTGATATTATTTCGTTTTCATTCTGTGGACTACTGTTGCCGGCACTCTTTACAGAATATAACAAACGTAGCCTGTCGACTAACTCGTTAGCCTTATTCCAGTAGACGTATTCGACTTTGCAATCGATTAATTCTTTAAAATTTGACGATGATGGTGATAGTCTAATTCCTAAACCTTTGATTCTGGATAAGTTCGGTTTAATAATATAATCATACTTCCAATTTTTAACAGCTGTTAGTTTACCATGTGGTCTATACGATTTCTAAAGCGCATTAGTAAGGGCTATTATCTGCATATAATTATTGATATCGTCTTGCGATGGTATAGACTCTAATTCTCTAAACGTAAGTCAAACAGACCGGGTGTTGCTTCGAAAACGTTATTTTTAATTATGATGTTTGTATCACGCATAGTCACAGGGGAAGATGCAAATGTCCACGCGTCGTGATCAATTTTATATCTAATACCGAATCTAGTTCTATCTCAAGGTTGGTAGAACTGAATAAATAATTTGCTTTAGGAGGTTGCCTCGTTTGATTGAAATGTCAAAAGTGCGGTAAGGGGGGAAAAGTTACTCGTGACGTCACAAAAAACCTAGGCAAACTTGATCCTGTGGTGGAGTCATTTTTCACTTTTGAAATGAATGGTGGTTACAAAGTGATATTAATCACATTACTGAAAAAACTAAGTGAAGTTAAAATAAATATCTATGTACTTCTATTACATGAGTGATAAACTATATAAATAACCAATATAGACAAGCAATATTAGGTTAAAATTCTTTTCATTTTATTTCGTACTGAATGCAGTTTGTAATTCATTAATTTACATTTCTTTTCTTCAACATACTTGGAATTTAAAAATTTAATTCTAATAAATAACCTTTGTTTTACAAACATTGCAATAATAACATCATCTATATGACTAAATTTAAATTTCAGTTTGTTGAATATTTTTTTTGTTATTTTTCTAGAATTACTTAATCCCCCAGACATGTAGTCATTAAATTCTTCTTCTAATTTTTCAATCAATGCAAGAAATTCCTCCGAAGGTTGAATCAGTCCCCCATATGACAAATGCATGACCCATGACGGTATCACTACCTTGTCTTCGCCATTTTCATAACCGTATGTGTGGTTGCCCAGATGAGGGTGACTTGCTTTAAGCTTTTTGGCCATCCATCCCGCTAAATATTGTAGTCCGTCTCTTTCCAAATAATTTTTTAAACCAATTTCAGGACAGGGTGTTTTGACTTCCGTGTTATCATTAGTGTCTGAGAAACTTGAAGTTGATGAATCGACGATGGTTTGGGCACCAGATTCTCTAATTACTTCGCCTACAATATAAACATCCGAACAATTATTTGTATTTGAATTGTTTTGCAAATTAGCAGATTTTCCCAGTATAACAAGTCGCAATCTTTGCAAAGCGTGTAGTGGCGTTGGGTGATCGTTCAGGCCTCCTCTAGTTCGTAGCTGTCCAAATAAGTTCTCTAAAGAATCCTGGTTTACTCGATGAGTTAGAATATACGATATTCCATACAACTGATTTAAATCTACGTAAAGTTGTTTTAAGGACTTGATAGATAAAAGAATTCCTTTTTGGAACGTCTGAATTGTCCTTTTCCTCTTATAAATAGTTGTGCTCATCAAGTTATACATTTCATCCAAAATCTGATTTTGATTAGTAAGATCTTTACCATATGCGGATTTAAACTTTACTTGATGATCTGGTCTATAGGAGTTCATAATGTCATACCATCGACTTACAAGTTCAATAAAGGTAGCGGTTGCTGCTGCCGTTTTATTATTCGGATAGTAGTGTCTTAAAGATGTTGCTGTTGTGTGGCTTAGTAGTTCTGCTGCCATACGAACGTTTTGTCTCTTTGCTCCTTCAACGGTCAGATGGTTCATTGACAATGTAAAACAGCTACTAACTTCACTTGTATTTGACGAGATTAACTCAACCAAAATATTCTTATTGATGCAAGTTCCATTGTAGAAAAATTCTGAATCAAGCAACCAGTTCCTAATCAACTTCAATAAATGTGGTGCATCAGCAAAGAAATAAATATTTGATCCCGCAGTTTGGTGGATTATAAACGGATGTTCATAAGATACGCCCAATTCCCGCCAAAGTGAAACATTTGTTGATCCACAGTCACTTACACAAGCAACAACTTTAAAGCCCACGCCATATAGTTCGTTTACAATTCTATGAAGAATTTCTGGTGTAATTCTTTGATCAAAATCAACGAAAATTGGAGTTTTCCATTTTACTATTAAACTTCTAACGTTCACAACTTGAAGTTGAGAATGTGGTCCTATTACGCGGTCGTGCTTTGGATCGTATTCGTATGTTTCCACCACCTTCATCTCGTCATACTGAAGCACTATTAGCCGTTCAATTTCTGACATTCTGGTACCAGCAATTTTGAAAAATTTTAAAACTGTTTCTAATAGTCCTTGTTGCATGTCCATTTTAGAGGCCCATTTCTGCAACGTTGAAATTCCTGAAGCAAAAATTTCTTATAATGTAATTGATAAACTATTAAAATAGACAATGATTCTTAACCTGGTAAAGGATAATTCAAAAAATCTCTGAGGTACACGTAACTTCTTTTACTCAAATACCTTAAGGTAAAGGCACGAGTAATGTCTTCTGAGGCCCATTTCACTTTTTTAGATCCTTTCAACTTACGAATTTGAGCAAGTGTAAGTAGTTTGGGTAAAAAACTAGAACATTTGCAACTAGTTGAAGCTGTTTTTCTATTAACAGTTTTCAAAATTTTTATTTTTTTCTTCAGTATTACTATTTGGTTATTTTTTTTTAAGCAGTTGGCTTTTGAGTTGCAAAATCGTAGATTTTAATTCTGCCACGTTTTCATCTTCTTCAAAGAAAGGCACGATACCAGTTTCTATCTCCATTGGTTCTGCTGGAGATGAGCAGGATGGTACAACAAAAGGTTTCTGAGATAAACTTGGAATGACTCCTGCTCTTAGCTTTCTTACTTTTGGAGTATAATTTAGAAGCTCCGCTTGTAGATTTCTTTCGTAATCCTTTTCTTCAAAGTGACATGAGCAGATTCGCCAAGTTTTTGGATTAAAAGCACGATCGCGACCACAAAATTCGATCCACTGCTGACGAATAGAATCAGAATCATCTTTGGGGAACAGATGAAAACTTATTCCACATGATTTACTTTTTCTGTAGGTGTTTGAACAGCCAGATACTGCACATGTGACAGGCATGATTGATCACTGATAGTGTCAGCTTTTGAATTATTGGCATTTGTGACGTCACGAGTAACTTTTGCGGGGTAGGATTTTCAAACTATACGATTAAATGTGAACGAGGCAACCTCATAAAGCAAATTATTTATTCAGTTCTACCAACCTTGGTTCTATCTATATTTTTGTTTACGACAGCGTAGCTATTAACATTACCGTAATGAGTAGGGAGATCATGAGTTTTATTAGATTCTTCTTCTTCTTCATCTGCTTCCGATGATGATGATGCTGATGCAGCAGGTTGTTTTTTAACTTTCAACAGGGGAATGTAACTAGCAGTAGTAGTAGTAGTAGCAGTAGATGGTTGTGTTTTAACTTTCAATAGGGGTACGTTAGAGGTGTTAACTGATTTAGCAATGGTTTCCAGCGGCGATATAACTGGATTGTGCGTGACGCGATACATACGTTCTGCTTCTGCTCTATCACGACGAAAGTATGCAAATTTCTTACGTATAGCATTACGGGCGTGTATTATTTTACGCTTTGAATTCAGATCATACGTGTTGGACATGTCGGTGATGCAGAGACTACTAAACGAATCGACTCTAATTATAAACTTATATATGAATCAAAACCCTTCCAATATCTGCCCCTGTCTAGAGAGCAGTCTTTATTAATTACCAGCAAATCATGTGGCTCCTTCCAACACAGAGAGCAAATGTTTTTGAACTGATCATAGCTAATACCGTCTCCTACAACATGATCGCTAAACACATGTTTTAAGTTCAACTTGTCTTGTCTAAAGAGAATAATTAGGTTTGCATTGTCCCTAATCAGATGTTTCGGTATCTTGGCGTACGTTTGACCTAGATAAAAACAGTCGACGCCGTTATGCCTACCCATGCTAAAATATTCTCTGATCTTTTCCTGCTTGCTGCAAATTATATCATCAAAAATGAACACAGAATTAGGTTCAACAGGTTTCATTTAGGTTTCATAACACGTCTTAAGAATTCATATTCAGGCTGAAATAAAGATTTGGCATATAGGTAGATATTTTCAAATTTTAAACCGTTTTCGCTAATAAGTAAACCTAACATAGCATTAGTTTTACCGCAGGAAGATCGACCGCTCAATATTGCTCGACATGATGTCGGTAACAAGTCGCCATGTTTTCTAACATCCTCGCCTGATCGTTGTAAAGATGTATTACATTCGAGTAGATAACAAATGGGCTTAGTGGAGCCACACAACCTTGAACTCTCATTTGACCTCCTTTCACTTTTCAGGCCCCTCCCATTTAAAAGTCACTTCCCCCTCTCCAAGCCCCTCCCATTTATAAGCCACGCCTCCCTCTCTCCTTTCCCCTCTCCAAGCCCCTCCCATTTATAAGCCACTTCCCCCTCTCCAAGCCACTCTCCTTTATAAGCCACTTCCCCCTCTCTGCCCTAGCCTCTACTTCTCTCTTTACTTATAATAAAAAACCACAAAAAGTTATAAATAATAATTTATTTAGATTACAACAACTAATACAATTAATAATAAGCACAAAAGTAATGTATTGGTTTAAGTCATTTTAAAAAATAAACAATAGATTCCATTTCTACGAAAAACAATCCACGAAATATTTCACAATTTTATATTATACAATAAATTAATAAATTGTTATAATAAATGTATACCTTTCATCAGAGAAGATTTCACGTCGAAATTCCGAGTGCATATGAGTTGACCCACCCCGTTACGTAGGTGTAGTTATTAAAAGTCGTTGTATCGATTCGACAATATGATCGGTTCACCTCTTCCACACTCAGAAAATCTCGTCATTGCAACTTTTTGAAAATAAACAAGAATGAACACGAAACTTCCTATTTCTCTCCACCTGATTCAAAGGTTCCATAAAAGTTGCTTGTCTGGTGTATAATTTAAAATATTTTGAATACATAATTCGTTCGGATCTTTTTTAATAACGGAAGTTATGAGTTAGTCATATAGACCCCTTATTAAGATTTAATTATTTTTAATACTTTAGCTCTGTTTTTCCCCCACTCCGAACCACACCTCTCTGTACTTGACCACCCTCTAAACCACGCCCCTTACTTCTGTATAGACTTATAATCGTAAACCACATTCCTACGCTATCCTTTATAAAGTAAAGTCAGACAATTGCACTTTTATTTTATGTGTTATTTCTAAGTGTTTGAAAGGATTGTTTTAAGTGATTTTTGAGTGTGTTGAGAATAATTGTTTTGTTTGTGAAGTAGAACAAGTAAGTATGTTTGGATTGCTTTTTGCTTGAAAATATGGAGAATGTGATGGATGAACATGAAAGGAATGAATGTGGACTTCCTTAGTCACCTCTTCCGGACGAAGTCCAAATGCGAGAGTGTGCGCAGATCATTGATGTGAACGATCCGTCATTATATGAGGATATAAGTGTTCCTGTCGGTGTTCCTCCGGTGTCGTGGTCACCAATTTCGTGGATTCCCGATTTGGATGTGGTGCAAGAAAGAGCGCTATCGCCCCGTCCTTCGACATCCACAGTGGATGTTGAGAACAGAGCGGTATCGCCTCGTCCGTCCACATCAAAAATAGGGGTGGATAGAGGTGATGACGAGGAATGGAAGCGGGAATGGTCCGCTACCCCTGCCAGCTAGAAAGGTGTAGGATCCTGCTCTGGCTTGGTCGAGGAAGGCGCGCTCGACCAAGCAACTTTGGACAACATTAAAAAAAAACGACGCAGAGCAGCGGCCCTTAAAAACGTGAAGCAGCTGAGAGGGATAGCGAGTAAGTATGAATGGCAATTTGACAATGTTTGGTTTGATGATGTGCATGAGTATCAAAGAAGGAGAGATTTGCATGCAAAGTGTATGAAAGAATGGAAAGAGTGTTTGAAAGTTCTTAGAGAGTTAGAGAGATGAATATAAAGGTTAGTGTGTGTGACGATGCACTTTCTCGTCGAGTAACCATCCACATGTATTAGATGAATTGTAAAAAGTGTAATAAATCCTTTTCGAGAAAGGATGCTCTTAAATGCCACCTACAAAAATATTGTAAGGGTAACACTGGGGAAGGTCCAGCTCCAAAACGAGCACGAATGGTTCCGCAAGCAGGTAAGGTTTTTGATAAATACTCTTTAGATTTTTTATGCTGAGTATGATGTCTTTTAGATGTGGTCTTCTGTGAGCTGTGCAGGGAAAATATGCGGCGTTCCAGCTATGCAGCTCATACGCGAACTAATCATCACAAGGAAAAAGCTGCCCGAGCATTATATGGAGAAGAGGGGATAGCTGTTATGAAGTCTGCATTCAAGTCTCGTATTGCTAGCTACAGAGTCTCCACTAATGAACATCATGTGGATACGTAGGAGTTTATGGAGGATATTAAAGCTAAGGTGTTCAAAGTTCTAAGTAATGAGGTGAACAATCATACCTCGATAAAAGTAAATGTGGAGTTATTTGGATATTACGTTCTCGAAGCCAAGGGTTTGGAAGATATCAAGTCCTTCAACACAAGGAATTCTGTTATCAGTCCAGGTTCTGATCTAGAGGGATATTACGAAAATATCACTGAAATATTGGCTACTAAGTCTGAGGAATTTGCAGAGCGAAAATCAGGTATGACATTTAAAACGTGTGGAAGCGAAAACTTATGTGTTTTTTATGTTTCCAGGTTGGACGTTAGTCAGATTGCTGTTTTTAGAAGTAAACGTTAATAAGTTTAATCCTCTACGTGCTTCATCTTACATCCCCCTACCCCCGCAGATTCGAAAAAAGGGAGCTGTCATTAACGTGCAGAATGAAGTTGAACGATGCTTTGCTTGGAGTGTGGTTTCTGCTCTTGTGCCCCCTAACGGAAGTGTTCACAGATGTAACTCGTATCCGGATCCTAACGAGGTATTGAATTTGACGAATGTGGAGTTTCCGATGCAAGTAAAAAAATAGATAAGTCTTTTGAACGATAATCCTCGAATTTCCGTGAACGTTTACGGTTTGAAAAAGATTTTTGAGAATAACGTTCTAAAGTATGAGGTAGTTGGACCTTTGTATTTTTCGAAAATTAAAAGAGAAGTACATGTAAATCTCTTATTGGTAGAAGACGATCACGGAAATGGGCATTATTGTTGGATTAAGAATTTTTCTAGGTTATTACACAAACAAATTAACAAGCACCATGGAACTAAATATTTTTGTGATGGTTGTTTGCAATATTTTGCGACGCCTGCAAAATTAATGAGACACACGCAAAATGATTGTAGTCATGTTTATGCTAAATTACCAAGCACTGGTTTGATTAAAGATAAGGTAGGAAGAGAAATTCCGGAGAATATTTTGAAGTTCAAAAATTTGTCTAAGCTGTTAAAATTACCGTTTGTCATATATTGCGATTTTGAGTCAATGTTAGTGCCTGTTCATACTACGGTGCCTGATGATGACCAAGCATTTACCGTTCGCACACAGCACCATATCCCGTATTCTTTTTCGTTTTATATAAAATGTTTTTTTCATGACTCGCTTTCGAAATTTTATTATTTACAGGGGGGATGATGCTGCAAAAGAGTTCACTAGAAAATTAGATAAGGAAGTTAAACGTATTTATTTATTTTATCTAAAACCGAAACAATCTTTGGCTTTAACGGGGGAGGAAGAAAACGAATTTCAAGCTGCTACCACCTGCCGTATATGTAAAGGGTCGGTTGAAAATGATGTTAAAGTTAGAGACCACTGCCACGTTCTGGTAGCTTTCGCGGGGCTTCCCATATAACTTGCAATCTTCATTATCAAATTCCAAAGTTTATACCCATCTTTTTTCATAATTTGAGTGGATACGATTCGCATTTGTTTATCAAACAGTTAGCCTTAGAAAAAGAGGAGATACAAGTCATTGCGCAAAACAAAGAAAAATACATTTCGTTTACTAAAGTCGTGCAAGTTGATGAGGTAAGAAATGCGAAAGATAAATTGCACAAAGTGTTTTCGTTTAGGGTTTCTGGACAGTTTTAAATTTATGAGTTCGAGTTTAGACAAATTAGGAAAAAATTTATCCGATGAACAGTGTATAGAAATTAGAAGAAGATTTGGTTCTGGTGAACTGTTTCGACAAATGCGAAAAAAAAAGTGTTTTTCCTTATGCGTATGTTGACGACTTTTCAAAATTAGATGAAACACAACTACCGTTACACTACTATTTATACTACTCGTTACAATCTTTATGATCAACTCCGAAATGAAAATGTAAGCGAAGAAGATTATAAACGCGCGTCCGATGTGTGGGAGTTATTTGAATGTAAAACGTTGGGTGAATATTCTGATATATACCTAACGCGTGATGTGTTACTACTGACGGATATTTTTGAGAATTTTCGATTGGTGTGTCTTGAATACTATAATCTTGATCCGGCACAATATTTCACGTCGCCGGGTTTAAGTTGGGAGGCTATGTTAAAACATACGGGTGTAGAGCTTGAGTTGTTAACTGATATTGACATGTTACACTTTTTTAAAAACGGAATACGAGGAGGGATGAGCGTGTGTGTTGGACGCAAAGCTATTGCAAATAACAATTTCTTATGATCCCTCACGACCCAGCTCCTTCATAATGTATCTAGATGCCACGAATCTTTACGGATTTGCGATGCAACAATTCTTACCTCGTGGTAACTTTACGTGGCTGTCAGAGCGAGAAATTGAAGATTTCAACGTCATGCAAATTACAGACGAATCCCCCCCCATGGTTTTGTCCTGGAAGTGGATTTGGAAATTAGTGAAAATTTACATCATGCGCAGAATGAATTTCCCTCTTGTCCCGAGATAATGGCCCCACCGGGAAAAAAACAACAAAAACTCATCCCCAATTTGTATAATAAATCCAAGTACGTAATTCATTATCGTAATCTAAAACAGTGTTTGGAACACGGTTTAGTATTAACAAAAATTCATAGGATTTTAAAATTTGATCAATCGCCTTGGTTGAAGTCTTATATAGATTTAAATACCCGTTTACGAAACCTAGCTAAAAACAGTTTTGAAAAAGATTTTTTAAATTGATGAATAACAGTGTCTTTGGTAAGACGATGGAAAATGTTGAGAACAGAGTGGACATAAAGTTGTCTCATTTTGAAAATTTTGGAAAGAAACGTGGTGCCGAATCCTATATTGCTAAAGCTAATTTTAAAAGTGCTGCTGTTTTTACGGGAAATTTGGTAGCCGTGGAAATAGAACGAGTTTTAGTGCTTTATGACAAACCGGTTTATGTTGGTTTTAGTATTTTAGACATTTCGAAAACTGTGATGTATGATTTTTACTATAATTTTCTAAAACGTTTGTATGTCGATCGAGTTTCCTTACTTTATACGGACACAGACAGTCTAATAATTGAGGTATTGACGAAAATTTTTTATGAAGACATGAAACCGCACCTGGATAGATTTGATACTTCAAATTTTAAAAATGATAACTTGCACGGAATTCCACCAAATCAATCGGTGCTTGGTAAATTTAAAGATGAATATATAGGCATTCCCCTAAGAGGTTTTTGGGGTGCTAGCGCGAAAGCATATTGTTGCGAAACGATAAATGATGTGTGTAAAAAAGCGAAAGGAATAAAAAAAATGTTATAGAAAATGTATTAAAGCGCGAAGATTATGAAAATATCGTTGAAAATAAAGTCAGCGTTATTTTCTGTAAAATGTTTATCTTTAAGACAAAACGTCATAACATATATACGGAAATGAAAAACAAGATTGCACTCTCCGCCGTAGATGATAAACGGTATTTGATTCCTGGCACCACAAAAAACTTAGCTTGGGGGCACGTTGATATTGTTCCAGAAATGGTAAATGAAAATCTAGATATTCTTATGGAAATTATTGATGACGATTTACAAAGACAAGATTTAAGTCGATTGATAGAATTGCTAGAGAATGAATTGTAATTTTGTTTTTATTTAATTTCTTTTTAATTTTATTATTATTAATAAAATAAATGTAACATGTTAAAAGCGTGTGTCAATGTTTGTCTACTGTATATATAAATAATTATGTAAACGTTTGTTGATGTTTGTCTACTGTATATAAATTCAATATAACTAAATGTTGTAGTATGTTGTATTAATTTTGTCTGCTGTATATAAATAATTATGTAAACCTCCCTAGTCTATAAAATCCTGGTGGGAATCATCAAAAGTAGTAGGGATGTAGCTTAAAAGCGTTTAACAAACGTATTGCTCAGTGACAATCAAAATGGGTTCAATCAAAGTGGGCTAGCAACATCATTGGGCACTTGAAACCACAGATAATGGTGAAATTGTGTTTTCTCGTTATAAGACTCACAATACTGGGTTGTTAATCGGAAGAGCTAGATACTGTGGTTACACGAAGTCAAGATGATTTTCGATACACTTCCTGTGCAGGTATAGAAGTCCATTATTTGTTAAAAAATGGTAACCTCATAAATATGAAAAATTATGGATGTACAGAACATGGTTTGTTCCAACATCGTCATACTATTAACTTGTTGCCTGATAAATGTGATTTTGTTCTTTTCAAATGTAAGTGCTTTACATCATATAGTCAATGGCGTGCTGCAACTCAACGTGCACGTTACAATCTTGCTGCCGGGTTCCATACTGGTTTGGTGCATTATCTGACTAGGAAAGTAAATGATAGTAATTGTTATATATTTAATTGTGAGTAATCATGTGAGAGAAATAGCTATACTGTGACGTCACGTCTGTCTGTCTGAAGTGTCCCGGTGCGTTATCTGACTAGGGAAGTAAATGATAGTCATTGTTAAATGTAAATAACTGTGTAATGTTAAATTTTGTTTAATTGTGAGTAATCATGTATCAAAGATAAACTAGTTTGTAGTAACAATGAATAAATGCTGTAATTAATATTTTGTTTTTAATAAAACCATTAAAGTATTTAAAAAAACCTTATTCTGAACAATCCATTACATGAGTTTTATGTAAGTAGTATACATTGCTTAATGCACAATAGCAGAGTGAATGACGATGATAAAAGCATGATGGAGGCATAGTTTGGAGAGCTGGTCCCTCTTCTAGCTCCACCACCTGTTGTGACACGAAACGTCGAATGTAGTTGCTCTTTTCAGACCCCTTCACGTAAACGGTGTCCGCCTGCTGAGTCAAGCGTTGAGGAATTATGAAAAACATAAACGGAGGAGTGAATCCTTCATTCCAATCGAGACAATAATGATTATGCATCAACCAAGTAGCTTGTTGGCGAAACTTGGGAGGTAAGGTAACGTAACGGGGAGTTTCCAGAGTGGTCGATGTTTTAATAGACCAACTATGCTTATCCGTTTGTGGTACAACGGGATAAATATGAGTTTCCCAGCTTCTAAATGCCACTTGAGTGTCAATATTTTTCCCAATATATTTTGTTAATGATAATTCTTCCGCCAATCCTGGTTGAATATGTGGAACTTTCCAATATATTTTTTGCAAGTTAACCTTAAGCTTTTCATTAGCATCGGTGGATATTAGAGCATCGACATCCGAATTGCTTCTAATTAATACCAATTCTTGACGAATGTTCATAATAATCTTTCCATAGTCTTCAAAAATCCCCAACAGTGTTGATAAAGATATGCAGGCGCAAAAATTACCTTACTATCTAGCAAGGAGCTGGTACCATCCGGAAACCAACCAGCGTTTTGTAACTGAACGCTTTCGTTCGAATTGTGGGAAAGGTAAGCTTTCATGGTGGTTGTTAGACCAACTTTTGTTACCGAATCCACCACAACTCCATTCATTTCGTACCGAATCTCACTAAAAAGATGTGCAATACCATTGTTTATAAGTTTACCACTCGCTGATGGTTTACCATCTTCTTTCAGTACAGTACCTTCTACATATAGATAAGTACGCGAACGAAAAGTAGACATATCCTCTTGAATAGGTACTCGAATTTCGTCATTATTCTCAAAACGAGTGGTATTAGGTTGGTGAGTGTGAAATTCAGCTCCAACAATCGAGTTATCGACAAGCACTTTTTCGTTTACATTTAGTACATTCATTTGGGATAATAAAGCCTAAGGTTTGCAAGAATAAGCGGTTGCCCCTTGTCAATTGAGTAGTGACCGATGCTTGACTAACCATTTTTCGCTTCGAACACGTCTTTTATAGCCAGATCGATCAGTGCAACATCGAGGAGTGTTATATTTGAGCACCATCATCGACGCTCTTCAAATGAAGTCCTATCGTCACGGTTTCCCCTTGGAAATTAACCAAGTCCCCGTCTTGATCCAATATTTTAAGAGTAATGTTTGAAATAGTGTTGACATTAATTGGTAAATAGGAGTCTGAAATTGCACGGTCAGAAGCGGAACTACAACGCCGCTATCAACCTATCACTCAACCATTGCGTGAGTTTATAACCGGAGTTAAAACGGAATTATTAACTCCGAAAGAAGAACCCTTAAAAACGGAAGTTTCTTCTCCCATACCTACCTCGACTCCAAAATATTATAAACGACTTTCACCCGCAAGACGAATGGGTATTGCTCGCGAACCATCGCCTATCGCCCAAAGAATGCGCACTACTAGCGTTCCCTCACCTGATATCTCGGTTTTTGAAACAGAAGTCCTGGAAGAATCTGGGATCCCAACATTGGATCAATTGAAAGAACAACTTGCTGCTGTTGGGTTCAGCCCGGAATTCCAAACTTACATAGATGAGACCTTTTCTGGTAGAGCTAAAATGTATATGAAAAACATGTTCAAGGATACTAAGAACGAGCTCGATCATCATTAAGGAGTACGATTCCATCCGGAATCTCAGCAGTACCTAATCGGAAACTCCGTACTCACTTTTGACGAGAACGACTTCATATGACTCAACTGAAATCATATATATTATCGATGAATTGAGAGCTGCTAAAATTATCGAATAAATCATCACACGCGTATCGATCCGTTTCATAATATCACCACCATGCTATATGTCTGTTAACGATATTGGTATTGGTGTTGCTGCCAACTTAATTGGGAGACGAATGAAAAAGGTGATAATATTAAGGGGAGAGGTACGTCGCTATATCCGTCTACAGCCGCCCCATTTTACTTCGAAGCTCTTATTAGTCATCCATATCACCATATATCATCATAACCTCAAGACGATGACTCTGGATAAGTTCGGTAAACATCTTCACAAAAGTCCTGTCCGAGTTAAACTCGATGCTCGTGCAAAAGTATTCCTTTTAGAAGATGTGTCTAATTTGCACTACGAGACAATTTTGTATATGATGGGAATATACAATCATGAAAAGGTTATGCACTTTTGAACTCCACCAACTTCGAGTATGTCGTTTCTCTAACAAAAGGTAGCATTAAACAAATCAAATACTATCCTACAGATGCGCAAATCCTTTTAAAAGTTACGTTATACGATGCCGAATCACTCATTGGAGTGTCATTGAAGAAAGGGGACAAGTTTAAGGCGAGGAAGCCTGGATCAAAGGACATATTTATTTTTGAAGCTGTTATTAGTGTTCCAGCATTTTTAAATGAGTATCAAATGTCAAATAATTGAAGAATTGCATAAACCTGCTCGTAATCGATTTCGACGAAGACGCGTAATCGTAAAAGGCTTGAACGATTTGTACATGGCAGATCTTGTGGAAATGATTCCCTATGCTAAAATAAATAAAGGTTTTCGATATATTTTAGTATTGTTGAATATGTTTAGCAAGCGTGTTTGGGCGTGTCCACTTAAACGAAAAACCGGTGAAGACCTCACGAAAGCAATGAAAAAATTGTTAACATCAACAGGAGGTACTCCGGACAATTTACAAACGGATATGGGAAAGGAATTTTACAACCGCCATTTTCGTAAGCTAATGCAAACTTTCAACATCAACCATTACAGCACCTTTTCTAGTATGAAAGCAAGTCCGGTAGAACGTGTAAAACGAACTCTTAAAAACAAGATGTGGAAGGAATTTTCAATGCAAGGGTCATATAAGTGGTTGCAGTTATTACCAAAGGTTGTTAACCAGTACAACGATACCGTACACCGCACAACCGGCTACAAACTCATCGATGTGAACCACAGCAACGCCAAGATTCTTTTACAAACAGTTTACGATTTCCAGAAAACCACCGACCTGTGAAGTCCTAAATTCACAGTCGGTGATCACGTGCGAATCAGCAAGCATCGGGAAGCGTTTGCGAAAGGCTATACTCCCACATGGAGTACCGAAATCTTCCAAATTAAAAAGGTTAATCGAACCAATCCGTATAATAACCAATAACGTATATCTTGAAAGACACGAACGGGGAAGAGATACGTGGAGGCGTACACGGAGGAATTACAGATGGCTAAACATCCTGAAGTATTTTTAGTAGAGAAGGTGTTAAAGAAAAAAGGAGACCACGTTCTAGTCAAGTGATTGGGCTTTGATAATACCATTAAGTAGTATACTGCAATGTTAATATAACTAAGTATCATCTTAAGTAAGCAGTAAGTAGGTATGGCGACATCTGGCCAGCCTCCCCTCCATTTTCCCCCCACTCCTACTCCTCCCCCACTCCTACCCCCACTACTCCCCACTCCTACCCCCACCCTACCCGCACTTGGAGGATTAGGGATAGGGGTGGGGCTTAAGTGGGGGTTTAAGTGGCTGCTTAAGTGGTGGGCTTAAGTGGGGGTTTAAGTGGGGGGCCTAAGTGGAGGGCTAAGTGGGGGTAATTTAGCGGATCCCGTAGATGCAGAGGATGCAGTTACAAAATGGTATATGGATAGCGAGATATCTAACATTAGTCGTGACGCGCTATGAGATAGTATTAAAACTTTGAACGAGATTTGTATAGAACTGTCTAAGGCAACTTTATGGCTTCTTGCTAAAGCAGATTCTAGATCTAAAAATTTTGATAGATCACGGCTCGTAGACCTACAAAATTTGTTAGTTACCCAGAGAACCTCACAATAGTCGTTGGATATATTACTTTACATTTTATTTAATAATTCAGTCTTGCATTGCTAATAATTTGAGTAGCTGCATTTATTAACAGAGATAAACGCAAAACAAACCGTTGTCGATGAAATACATAAATCGGCTACAAAAAATTTTCAAAGACGTAGTACTATAATAAAGGCTTATGATGATTTGTTTCAAATAGATTTAGCCGAGCTTATTCCCTACGCTAAAGTAAATAAGGGTTATCGTTACATACTGTTGATGATAAACTGTTATTCGAAATTCTTGTATGCACGGCCTTTGAAGACTAAGACCGGAGAAGAGGTGACAAAGCAGGTTCGTAGTATCTTTAAGGGTTTTGTCATACCTAAAAATTTACATTCTGATCTCGGAAAAGAGTTTTATAATAAACATTTTAGAAAGTTAATGAATGAATACAACATAAATCATTACTCTACGTATTCCGTGATTAAGGCTTCAATAGTCGAACGAGTTATTCGTACAATTAAGCAAAAGCTGTATAAAAAATTCAGCTATAGAGGGAAATTTAAATGGGTAGATATATTACAACGGATAGTTGACAGCTATAATAATACAAAACATAGAACAATAGGAATGCCTCCTGCATCTGTTAAACCTACGACACAGCTGTCGGTGTATAACACTAATGTAAAAACTATCAGTAAACGCAGGTTGGATTTAAATGACATCGTACGCATAAGCAAATTCAAAGGAGTCTTTTCCAAGGGATATACACCTAACTGGTCAACAGAATTATTCAAATTAGTTAAAGTTCAATTTACAAAACCTATCACATACTTGTTGGAAGATCTACATGGAGTTCCCGTTCGAGGTGCTTTCTACGAGTTCGAGCTGCAAAAAACCAATCAACCTGATGTATACCTAGTTGAAAAAATACTTAAACGTCGCGGCAATGGTGACATTTACGTAAAATGGCTCGGCTTAAATGAAAAGACCTGGATAAAGAAGGAAGATCTACTCACTCGCTAGCTCCTTTATAGTATTATTATTATTAGTATACTTATGTATTATTTTAGTTATAATTTAGTATTATATATCAATATGAAAGGTATATATTATTTTAGATACAATTTAGTATAATATATCTCTATGAAATGTATTTTCTTCTTCTTTCAATAAAAGTTCTTGTATAAAATATTTGTTTTTTTTATTTTTTACCTTAGTGTCACGTGATGACGGCATATTAAGAGCAAATATATACATTATGCACATATGTTAACTCTAGTATTGTCCATAGAAAATATACATCAGACAGGCACTAGTGACTGGGCTAAATTTACAAGCATTCAAGTACACTTAGATAAGAACCCGTAATTCATTCTCGACGCAGATGTTGTAAAGACAGCTCTGGTAAAGGAAGCAAATGGAGCTACTGATATCGTTGAGACAGAAGAAGAAGATATGACATCAACCATGCAGTTGGGCTTGTAAAGAAAAAACAAGACACTGTATTACTTTGAATATTACGTTTATGAAAACCTTTTTATGGAAAAAGATTGATAGTATTAAAACTATGCATCGCCGTTACGAATGTTTTGATATTCGAGTAATGTTTTAAAAAATTTAGAACCCCTGTTGAAATGCTTTTAACAACAATTAATACATACGTTTACATTTATAATTAAAAGTTGCCGGTACTGAATATATCCATTAACTAAGGTAAAACACATGATGAAGGCATATTAAGAGCAAATATATACATTATACACATATGTTAACTCTAGTATTCTCCATAGAAAATATACATCAGACAGGTACTAGTGACTGGGCTAAATCTACAAGCATTCAGGTACACTTAGGTAAGAACCTGTGATTGATACAAGCAGTTAGGTACACTTAAGTTTTGTATTGTATATAATTGTACATTAATTACGCTATCAGCCATATTCATCATGCTATCAACCATATTAAATACGCTATGTTAACAGGTCACTCATTGAAGGATAAAATACTCGCTGCAACGATTGAGTAGCAGCTAACACATCGAAAGTTTCACGTATAACCTATATTTTATCAGTAATAAATTCTATTTTGTTTAATAAAGTTTTATAATTATTGTTTACTAAGACATTCGTTTCTTTTACCTTCTATAGTAAGTAGCATGGTTGACTTCTACTCCATCAGTTGCTACTAAAATCTTGATTTCATCATCGACACCTTACTATGAGAATATCAGCTGTCTTCAGTTCAAGATGTACAAGAGTGTGTGTGTGTGTGAGAGAGAGAGAGAGAGAGAGAGATCGCACAATTCAATGTTCATCCCTACGATCGTTGTATGGCTATCATATTTCTTCATCGTTTAAAATATACTTACTTATCCGCTTCCTCTTCTACCCTAGGTGTAGAGGTATTGTTTAAAATATATATGTTTACGGCTTCGGCATACGATTACATACTCAGTTTCGCTTAGTATTACTACCTAAAAATAGGATTGCTTCGATCTTTACTTGATGAAGATCCATATTAAATGCTATAATACAATAAAAATACTATTAAAATCTTCACTAAAATATTTATTTAAAAATTATCGTTCGAGTAGTTAGCAGCATTCAATGTTTAATAATTAAATGCATAAGAAAACTAAGCAATTTAAGGTTAATTCATATTTCTCGATGATTTTATGAAAGGAGGGTAGTACTGAACATGCTCTAAAAGTACTTCACCACTGAAAGCTACACTAGAAGCTATGTTTATAGCCATACGATTACATTCTTCAGTTTCGCGTAGTGTTACTGCTTAAAATAGGATTTCTTCAGTCTTTTACGTGATGAAGGTCCATGTTAAGTACTATAGTACAATAAAAATACGATTAATACTAAATTTATTCTACACAGGTGTACAGGTAAAAATAAAATACTATGTACAGACAGGTATTGTTAAAAGATTACAGTTTATACCTAAAATAAGGTACAATATATTTATAGTTAGGTGTGAAGTTCTAGATATTAACAAATTACTTCAATGAAATAAGTTTATATCATTATTTAATAGATTGAAAAGATCGCTGTATTTTGTATTCTCATAAAAATGTTTAATTCATCTAGTGAAAGCTTGACCTCAGTACGTTTATTACCATTAACATTAGAGGAAAAACCAAAATCCTTACTATAAACCTTC
Source organism: Agrypnus murinus (assembly GCA_929113105.1). Taxonomy (NCBI): domain Eukaryota; kingdom Metazoa; phylum Arthropoda; class Insecta; order Coleoptera; family Elateridae; genus Agrypnus; species Agrypnus murinus. Next base: position 176,281,274 of record OV816027.1, read on the forward strand.
ACTTAAAAAAAATTAGTATAAATATTAACAAGAATACTATATTTAAACGATACCTCTACACCTAGGGTAGAAGAGGCTGCAGATATGGCTAATAATAAGTACGATAATAATAAGTTACAAACAGTTTAATTTTTACCTTTACATCTGTGCAGAATAAATATAGTGGTAACCAGTCTTTATCTGAAGAAGCTATTGTGTAGCGAAACGACAGAAATAATTTTTAAATAAATGCTTTAGTAAAGATTTTACTAGTATTTTTATTTGGATAATAAGAAAATCGTATCAAGTACATCATCTTTATTCAATTGTTGGAAATTAGTGCTTTTACGAGACAAAAAGTGTGGTACAATATAAAACATTATACAATCACATTAGTATCTCCAAATATATTAATAGGATGTAAAACGGTATGGTCAAATGAAGTTTGGATAATAAGAAAATCGTATCAAGTACATCATCTTTATTCAATTGTTCGAAATTAGTGCTTTTACGAGACAAAAAGTGTGGTACAATATAAAATATACAGCTGAACGTAAGTTAGTAAAGAAACTCATCTAATAAAAAATATATTTATTAAAAACTATTTACTGACAAAAACACATTTGAAGGTAGAATGTTCTTATATTTCAAATAAACACTCATTAGGGATTTTACTTTTTACTAATCATTAATTAGTTTCTATATGACTATAATTAAATTAATGTTATCTGCAGGACCACCACTTCCTCCGACTGCACTGACACGGCATTACGATGATTGTGGCGGTTGCTTCGTAGATGTCCAGCGTAGCCACGTCTTGGAACATCCAGCTCGCACACATCGCAATACACCGTCGCGGAGGTATTTCCTGAAACAATTGCACAGATCACTAACACTAAAACCGTTAACAATGTGTACACGTACATCGAGGGGAGCTTTTTTCGCCTTCTTAGGTGCAGGTCCTTCAGCAGTATGCCCTACAGCATCCGAAGCTCCCCGAGCTGTAATCAAGAAAATAATCGTAACCCATCATACAACCTCACAGGAATGGTTACTTACCGCTCGTGGATGGGCGGTCCAGCGGTCCACGGCAACTTTCTCTTCGGTTAAGAGTTAAAGCATCCTGTCGGATGAAGGACGCGCCGCAGCTACACACATGCATATTCTTAGTAATCAGTAAACGGAAACTCACTAGCAAACGATAAAGCTTTTACGCCAACTTTTACTACTAACGTTCACGATACTGATTTTCAGTCGGGACGGCGAGAACGTGTTATGCAAACCCGACCGGGATAGGAAGAGGACTAGGTTATTGTTAGTGGTAGGTCACAGTTATACAAACCGTTAACGTCGTTGATGACGCAAAGCAGACAAGTTTTCCACTTCAGTTAACAGTGCGAGGCGTTCGCTCTCACAGCACTCCAACTCCATCAGCACTTGTCGTAACTGCTGTGTCTTGATACTCTTGATTTTGATTTCGTATCTTTCCACAGCAGCTAAGAGTTCCGCTTTGCATTGAAGGAGAGCGATGCGTTTACTCTCATACCGTTGCTAATCGGACGCCACTTCTCTTAACCCTCGTATAACCCTCTGACATCGATTATCATTGTGCTCTGCGTCACCAACGACATCAAGCGGTAAGGGCTGCTTCTCCCATGGTACACCATCTACGAATACCATCTGTGAAGTTGTGAAGTCTCTGATGCTGCCGGACAACTGGATAGACGTTGTGTCATCAGAAACCTCCATAAGTGTCGCTGGCTCGTTGTCCAGCTGGTCATGCATCCCGTCATCATAGGGGGTACCCGGAATGACTAACTCCTCATCGTCATCGTCAGGTGCGCTTATAATTGATTTGGAACAGTCCGACTCCGTTTCATAAACAACCACATTTGCACTTGTGGCAATCGCCATGGGTAGGTTCACATCGTCTTGGGTTGCAGATGGTGGTGCATCCCCCAAAAGGGACTCCCGAATTGAGACATCATCATTGTTGACCGGTGGGCTATTCAACAATTGGGAGTCCCACTTACCTGGCCATGGTGATGTCGCAGGTGCTTCCTGGGCCGTCACGATAGGGTTTCCTCTCATGTGCAACCTTCCAGCAGTGTAAAACACATTTTCCGAAGTCAACTCGCAGTAAAGGTTGCGAACGTCCAGAAAGCATGTCGTACTTCGGCTTCTCCACATTAACAGCTACCACCTTTACTACGACATCTTGCAGTACTATGATCTTCTTTGGCAGCAACTGGAGAGGGTGTACGCGCCGTAGTTGACACAAGTACCGGGCACGCAGCAACTGGAGAGGGTGTACGCGCCGTAGTTGACACAAGTACCGGGCACGCAGCAACTGGAGTTGGTGTACGCGCCGTAGTTGGTACATGTACCGGGCACGCTTTCTTCAACGATAATTTTGACCAGAAGGACAATTTCTTACAACGACACTTATTCCCTTCACCAACACTGGTATCACTACTAAAAGATGTATCCATGATGAAGAAGACAGACTGACGCTCCGCTGCGTCGCCCTCCGGTTTTGTCGAACCACCCCCCACTCTCTCACCTTGAACCCCTTCATTACCCCCACTCTCTTACCTTGAACCCCTCCATCAGCCCCACAACTTTGCCTTGAATTCATGCACATACTTACATTTCCTCAAGGTTAGTGGTATAGAAACAGGCATTGTCTATTAGTCGTTGGAGGATTATGTTATATTCGCGTTAAGTCCATGGATCGATCTATCACCTCAAGGTCTTCCACTCCCCCATCGAGGGTGTTGCTACTTCGATATAATAGGGACTGTTTTCCACACCAGGTATCACATCACAATGTCCATCGTCGCGTCATCCACTCCTCGTGTACCAATCTCATCCGAAGCAGGTGTCGCCCCAGATGCGCAGCACTGGGATCGATGGCACAGCCTACGTTCAAGATGTCTACGCCGCATCGCTGCCTCGTTGGACCCACACACAACCATCGCCAGCTACCATCAAGACCTGATGAATCCAACCTCGCCTATAGGCATAGGTATAGAACGTCTCGTGTTTGAACTATTGGTTATGTGGAAATGGTATTGGTATGCCACGGCTGCAACCGGCGCCCATTATGATCTATCCCACCTCGGTTGGATGGATATACTGCATTGTGCAAACCGGGCCCTACTGTTCAAACACGTCGCCATGATACTGCAGGGTTGGTTCACTGTGGCAGATGTGCCATATTGTCTGTGGTGGTCGTACTACATGTGGAAGGGAAAGCGCCTATGCGCATACGCAGTGTTTGTGGTATAGCAACCCTACCGCTACAATACCACACCAGGGTGTCTTCTTCCATTTACCACGTACGATCACATTGGTGTGATGGGTGTATGCGACGGATGCTGTACAACACCTTCGACCCCGTGGCTTGTTCCGAACGATTGCATGTCATCGGTCCGGTATCCCAGTTTTGCAGCATCGATGCGGATGTTGAATGTAACTATAACGACAAATGCCACGGGAGTCCATTGCTGCAATTCCTAAACGAAAATTTGGAGATGGATCACCAGTGATTAGCGTGATGAAATTGTAGATATTTATTGTAGATATTTATTATAGTACCTTTATTTATTATACTATAGAACCTTTATTTCTGTTGTTTTAATCCAAAAGTTTGCAGCAACCAGACAATACTCTCTGACCATTCAATTAAACAATTAAAACCAAAACATTAAAACTAAAAATAAAAATTCAAAAGTTTGTAGCAACCAGAAAATAGTCTCTGAAAAAAATTCAAAAGTTTGTAGCAACCAGAAAATACTCTGACCATTCAATTAAACAATTACACTCAAAATATTAAAAGTTTGTAGCAACCAGCAAATACTCTATGACCATTCTATTAAACAATTACACTCAAAATATTAAAACTAAAAATACAAATTCGAAAGTTTGTAGCAACCAGAAAATACTCTGAAAAAAAATCCAAAAGTTTGTAGCAACCAGGAAATACTCTATGACCATTCAATTGTGGTCAACAGCATACCCATGACGACCTTCATTTATGTCTACCTATCAAATCGAGCAATCGAAATCTTGCCCTTTGTTGACCTTGAGAGCTAGAGTGCAGATTTTTTAAAAATTTTCCCCCTCTCCCTCAAACACGCAATGTGGTGACCATTTCAGGTGCTCTACGATTGGGCTATCCGACGGTTCCCATTTGAAAATGTTCACTCGACAATGAAAACATTCTACTCTATCTTCACGTCCCGTGTAGACAAATCCGGCCTCAGCTAAAGATTTTGGGGTGTGTATACCCTTCCAATTACGAAATGATAACACTCGTTCTGTCAAGCACGTATTCTGCAAGTTAGCTTCTACACACATTTTGAACTTTCAATACTTGCAACCTGCTCTATATACCTACAGCTTGCCCTTGAATGTTGTTGGTGACCTTACAGATACATTATTTGTTGACCATGACTATACATTGTTGCCATATTGATGACCTTGTGTTCAAGGTCACCAACATTGTTGCCGTTTTTATGACCTTGGGTTCAAGGTCATCGACATTGTTGACATATTGATGACCTTGACGATACATTGTTGCCATTTTGATGACCTTGAGAATGCGGCGTTGCCACCAGATATAGGTTTAAGGTCACCATGTGATAGAGAGAGATAGGTTCAAGGTCAAGGTCAGGAGGGGTGTGTGGTTTCAGAACTCCCTATTTTTACCTACTGTATGTCTATTACTCCTTAAATTTATTAACGTAATTTTCTTAACATGGAGATTTGAAAACCCTTTACGAAGGGTAGTGACTGAGATAGATATATCCGTTAGACGAGCCTGCAAAACTCGCCGATATTATCAATGATTGTTGGTTTCTTTAAATTTCATGATCTCGTTGGGTAGAAAGTTTCATTAGAATGCAACGGTCTTGATCACGTGGTTAGTCAGATGTGAAATATAAAATTCAAGGGCGGGAAATCCATTATGGCGACTTCAAGAATGTCAAATTTAAAATTTTAAACGTTTTATAGAGCTGTCGTCGTTACATGATTTAAGGACCTGTGTTGAGTTAATTGAAACCGCGTGACAGGCTTCGATCCCTGCTGATAGCCAAAGTTACTAGAATAGAGAGGGATATATACGAAAAGTTAACGAGAGAGAGAGAGAGATAGCTAAATAAATAATATATTTAAACATTAATGTTTCATTTACTAGCATGATTAGGGTTAAGGGAGAAGGGTGACTATATGAAAGGTAGATCGTTATCCGCGAGAGAGAGAGTACACGAAAAGTAGAAACATAATTTTAATTCCTATTTGGCATTATTATTTCTAGAAAAGGTAGAAAGAGTACAGTGTGTGCGTGAGAGACAAAGGTAGCAGAACTTGTAGGTAATAGTAGCGAGAGAGCGAGAGATAGCTAGGTACGCAAGACATTAAACGCTAGGGGTAGGGGTTTCAAGATGAGCGCCGAGTAGTAGTCGGCATAAAAGATGGCCGAATCACCCAGAACGTGTTTCATAAATTATACAGTATTATATAATTTGTACAGGAATTTAATTAATTTGCGTAAATGAACTTTTATATATTCGTAGGGTACATAGTTGCGTTATGATCTAATGTAGCAGACTCGACATCTCTTAGCAAATATCCGTAAATTGTTAGGCGCTAATACAGATTTCTATCAATTACACGTAAAATTTCTTTTTACAATCATGTCCTCTATTAACATCGATAATACAAATTTCTTCTTTGAGAGAAAGAGAGAGAGGGTACGCAGAACAGCGAGAAGGAGAGAGAGAGTTTCCGTCTAGTGAAAGGGATAAAAGATCAATTCAATCCCAGAGCTAGCGCTAAAATTTAAATCTAAGCCGCGAAATCTAAGATGTCGACTTCAAAATGACAGATTCAAAATTGACAGATTCAAAATGACAGATTCAAGATGGCGGATATGCAAACGATACCACGAATGATATGTAGGTAATTAATATATCAACTATATGATCAATCAATCTCTCGACGTAAATATTATATTAGAAATTTTAAAAGGTATACAATTTATATAATGGTAGAGATAGATAGAAAACTGGCGGTTCGTTTATATCGAGCAAGTCCGTGATTTGCGTTTAAAGCTGAATTTAACACGTGGATAGAGATCGTTGGTTCGTTAATTACGCCTAAAAAGCAAGAAGGATCTACGACTGCGGTAGGTATAAAAAGAGTTTACGTTGCATTTCTTCTCCGTTTGGAAACATTATATACAGATTATTTTGTATAAAGTCAGAGACTCAAGAATCAAAATTCGAAATGTTTTATATTAGCTTCATTAGAGCTTTATGAAATAGAAAAACTTAATACTATACTAATAATTACGGTTGAAAAGAGGTGTAAAATCGAACTTTTATAATTAACTTAAGCTGTTACAACGATGGAATGGAGCGATATATTTGGGATTTTGTATCTGAACTCAGGTATAATAGTATACTTTTTATTGTTTCCATCGATAAATATTAATTTCGTATTTCGTATGCATCTGTTAGCTATTATGGATGATTTATTATTTCTTATTCAATTTTGATGTTTTAACAAAATATTTGATACAACATTGGATGATTGCTTCGATTGGAAGATGCAAATAAACAATACTGGCATAAATTACATTTTTAAGATCTAGTATTATAGAGATCCACCTGGATGGTTGCTGGTATATACAACGACCCTTAAAGTGTGATTTGGATAAATGAATTGCTTTCTCAGAAATAACTTACATAAAAATAGATCGCTTTCAATCCCTTTACCCCGCGACCGTGATGTCCAGAGGTTATCTGTATGCATCCTTCGTTGTATTGAGGTAAAAAGGTTGATATAATATTATGATATCCGCCTACCTGCGAGGTAAACATCTGCGTTAATGACCTATCTAATATCTTGTTCAGACAGGCAAAAATGATAATCTTTCTGAGAATTGTTTCGATAATTTTTATCGTTTATAGCTTTATTAAATAGTTTATTCTTTAAAAACGATCATATTTATTAGGCGTTACAAATTAATTATCATTATTATTTATCTTGTTAATAGACCCGTTGTAAGTCCTCCTAACACATACAATAATACGTTTTGTTTTCGTATTCGAACTAGAAATTAATAAGTCTTTTTAAATCGTTGATACAAACTGATCACCTGGTGTTGAATGTATAATAGTATATAATAAATTATCCTTTATTAACGTGAAGAGTTCTCAAACTAATTAATTTTCTTTGTGGATAAACTGAATTTTACGAAAGATATGTGGAAATGATATATGTAATATTGCAATTATTTAATAGTATTTGATAGACTAGTGCGTTTTAATAATACCGTAGCTATTACCTGCCTACAAATGTGACTTTTTTTTCTACTTGATACATATCGACTGAGAAACTTTAGTATATCTTGTTAGTTTTTGATAAGATGCAAGATCGAGTTTATGTACGATGTATATACCGAGGAGGTGTTATGATGAGAGATATCTGTTAATATTATTATTATTAAACTCCTGGGGATAGAAGAGAGTAGCTAACTATTCTGAAGTATTTTAATTAAATATCGTCTAGATTATTGTGTAGGCAAAAAGTTTGAAGGTCGCCCTCCGATCGTGTCGATGCTTGATTGCCAAATATAGTATTCATATATCGTATCACTGGTCAGTCGTGAAAGGTATTTTAAATTTGAATTGTGTATATTCTTAATTCTTTATTAATAATATGTTATTTATAGGTATTATATAATTAATTAGATTTATGTAATTAAAGTAAAATGATGCAGTTAAATGGTAATACGTGGGAAAAACGCGGACTTTGTTACCTGTGGATCGTTAAGGTATATTACCCTGACCTGATTTATAGCGTATAATTCAATCCCTCTTTCATATTTTCAATGATAGCTATATATTAAGCTCATATGTATATATGGTTGCCTACCCGAAATTCTTTGATTTTTTTATTTTTAATTTCAATCTCTGATAATAACGTTAAGCGTTTTTAATTAGAACAAATAATTTAATAAATTTAATTAGGGTAATTAGATTTATGTAATTAATATATAATGTTATGCATTATATCGTAAATAATCGCATCTCCACTATGACAATAACTATATATTAACCCATATGTTCGCATGTATACATGGTTGCCTACCCGAGGTGTGGGGTGTGGCGTCAGAACCCGCCATCTACAACTACTGACATTAAGTTAATTTTAAGCATACTACAACTATTAAAATTTATTGAAACATTGAGCTTATTGAAAAATACAAAATAGATTATTAAGGTATCTCTACTTTAAGTAGTGTGGGACATATCCTGATTATAACATAGTAAGATCTAATCATCTTAGGAACTCTTATAAAATTATGACTTTATGTAACCGAAGGCCTTCTTAACGTTTGGATTTAAAATATGTATTAAATAGTTTGCAGTTTATTAACAGATTGCCCAGACATCGTTTGCCTTTTTAGATTTAAAGTGCTGGGCCAATTACAGTGAAAATAAGTTATAAAGGTAACTGTTATAACTTTATTTCGGTATATATACCACCAAATTCTAACAATATTATTTACACGCAAGTATTAAATTTTATATCACAAAATGTAAATGCTAATGAAAAGCATTATTTTTGCTTTTCATTAGCATTTACATTTTGTGATATCCTATATATGATACCTTATATATGAATACTTATTATCACTAATCTTTAACATCCTCAAATATTCTGGTAATAGTATATAAGTACAAAGTAACCTAAAATTATAGTAATTACAAATCAATATGTTCAAACTCATTATAAATTACATACATTTTATATTATATAAAATTTAAATTTATTGTATATCACTTCATAGGATTCTTCAATTTAGATAATTAAGTTTATTATATTTCATATTATAATTAATATTATTTTAAATTGAGATACTTTTGTGTTTTGTGTTAGTTGTTCTTAATGTTAATCATCAAATATTTAATGATTCTTTTAATTTATTAAAGAAATCGTGGAGATCTTGTGCATCTTCTGACACCTGCATGACCATATTGTTTTTTACGGTTACCTTAACATTACCTAAATAATACAATGCCATAGGCAAGCTGTTTTCGAGACTGTTTTCACTTAAGTTTAAACATTTTAAATTTCCCATCCCCTCAAAAGCATCAGAATCAATTTTGGTGATTTTATTTTTAAATATTACCAATTCTTTAAGGGAGGGTAGATTATGAAATATTGATGCTGGAAGCAGTTCCATTGAGCAATTCTTAATGATCAACTTCTTTAGAGCGGATAAATCTTCAGTGAAGCTCATGGAAAATACATCTGCTTTACAGTTGTCAAATATGATTGATTGGATTTTCCCAGTTGCCGTATCTATTTCAGCTAAAGCTGCTACAGGTTCTTGTAATAATTTGTACTCGTTTGTGTCTGTACGAGTGAAATTTGGCGAGCAGTCTTGGGCGCTAAGCGGTTTTAAAAACATAGTCACAAATATAATTGCAATGTTGACATACATCTTGAAATGGAATTCCTGAAAAATAATATAAAATATGATAGAGATACACGAAAAGAACTTGTTTTTTTTGTACTGTATTGAATATTTAAATATGAACGTTTTGACTCCAGATTAATCTGAAGGTCACATTCATAGTTTCAAAATATTTACAGATAAATCATACAAAGGAAAAAACAGATTAGAAAAATACTTTAAGTAAAAACATCTTTTCTTTAGATCTATCTATTACAAAATGATAACCAATCTAAGCTTTGATTGTTAGAGGATTATCGTATAAGAAATGAGTTAACATATGTTATATAGAAGAAAACTTACTTTTTAGACTTTATTCTGGTAGACGGTTCACTTGTAATTCAAAACGAGTTATATTGAGATCTGGGTAGCGGAAAATGCACTTTTATAAGAATCTTTATCTCCCCCTTTGCCTGTTCTACTTTATTAAGATATCCTTGCCTAAGAACTTTATCAGCTGATAGTTAAAGGGGAATCACCAAATTATGTGCATTTGACATTTGGCCTTTAATCTCTTAAGAAACGTTACTGATTACACGCACAGAAGAGCTATTTGCATTTGCTGATTATAGTTTATTAACTGGATTAATAACAATTTACAGTTTTCCTGCTAAAGTATAAAGATATTATCAGTGGCGTAACTACATAGGAATTTTAGTCATATAAGGAAGTTTAGGCATAAAAGAAAATTGTTTATTGTTTGGAGTCTTATTTGGTAAAACCATAATCATGAAATAAATAAATCATATTAATAAACAGTTTCACAAATTTATTTTAAACTACCTAACAATCGTTTCGACAGCTAAACTGTCATCATCAAAGGTAATATAAATATGAACAACCACGTCGCTAAGGTAAATACAATAAATGGATAACAATACTTAAAAATAATAATCAACACTTCCAGCAATGGAGAATGAATGAGCTCAATATATTCGTTCATTAACTCTAAGTTCATGTTTGTATATTTTGAATGATTCTAATATGTATAATTTGCTTTTGTTATTATAAAAGTGTAAGAATATTATGTTATTTTGGGGTGTCATTGTGTGATTCTGTTCTAAAAAGTGTTTGGCGTAATTAAGTTTTTCTGGATGTTTATTTCTGTAACAGTGCACGTGTTTCTTAAATCTTATGTCGAAATTTCCAAGTGTTTGTTCAATATATATCGAACTACAAAAAGAACAATTCACACAAAAAAGGGGGAAATCCAGAACTAATCAACAAATGAGTTCTAAACAAAATAAACACTATTAGTTATTTTAAAAAACTTATAATGGTAATAATTATAAAAAATATCGGAAGTAATACCACAAGAGTTTTTGATTTCGTCAATAATTTTTTATTTTGCTATAAAGGTTTGGTACTTAAATACACGATAGTGAATGAGACGGTAAAAAAGCGAGTCGAAATAAGACGAGCGATTTTACTCTCCGCTCAAGTGTTCTTGCTAATAACTAACGAAGCTCAAGATATTTAAATAAAAAATTATTTCGAGAAAATCAGAAGCTCGAGTGGGGGTAGTGTTAAGGGTATTTCTAGAAAGATTGAAGAAGCTTGAAATCAATTCTTTTCATTCAGACTACAATTACAATGAAAACTAGAACTTTGTATTAATAACTTAATACAATAAAATAATACAGAAGTCTAAAATAGAATTCAATAAAATAAAAGACGTTTGTTTATTTCTGTTTGGTTATTACGTTTTTTTTTTGTTTGCATTGTAACGTCAATGACGTATGTAAATGTACTATTGGTTTCATAATGATCTAGGACAGCAAAGCTAATATGATGCTATTTTTATTATTTTATCCTATGCATTTACACTGAAAAAAAGAATAAAATAACATCATATTAACCTTGTTGTCTTAGATCATTATGAAATCTATAGTACCTTAAATTTTAATAATAAATAACATCATTCGACATTCGACTTTATAAACAATAAAGAATTACATGTTACGCCGCGCTTGATTGCGACCGGATTGGAACCACTGAAAACTTCCAGGAATTTTATTTTTATGATTATGAAGCATATTTTGTATAAAATCGTATTTTTATTTTCTTCCTAAAATAAAATAATATTGGTATTTACCATTAATTAAACATAAATTGTGGATTAAATTAACCATAAAAACTACTTAGTACGTATCTATAACAATAAATACGAGTATGTCTGTTACAAAAACAATAAAAATATTTTACTTTTTATTAAGAATTTTGAGGAAAGATTTTGATTTAAGGGATCGATTTTTTGCTCAAGTTCCCGCAAATATCCAAGCTGGCATCTCTGGGTCCTAAGTTACGCCACTGAATATTATAATTATTTATTATGAATGTTGACATAGTTAATGTAATGACTTAACGAAAATGTGCTTATTTTCTAATGTAGCCTCGGACTGCTCTTGAAGGTGAGGTTGAACAACAACAATATTGAGAATGCATAGTTAATGGGCGCCACAATTTTTATTTTGGAAAATATTGAAAACCCGTTTATTCTGAATTTCGAGGTAAATAGCTATCAATTGAACAATCAGTCATCAATAAAAGAACCTTGGGGGTTTATAACAGTACTCAGTCTTTATCAAAATACGATTCACAAGGTTGTATTACTGTTGTATTCGGACTGACATTCATTGGTTAAGCGAGATTAAGGTTAATATATATATATATATATATATATATATATATATATATATATATATATATATATATATATATATAAATATATATATATATATATATATATATATATATATATATATATATATACAGTGAGGATTTTATTTCACTGAACATAAGCACTATTAACCCTATGTTTAATTTTAAGAGATCCATGTCAACGCATTGCAAGCAATTATCTACAACATCTAAGCAACCTCTGAAAACGGTTGCCATTAATGTCCAGGTTAATGTCATTAAAAGTGTCACAACTGATTTATTTCAAGGTTTTTGCACTTGTGGTTTGCAGCATGTGTTTACGAGATGAAAAAATTGCCATTGTACGCTGGTTCAATTGCAATAACAGTGTGAGGCAAGTGTGCGACTGAAATAAATCAGTTTTGACACTTTTTAATTTTATTAATGGCAGTTGTTTTATCAGAGGTTGACTGCATATGTTGTAATTGCTTGCAATGCGTTGAGATGGATCTTTTAAAATTGAACATAGGGTTAATAGTGCTGATGTTCAGTGAAATAAAATCCTCACTGTATATATATATATATATATATATATATATATATATATATATATATATATATATATATATATATATATATATATTATATATACAGGGTGGGATTAAAGTGTGGAATATTTAAAAAAAAGAGAACTCAACGGGTTTTTCTAAAAATGCTGAAACACGTCGATTTTGTTTTTTAAAAATACACATGAATATGTACGATTCACCTACCGACTTTTATTTTTCTCTAAGTTATGACGTCATCACAAAAATTTTTAAATGACAATATATATTTCTATAGTCGAATCCGATTGTGATTTTTCTTCCCTTTACGGTCACGCAAATAAATCATAAGGTTGCATAACAAAAATTCCGAGAAAAATCGAGCTGAACATTGTAAATGTTTGTTAGTTATGACGTCATCACAAAAAACTTTAATGGCAATATAGATTTTTAGTAGTGGAATCCGATAGTAATTTTTCTACCCTTTATGATAATCCAAATAAATCATAAGGTTGCATAACAAAGATTCTGAGAAAAATCGAGCTGAACATTTAATGAAATATAATATAAATACAAAGATTAGTTAAAGTTTCACAAGTTTTATTAATATCTTAACCTGACAATATTGTTTCGACACTTTGTGTCATTATCAAAGGTAGATAAGATTGATAAACAAACACGTTGCTAAGGATAAATACATACGGAAAATAGGTAACTAGATACAATACATAACAAAAATTAAATATCTAACACTTCTAATAGAGGAGAATTACTAAGCTCAGTTTGTTCATTCATTAAAGGTACTGTGCGTTTATGTCTGTATACTTCAAAAGCATCTAAAATGTCTAATTTGTGTTTGTTGTTGCAAAAATGTAAGAATTTAATGTTGTTTTGAGGTGTCATTGGGTGGTTCTGTTCCAAAATGTGTTTGGCATAATTCGATTTTTCTGGATGTTTAAGTCTATAAGAGCGTACGTGTTCTTTGTATCTTATGTCGAAATTTCAAAGTGTTTGTCCAATATAAACCGAGTTACAAAAAGAACAATTCAAACGGTAAATGCCGGATTTCATGATATCTTGTGTTTTGCCTTTAGCATTGAATAAAAATGAAAAGGTGTTGGTGTTAGTTTTATAGGTTATTTTGTAACTGGTGGTTTTTTTATTATAGTTGCAATTTGTTCTGATATCTTGCCAAAGTATGGTATTGATATGTAGTTTGTGTCTTGTCTTTGAGTGTCAATTGGAAATATTCTTTTGATAGCTAACCTATAATCTTTTTGTTGAATTAAATTGTCAATCATGTTATGGTTATAATGGTTTGCATGTGCTAAATGTTTGATGATTGAAATTTCTTTATCAAAATGTGATGGTTTCATTGGAGTAGTTAAAGCTCGGTGTACTAGAGATGTATAAGCAGCTAGTTTATGCATTTTATGATGACATGAATCGTTCGGAATAGTGACATCTGTGCTTGTGGGTTTTCTGTATATGGGAAAATCAAATTCATTGTCTGTATTAATTTTAATAGTTAAATCCAAAAAATTAATAGCTCTATTTTGTTCTGTTTCTAGTGTAAACGTGATGTTTGTGTGAAGACTGTTAATAAGAATTAAAAATTCATTGATAACCTCAAAAGAACTGTCAAAACAAGCTAAAATGTCATCAACGTAACGAAACCAAAAAATAATGTGTTTAGAAAGATCTAATTCAAATATTTGATCTTCCAAATTATCCATAAATATGTTAGCTAATAGAGGACTCAGAGAATTACCCATAGGTAAACCATCTTTCTGTAAATAAATTATATTATTAAAAGTGAAATAATTTTGACTGATACAAAGATCAAATATTTCCAATTGACACTCAAATACAAGACACAAACTACATATCAATACCATACTTTGGCAAGATATCAGAACAAATTGCAGCTATAATAAGAAAAACCACCAGTTACAAAATAACCTATAAAACTAACACCAACACCTTTTCATTTTTATTCAATGCTAAAGACAAAACACAAGATATGAAATCCGGCATTTACCGTTTGAATTGTTCTTTTTGTAACTCGGTTTATATTGGACAATATTGGGTTTATATTGGAACACGTACGCTCTTATAGACTTAAACATCCAGAAAAATCGAATTATGCCAAACACATTTTGGAACAGAACCACCCAATGACACCTCAAAGCAACATTAAATTCTTACATTTTTGCCACAACAAACACAAATTAGACATTTTAGAAGCTTTTGAAGTATACAGACATAAACGCACAGTACCTTTAATGAATGAACAAACTGCGCTTAGTAATTCTCCTCTATTAGAAGTGTTAGATATTTAATTTTTGTTATGTATTGTATCTAGTTACCTATTTTCTGTATGTATTTACCCTTAGCAACGTGTTTGTTTATCAATCTTATCTACCTTTGATAATGACACAAAGTGTCGAAACAATATTGTCAGGTTAAGATATTAATAAAACTTGTGAAACTTTAACTAATCTTTGTATTTATATTATACTTCATGATTATGGAGTTCCACAAAGTAAGGCTGGAGACAGTAAATGAACATTTAATATTGATCGATATGATTGTATTTAATAGGAAATGTTTCTAAATTATCATATTAAAATACTACCACATAAAGTTAGATTAAATGTTAGTATTACCCAAGATAACAGTAATTCAGACTTTTTTCCTTTATTTTCATTGTTCAGTTTAGAATTTTTTGTTTATTATGTTTTAAAAGTTAAAAGTACCTACCATAATATAAACATGAAATGTTCAGCTTGATTTTTCTCAGAATTTTTGTTATGCAACCTTATGATTTATTTGCATGATCATAAAGGGAAGAGAAATCACTATCGAATTCCACTACTAGAAATCTATATCGTCATTTAGAAATTTTTGTGATGACGTCATAACTTAGAAACAAATGAAAGTCGGAAGGTGAATCGCACATATTAATGTGTATTTTTAAAAAACAAAATCGACGTGTTTCAGCGTTTTTAAAAAACCCGTTGAGTTCGCTTATCTTTCAATATTCCATACTTTGATCCCACCCTGTATTTTGTTTACAAAGACATGGATTCGAATTGGTGTATAGATATCTCTATATGTACAAAAGAAAATACATTTATATATATATTTATATACCTTGATAATTTAAGGAGAGCAAATTAGGTATTACCGTTGAGTGACTCCTCACTCAACGGTATTACGCAGTTCTTATACAGTAAGCAACATCAAATTGACCAAATTAGTTTTTATAATAGTCCAAAAATTTACTTATCTTTCTTTTATATTGGGAGATACCTTCAGGAACCTTTTCTAATCTAACGGCAAGTTGGTTTCTTAATTCATGAATAAGTTTCACAACTAATTTAATTTTGTAAATAATTTAATTTAATTTTTCTTTTGTTAACAATTAATGATCTTTCTAGAGCACTTCATATCCTTGTTATTTTTTAAACTTTAAATATTGCGCGAATTTTTATAGCAATGAAATGTCTTGTGTGATCAAGCGACTTTGATCTTTTTGCATTATTTTTTGAATGTGCGTGTAAAACAAACGATAGTATCAAAAAGCCACGTTTTTTTGGGCGAATAATATAAAATAAAACTGTCAACCGCATTACTTTTAAATAGTGATTCAAAAGTGTTATATTTTACGACCAATTCTTTCCGCTGGCTAATCCCAAATACCAAGGAAGCAGAGCTACTTCGCAGAAAAGGGGTACCCCTATATACACTTGCCGCTATCCGCTATACACTTGCTGTACGAACACAAATTTGGACACCGGTGAAACGGGTAAGTCGCTTTGCATAGAAAAGTTTTTCATTGCTACGATTTTCTTATATGCATATTCCGAATTTTCATGTGTATTATCTCCAAATACAGTCTGTCTAAACTCTCCAACGACGATTTATATTAAGGTTTAACAGGTTTTTAACAAACCTAGCCATTCCTAACCAATTCATATGGCTGGAATGGCGACTATGAAACTTAGGTGGAACGGTAGACACAATGGATATTACAGAAAGACACGGTACTAATAGATCATACGTTAATTAATACTCAGGTTAGAAAAAGGTTTTCCGCAAGTACACAAAAGGATTAGTCTGTCTAAACCACTAAATATTCGATAGAAAAACCTTCCACAAAATCTTAGAATGAATATTTCATATGATCCCAATGTCAATCAGTAAATAAATCCCCACGTAAATCCCTAAAAGAACATACATGAATATGACAAACTAATAATAACTAGAAATACTACCGTTCGAAAAGGGATACGAAACGTTAACTTAATACAATTGCGATTAAAAAGAAAAAAGTATTACTTCAACTACAAAAAGCATTGCTTTATTTGGAAAAAGGAATTTTATTTGGGAAAATTTTACAGACGCTTCAAATTCAGAGTGGAAAGCATACGGAAGAGATACTCAACTCACGAATTTTGGTCTACCTCTCAGAAATGATATAACATAAATGTACTGTAAATCTTTTGCAGCCATACACTGAATAATGAGATAAATACACTGAAGTCTTATGTTAAAGAAAGCGCTTGTGCTATCTTACTAAGAGTAGGCAACAGGACAGCGTTAGCTTGTATTAACAAACAGAAAGTTTCTAACACCCAAGATTAAATGTACTACCAGAATATTATGAGATTGGCGTGAAAAACGAAAAATAATGTTTTCGCATCATATATCTCTTCTAAAGAAAAATTTCTATGCTGACTCTACCTAGATCGTTGTCAAATATAAACAAAACATGGATGAGATCATACGATTTTTGGAGATATTTGCAAAATATTTGGGAAACCAGCAATTAATCTATTCGATTCTAAATTAGATTCGAAGTGTAAAAATTATGTTTCTCTATGCTCCGATCCCAATTCTAGTCATTTAGACGCGTTTACATAAAGTGAAGTTCCCTTTTCTATGCATGTCCGCCTTGGTGTTTAATATCTGAAGTATTACACAAAATCAGAAACGAAAAGTTGAAAGTAACTTAATCGTCCTCAATTGGCCTTTACAGCCAGGAAATCCCCTATTTAATAGACGTCTAATTGATAGTCCATTAAATTTAATCTCAATGTGTTTTAGGCTTAGCTCACGAACAAATGAATAAAATGCTCTCATACTCCATTCTTAATATTTGCAGGTCGGCGTTAAATTTAATAAACCTCCCTCATCGACACATCCAAAATTTATTTAATGTGTGCCACCTGTCTTATCTTATGGTCACGGCCCTTCTTAAGAGACAACGAATTGAGTTGATCAGTTACTTTTGTAAGAGCTACAAGTAGTTTACCACGAATCGAAACTGTTTTAGACCACCTCGGTCGAGCCAATTTCTTTACCACTTTAGATCACGCATCTGGTTTCCACCAGATTAAAATAGAAGAAACAGACCGCGAAAAAACAGCCTTTTCGACTGAAGAGGGCTACTTTCAATTTCGACGTATGCCCGTTCGACTAAAAAATGCTCCAGCCACATTTCAACGAGCTATAAATAATGCTCTTATCGGACTAACCCCCAACAATGCCTCGTTTATTTTGACGATATTATTAATTACTCTACTTCTTTACAAGAACACATAACCCTATCTTTAACGGTGTCTCCTAACCACACATTGTATTTGACTAATTGCCAATACGTATTTCGGTAACGATGTTACCTTTTTCTCGGCATAAAACCGTCTGAATATAATTCTAAAAGTTATGACCCTCTTCTGGGTGCTATAACTTTTATAATTTTTAGAATTAGAGTTATAACTTTTAGAATTATATTCAGACGGTTTTATGCCGAGAAGAAGGTAATTAGTCAAATACAATGTGTGGTTAACAGACACCGTTAAATGTAGTCTTGTGATAAACCACAGTCCTTACAATCCATTATTAACACATAACCCGCTTAAAAAATGTTTTTAATCGATGTCGACAATCAAATATCAAAATTCAATTACATAAATTCGAATTTTCACATAAATCTGTAAAATATCTTGGTCATATAATAACCTCGGAAGGAATAAAACCTGACCCTTTTAAAATTTCAGCTATTAAAGATTTTCCAGTCCCAAAAACCAAAACCGAAATAAAATCATTTCTAGGACTATTCGGATATTATAGAAAATTTATTACAGGCTTTGCTAAAATAACTAAAATCTTAACTGTTTGTCTCAAAAAGAATAGTAAAATTATACACACCCCTGAATTTCTTCAACTTTTCGAACATTGTCATCAAATTTTAACTAATGAACCGTTACTTCAATATCCCGAGTTTAATAAAATTTTTGAATTTACAACTGATTCATCTAAATATGCGTTAGGTTCAGTATATTATCACAAGATGGAAAACCTATTTGTTATGCATAGAGAACCATTAACGAAGCTGAACAAAAATATTCGACAATAGAACAGCCTTGATAGTGTAATGTCTGGCGTGCCGGACTTTCACCCAAGCGGCCCGCGATCGACTCCCGGCGCTGGCAGATCTGGTTAAGGTTTTCTGCAGTTTTTCCTTAGCTGTAACACAAATGTGGGATTTGCGCTGTTCCATCTATAAATCGGCTGCAGCCGCACATTGGGCCTACATAATAATAATAATCGCCCCCTCCCTCCCGCACAAGCTTATAGCTTCTGGGGTCTTGGTTTAGGCTATGGGTTGTAGTAATTATTATTATTATTATTATTATTATTATTATTATTATTATTAGAACGAGAACTGCTCGCTATAGTGTGGGCAACTCAACAATTTCGCCCTTACTTATACGGCGTGAAATTCAAATTATACACGGACCATAGACCATTAATTTGGCTTAGAAATTGAAAAAACAATTCAAAATTAACCTGTTGGGTACTCAAATGCGAATAGTATGAGTTTGACGTAAACTATTTACCAGAAAATCTAAACAAGGTAGCTGATGCTTTATTACGTATTCAGATTTATCTTAGGGATGTCGAAACCGATAGACTTGAAAGCCACAAGCCAGAAACCTTCACCAATATCGATAGCGGACTATCAAGCAGAGCTAGTACCCCTAACATTACCGAATTATTCGACATACCAATCACAAATCCTCCTGTGTTAGATAAACCTCGTATTAAAATACTTTATGATATACAAGTAAAACCAGCCGATAACCGTCCCAACATACCAAGTACCAAAAAAAAAACGAAGACAGTAAATCCCTCACAGATACAACACATATCCAATTATCATCAATCCCAGTAGTAGATAGCTCTAACCAACCACTAGAACATTTTAAACGTCAAATTGAATTCATAAGAGCCCAAATTCCAAGAAAAATTCGTAGTACAAAATATGATGTAAACATACATTACACTGTATTTATCAATGACCACAATAAAACTGATATGTTTAATAAAATAGTAAGCGAACATTGTGAATGTAAAACTCATTACTACTGTCACTTTCCTGATAACGAACTTTATCTTGATTTCTCAAATTTCGTCGCAGAAAGAACTAATGAAAACAACCCAAATCTAATCGCTGTATCATTTAAATTACATATATTACAGACCCCGAAGAAAGACAAAATCAAATTCAAAGTTACCATTTAGGCAAAACCAATCATCGCGGAATTAATAAAACTTTAAAACATATTAAACGCACGTATTATTGGAAGTCTATCAATAAAGACAACACTGAAATTATTAATAAATGTCAAATTTGTAAGACTCAAAAATATAACTGTAGTCCGATTAAACAACCTTTTCAATTTACACCCACTGTTAATAGACCATTTCATACAGTACATTTAGATATCTTTCGAATAGGCAATACAAGTTTATTTGACCATAATCGACGCGTTTTCCCGATTTGTCCAAGCCTACCGTATTAAATCTCATAACCTGATAGATGTCATTGAACAATTACTAACTTATAGATGCGTCTTCACCAGAAGACGATATACCGGTATACCAGAACACCAAAAAATGCAATACTGGAGCTTGGCTTACAATTACACAATCCATTCAAACCTTAACTTAACACCTTTTGAAATAATGTTCGGGCACACTGAAAGCAAAAACCCATTTGCCTTAGATTATACAAAAACCTTTTATCGTGTTTATATGTCGGAACATAAAACAAGAATGCGCTATCTATATGAATCATTGTAAAAAGAACAAACGGACACCAAAGAAAAACGAAATATAAAATTAATTCAAAAGCGCGAAACAAAAGACTTAAACTAGGAAATAAGGTTTTCATTAAGACTAACAATAGAAATAAAAAGAATCCCACATTTTCTAGATCATATCCTATTTCCCAAATTTTTGAATATGATACTTATGAATTGACACCCCCTAATGAACGACCTCAAATTAAATGACAAATAAACGAACTATTACCATTTTCAGGTTAGCCCTTATCGCCTGCTACATCCTAAAAGAAAGTGAATTTACATTAATTAAGACTATAGTTTATACACCAATCATTACTCAATATATGATATACTTAAAGAAACTTAAAAATCAAAATCGTTATTCTTTTGGAAAATCGACAATACCCCATCGAACATAGACAGTTCACTAATATTATTGACGTATTAATTAGTCATACTAACATTATTAATCATTAAACATATTTAAATAAAACTGACAAACTTATCCATCAATTATTCCCTCAAACACAACATACAATCCAAAAACGAGGACTCGTAGATGGTTTAAGAACCATTTTTAAATTCTTAACTGGCTATCTGGATACCAAAGATGAAGATGGTCAAAGATATAAAACAATGATTTCCAAATTACAAAAAGTTAGTGAAACACAAACTAATGTCATATGAGAACAAGATAAAAGTCTTAACGACACTATTTCCACTATAAATAATCTAGCCAACAATCAAATGCTACTCGACGAAAACCTAAACAAAATTATTTTAGAAAACGAACAGGTGAGGTGTCGCTACAGTATTCCAAAAGACAATTTTACTCTAATCCGTGCAATCTTTACAACTTCTTATAAATACCTACTTTGAACTTGAAAACGCATTAAGTTTCTCACAGAATCAACAAATGCATATGTCATTAATTGACAATATTGAACTAATTCACAATCTAAACGATATTTCTAAATACTTATCTCACCAAACAACATTAATCATTCCCTGCCCGCAGATTAAAGTTATCTACATCTATATCAAAGTATCATTATTAGTCTAGCAAATTGCGAATAGAATCACCTTCATCTTTGAAATTCCTCTAACTTCTAAAACTAACCAATATCAACTTATTCAATTGACACCGTTTTCAATATTTATTAACACCCGTAATTTCCGTATGATTATTCCAACCTACAATAATATATTGTTTAATACTAAAATAAGTATCCCTATAGAACTCGATCATTGCAAATTAGTTACAATAGACACTTACTTTTGTAATCAAAATAATCACTTTGAAATTCTAAACGATACATTATGTAAAACCCCAATTACTTTCTTCTAATAGTAACCAAACGTGTGCCTCATATCTTTTTGATCTAACTCATATTAAGATCTCTCAAATAAATATCGCCACTTGGCTAGTAACTGTACCGTCCAAAGCAATTCTAGATATTAATTGTAAAAATCGAAATTTTCGAATAGAACTTTATGGTTTTATAATTTTACATTTGAGCCCTGATTGCACTGCGTTAATTAATCACAAGCACTAGCAGAAACTACACAAACAAAATTGTCGACCTAAAATTACCAAATATTGACCAATTAGTACCATCTGAATCAAATCATGTTGACATCTCAAAAGTCGGCTTAATCCCGATCAATACACAAAAGTTAATTGATAATCAAATCAAAATTATCTACTAAAATCAATTGATCATGTGACTGCTAATTATTTAAGCATATCATCTATTATATTAACCATAACTAACTATAATTTAAGTTATAAGTATTTTTGTATATTGATACTGTAAACGGAATTCCTTAAAAATAAAATTCATTGACTTTTTAAATAGAGATTTCTAGTTAAATGTGATAAATAGTAAAACACAAAATTAGAATTTTCATTTTTCTTTTACTAATTTTAATGTTGTTTTAAATAAAAAGTATATTAAAACATTTTAGCGCTGAGGAGTTACGTAGAAATAGAATAATAGAACTGCTTACTATCAGCAAGCAGATTCATCATGTTACCTTTCATGATAAGATTCTATTATCTTTCATAAGAATTACTTAGGATGCAGTATTAACTTTCTTATGAGAATTGTTTAGTATGCAGATAAGATTGTATTACCTTTCTCGTGAGAACTGCTTAGTAATATTATATTTATTTTATTCGGATAAGAGGTTTATATATAAAGATTGTTAGACCAATTCTCCAAGTTTTGATTAGTTATTATAGTTCAACCAAAACTACAAGAAATGAGTCATCACAAACACGTATGCGAAAATGTAAAAAGCATCTAGAATTACGCGAAGGCTACGCTGTAATCTAACTGATAAAATAAACAATAAATGAGCTAGAAAGAGTAGCGGAATCAACCCCTTTTTAATTACAAATAAATGTAAAATCGCACTCTTATCTTATCTCACCCCGGGTTGTTTATGTTTAGTCTTAATTCTTGTATTTTGTGATTGTCATTACTTCTGCTGGGTAAAAATAAAGGTTCAGGGTAAACAAAAAATCTTTTTAAAAACTCGTTTCATTTGAACACAAACGAAACTTGCTTTGGTTTATTATTATCTATTAAAATAATATTATTCCAATTCTACCTTATGCCAATTTTTGCACTTAAGCAGACATTAAATGCATAGAAACATTCGTTTACGCTAAATTGTAAATATCAGCAGTATTCGTAAAGCGAGCTCAATTATTCATGTGCTTATTTCTATTTTCTAATACTTTACACCATGTCAATAGTACATTTCCTGCACAATAACAAATACATTTATAAATAGGTTCTTGTCTCGTAGGCTTTGCATTTGAAATAATGAAAGTAGCTGAATTGTTTAAAATAGTTTAATTTTTGTGTAAATTACAGCGTTCAATTTGCAATATGTATCTTAATGTCTTATCAGTTCTCAAATCAAGAATGTACAGATATAATTTATTTACGTAATGGTTTTTATGATGGCAATGAACGGACTCAGTGCGGAAATATCAAAGACGAATGGTATTCTTTTGCCACCCCATGTCATTTAAATATGTTAGGGTGAACATTACCCCTATCTTAGGGTTGAAAATGGCTAAACGGAAATATCCATATGACATGCCCTCCTTCTTAATAAATTTGACGTGTTCAGTATTTTAATAATAAATATAATTAGAATTTCATTTAAAATGCCCCACATTCGGGTGAACAATAAACTATGAGGTGAAATAATAATACTATGAATATTTATACTGACTTGGCTAGTTTTAATGAAAATTAAAATATACCTAACAACCCAATAGTTTTTCTTTTTCCCAGTAGGCTAACTCAGTTTTAATTCGATTGAGCATGAGATAAGAAATATATTGATCTTATTAATTCATGTACCTGGAAAGAAAAATTTACGAAAAACCGCACCTGAAATCCTGCATCTGGACGAAAAATAATCTCTAACTCTGTATATAAAATTTGATACTTGCATCACGCATGAATAATAAAAACAATTATTTAAAGTTATAAAAACACAGGTTTTATTTATTCAAAATTAGATTACTAAAAGAGAAAATATATAAATTCCAGCACAAAAATTATATTGAGAAGAACTCTCTTTAATTTATTTAAATGAATTTGGAATGATATGACATAGGTATCACCACAAGTTTCACTTAAATAAACTAATGCCAAAGAAATTTAAGAAGAATTTAAATAAATAATAAAAAAAGCAAAGAAATGTGTTCTATGAAGAAGTTATTAAAATGAGAACAAATTTATTTAAATTATGATTAACTTAATCTTTCTGATCGGAGAACAAAATCTTAAATTCGACCCACCTTGTATACAGTGTAATAATAATTCAAAACATATGTGGCACTAAAATTCACATCACAAATATTTTTGTTGTGCGCAATTGGTAACAACAAACTCTCACAAGCTTCCACTCAGTTGTGATCCAACATCAGCTATTGTCGAAAATCCATACAAAATGTTGAAATGGAAAACAATAAAATTATCTTCTTTGATTTAAATGAAATAAATCGGTCACAATTCCCAATAATTGTGTTAAAAACGAAAACCAATCTTTGTAATATCAACTTGAATAAAATTGACGTTTGTTTACAAACGAAAAACACGTGGGTCAACTCTAACCCTAGTTTTAATTTTCAGAAATTCACTTCTGGAGCCAACGTGGGTTCACTCTTGGACTTTTATCGACTGACTTTGTTCATTTTTGAAAGCCCTTTTATACATTTACGGAAAACATTTGAAAAAACACAAAATCGTACTAAACTTCTGAATATCGGAAATTTCATGGTCACAAATAAAAATATATGTTAATAATAAACACCGATTTTAATTCTAAAAATATGAAAAGATAACTGGCAAAAAGACAATCCAAATAACATAACAAACTTATGGTCTAAAATTCATATTCATAGAGAAAATTAATAAAAACGACCAGCTGTCACAAAACTCATTAACACTTAATTACATTGGAAATACATGAATTTCCAGCTATCTCTGTACATCGAATATTTACATTGTTACACAAGGTAATCCAGTCGTATGCAGTTTACGCAAATTATATTTGGATATTAGAAAAAACTTATAGGTCTGACTATCCCGTTCTTGTGATCAAAAGTTGCTTCTGCAAGTTCAAGATAAATAACAACATAAATAGATCAAAACTATACTCATTCTCGTCCAGAGTACAGTATTCCAGGTGACTGAATCCAAACAAAGGTGCAGAACCTCATAATTATATAAAAATTTTAAAAAATCAATGAATATATCAACACAACCGATATCTTCATTTACATGACATGATTTTAAACAAATACAGGAATTAGTAAGTTAATTGTGACACAATAAACTTCAAGATAATGATTTATTTTAACTATTGCCAGTAAAATATCTACCCGAAACTGACTTAGTTTTGTGGGAGGAGGAAAATACTAACTGCGTTAACAATCGTCAAACTCAAATCTAATGAGAAGATAATACATTTAATAAAAGTGAATAAACTATCCTAACACGTAACCTGTGTTACATAAAACATATTTTATTCTCAAACAACACAATTGACTGATGTGTTTTTATAAAAACTTCGAATCTTTATATAAAAGTGAGGTTATATTTGCATGAGAATCGAACTCCTATAAATTCTGCTTTAACTTGATAAATCTATTTGTAACCTATCATGTGACCTTTTCAATAAGTAAAACTTATATCCTAGTATGTCTGTCTTTCTTTTTGTTGCATGAATACTTTATATAACATAATGCTGATTATTTTTGTGCTTCCAATCTTTCGCAGCCTTTAAATTTTTTTAATGTTTTATTAAAATGATAACAGTTTCAAATTAATGATACGATATCATCTCAATATATTATTTTAGGAAAAGGTAGGTGACCTTAAACTATTCACATTCAGGTGAAATTACATATTTATTAATTTTCCCTTTACAGTCAAGCAAAGGAATACATAAATATTAAGCTTTATAACAAAATATGTCAACAAACTAGAGCAAAAACTCAAGGTTGTGTAAATATTGAATACTAGAACGTTCGTGCTGTAAAACACGCAATGCGAAATAACCTCAAATTAAAAATTTTAGTGGTTACATACATTTTGCATACAACTAAATATATAACATAAATGCATGGACATAAGTAAGAAATTTCAGGAATAAACCTACTATTTTTCTTTATGGTCACGAAATTTGGAAGAGATTAAATTTACAATTTTTCTTCTAATGCAAGTTACATTTATAACGAAATACATCAAATTTGTTTTGTAAATACCAAAATATTCGTTTTTATTATGAAACATCAATGCAACGAATATTTTTCTTTGAGATTCTCTATCGTAGCTTTGTCTAAATTATTTCCATCTACCTTCAGCACACCTAGATTGAGTAAGTCTACAAAGTCTTCGGTCGTTAATTTAGAAATTTTATTATTGCTTAAACTTAAATCACTAAGTCGTTCTAATCCAGTAAAGATGTCTTCAGTAATACTGTCGATTTCATTGTCACTTAAATCGAGGTAATAAACTTTACGTAAGTTTTCAAACGCTTTGGGTTCTATAACTTCAATACCGTTTCCTGCCAGACACAATTCAGTGAGTTCTTCTAGATTATCGAACATTTTGATCTTTATGTAGTGGAAATTATTATTGCTCAACAGTAGAGTTTCTAAGACCTCAAGCGACTTAAAGACATTGCCTGGTAAAGAATCAAGTTCATTACTCTGTAAATCTAAATGTTTTAGGCGTTTCAGTATAGCTAATGCTGATATATGTATTTGTTTTATTTTATTATGACTTATGCTTAATTTATTTAGTTGGGTTAATCTATCAAATTCTCCCCCTTTTAGTTCTTTAAGTACATTGTTGTCTAAATATAAGGCTGTTAGGGATTCTAGTCCGTTGAAACTATGCGTCTCCCATTCTTTCAATTTATTCCCGCTAATGTTAAGATTTCTTAATTTATTCAATCCGTTAAATGCGTTAGGTTCTATTTTGCTTAAAAAGTTATTTTGGAGATACAAAGCTGTTAATTTCTTTAGACCTAAAAATACATTTGATGACAATAGTTCAATCTCGTTGAAACTTATATATAAATAATTTAAACGTATAAGTCCAGCAAAGGCGAACGATTCTATATTGCGAATCCTGTTATCATTTAAAAGTAATTTTTTAAGCGATGATAATTCCTGAAATGTTTCTGATTGTAACATAGTAAGTAGATTATAGCCCAAATTTAGGTTTTCTAGCTTTTGCAATGATTTAAAGACTTCTTTAGAAATATCTTCAATTTTGTTATGGTCCAAATTTAGTGTTCGGAGTGTTTCTAAACCATCAAACGATTCTGAGTTCAAAAACTTTATATTATTTTCTGAAAGATTCAATATTTGTAGTTGCGACAGATTTTGTTTTGGTACTGCTGTCAAATTGTTTTTACTTAAATTTAGTTTAAGAAGCTTTTGGAAACGATTAAAGACGTCTTCTGGAATTTCTTTCAATCTGTTGTTTCCTAAATTAACTTCTTCTAGTTTATTTAAACCACGAATACAATCGAAATCAAAATTGTGTATGTTATTTCCACTCACGTCTAAAAGAATTAAGTTTCTTAGCTTTCTCAGTGACTTTATGCATAATATGTTAATGTCATTGTTAGCAAAAGAAATAATCTTAAGCCTTGCTGCCCGATTAAATATGTTCTCAGGCAAAGACTTGAGGTGATTGTTTGAAATGTTTAAATGTGTTAAACGTGTTAAACCTTCTAAGGCACCATCTTCTATTAATTTTATTTCATTTTGAGACAGATCTAATTTTCTTAGATTCGTTAAGTAGTCTAAGAAAGTCTTTGAGACGGTAGTCAAGTTGTTAATAGATAAATCTATTACTCTTAAATGTTTCATTTCAATGTTAAAAATACTTCCATCAAAATCTTGAATTTCATTTTCTTTTAAGTGTAGACGTTCTAAAGAAGTTAAATCTTCAAATACCGCACGTGGTAATTCTTTTAAGTAATTAAGCTCCATATAAAGATGACTTAATCTGTGTAATCCTTTAAATAAATCGTTGCTCACGTGTGTGATAGAATTGTTGCGCAAATCCATTATTTCTATTCTAGTTAAATTATTAAAAGCTCCTCCGGCAATATTACTAACAGAACATGAATTTAACTCGATGGTATGTAAACATTGAGTACCCCTAAAACTATTAGTTCTAATGTTTTCTACAGCCAGTTTAAGTTTTAATGTTCGCAATGATGGAAGGTTGCTGAACATCTCTTCATGCCAAGATACTTCACTGTTAGTGTTGTCTATATCGATACGTTTTAGCTTACTTAAACCTTGAAACGCTTTTTCATCTATTCCATGAATGTTAGTTTTAGATATTTTCAGATCTTCTAGGTTTGGGAAGCTTTTAATAACTTCACTCTGCAGTAAGTCTATTTCGGAATTTGATATAATAATTTTGTTAAGAGTGGTTGGTACTTGTAAATCACTTGCTGTTATGTTTGGAAGAGCACATTGTGCAATTTCTAATATTTTAACTTCATCATCTGGTGTATATGTTCCATTTATATTTAACTGAAAGTGTTCTATTGTATCTGAACCACAGCAGAATAAACTACCATCACTGTCATCAAAATAGCAACCACTCATAAAGCAACACCAAGAAGGGTTTAACAAGAACAAAAGTAAGCTTACGCTTACGGGATGCATTATCTTGACCGTGATTCTGAAAAAAGAGAATCAGAATTAGTTATTTAGATTTCGGAATTAGAAATAGTTAAAACTTAATAATAATAATATGTCTTTATTGTCCGACAGGAAATCCAATTCTAGGACAACATTAAAATAGATATATAATGTATAAGCGTATATAAGCAACTAAAAATACAATTGAAATAATAGGTAATAAAAATAAAGCATGTACATGGTGAACGTAGCTAACTACATAATCAAGTTCAATTATTGTTAAGAAATTATTAATTAAATATGTCGTTTATAAGTTTTTCAGCATTGCGACAGATAACTGAAACGGGTGCGCGCCGTAATGCGTTTGTTCTTGCGGTGGGTAGGTAGAACGTCAATTCTTGACTGGTAGATGGCCTGGGAGCATTAAAAAAAATTTTAGACAGCAACTCTCGAACGGCTAGAATGGTGTTGACTAAATTGTAAAGAAAGCGAACAGACTGACCATCTCTTCTACTTGATAAGGAGGGAATGTCGTGGCGAAGCAGAAGTTCTTCTTGACTTGTTCCTCTTTCAGGATATCGAACATCCAGTTTATATGAAAGGAATTTTAAAAATCTACGATGGATACGGTCAAGTGGCAGCCAGTGTTCTGCGTAAATGGGATACCAGATCATGGATCCATATTCAAGTTTGCTTAGAACAAACGCATAATAACGGGTTTTCAATAAACTAGTGTCGGCAAAGTATTTACATAGATACTCTCATCGATTATCTTACATAGATAATCCCAAGGACTTATAAGAAGATTATCTTATCGCTCTATCTGGAACGAAAACGACAACGAAGAGTCAAATATAACGCCTAGGTCCTTGATTGTTGTGCAAACGCTTAGTGGGCTATCACCTATATGATATAATGCAACAGTATCGTATTGACATCTGCTATAAGTAACAACAGCCCATTTATCAACATTCAGCTTCAATATATTTCTGTTACACCAATCTGATATGATATTAAGATTGTCTTGCAGAAGTTGAATATCTGCGCGAGTGTTTATTTCGAAGTATATTTTCAAATCGTCAGCGTATGCGAGGATTTGACAAGATAAAGATTTTTACAAATCGTCAATAAAGATGATAAAGGTAGATAGGCAACACCGATTCCAGCGGAAAATCCCATGTTATTTCTTATGGAGGTCCAAAAACGCCGAAAAGATCACAAATCCAAGATCGCGTCGGCTCGCGACTCGAAGTCATCCGCGAGGTCCGGCGCATAACAATACCGCGTACACCTGTGTAAGATATTGACATCTACGCGATTTCATGTTAAGACAAGCTTGTAGAGCTATTATAAATACATATTATTTTAAACTTCAAACGTGTTGAAATTGTATTGAAATTGTTTATATTATTAACAAAGTGAAAAGTGTATATATTCTTTCTAAGTGTTAACAACAAATCAAGGTAACCTTTATCATTAGTTTTATAACTTTCTTTTTAAATAATGTTGCATAACTATTATAAATATTATAAACATTATTAGAAACATAGATCCGAAATATCAAACTAGAGAATTATATTAGTTGAAGCCTCCATAATATCACGTTTTCAATAAATACTAGATATAATAAATCAGCTTCATTATAAATTTAATAGAAAGCATTGTATTGTTTTCAAGTCAATTGTTTTTATGAAAAACAGTTCGTAATAGAGTTTACTTTAAGGATACCTTATACCTACGCTTATCGAAAACAAATAATAATAGGCAAGCAGATAACATTTTAATAATTTTGATCTAATTAGGACTCCTTTGCAAATTTATCAGGCTGAATGTTATTAGAAAATATACTCTGTCGCTTACTAGTTAGATTATTATATATGATGTTAACATATAATAAAGACACTAAAGTACTTTTAATAATAGGTATTTGCCTATCAGAACAAGAATTAAAGATAATTAATTCAGCACTAAAATTTTAAATTCAGCTTTAAACGCAAATCGCGGACCTGCGTGATATAAACGAAACGTCAGTTTTCTATCTCTCTCTCTACCGTTATAAATTGTATATCTTTTAAAAATTTCTAATATAATATTTACGTCGAGAGATTGATTGATCATATAGTCGATATATTAATTACCTACATATCATTCGCGGTATCGTTTGCATATCCGCCATTTAGAATCTATCGAATTTGAATCAATTTTGCATCGGTCATTTATTCATATGTCAATTTGAATCTGTCATTTTGAATTTGTCATTTTGAAGTCGCCATTACGGATTTCCCACGCTGAATTTTATATTTCACGGATGACTAACCACGTGATCAAAATCATTGTATTCTAATAAAACTTTCTACCCAAAGAGATCATGAAATTTAAAGAAACCGACAGTCATTGATACAACTGCTAGTTTTGCAGGCACGTCTAACCGATATATCTATGTCAGTAGCTACCTTTCGTAAAAGGTATTCGGATCTCCAGTTGACCTTCTGCTACGTTCTCTATGTTTGCGTGATAGAAACGCGAAAAGTCCAGGTGATGTAACGTTCGAGCCTGATGATTGATCAGCGGTGCTAGATGCATTATAGACTGAAACTCGTAATCTTTCAAGGTTATAGTCCGTTGTTTATCATTCTGATGAATCGCCACCCTGTTGCCGAAAAACTTGTTGTGAACAATCTCGATGTATAAATTCTCACATAGATGGACTTTCAAATGTTTATCACGATGAAGTACACTGTTGCCGTCGTTGTTGCAACAACCATAAAAGAAATTTTTAAACATTGCCTCGACTCGTATATCATACAGCTCCGACGGCGAACATCCTAAGTTACAAAGCAGCCTGTAAGTAGTCATCCTATGAGAAGGAGAGAGAAAGAGTTTCAGCTTAGTGAAAGGGTTAAAAGATGGTCGATCCAATCCCAGAGTTAGCGCTAAAATTCAGATCTAGAGCAAGGGAAATTCAAGATGGCGCCTTCAAAATGACAAATTTAAAATGACAGATGCATAATTGACAGATTTAAGATGACAGATTTAAAATGACAGATTTCAAAAATTGACAGATGCATAAATGACAGATGCAAAATTGACAGATTTAAAATGACAGATGCAAAAATGACAAATTTAAAATTGACAGATTCAGTACAGATTCAAATTTAGCGCCACATGTTGTGACATAAAATGACTGCCTCTACATACGGGTAATACAGATTTCTTTATGACGCCCTCTAGCAGTAGTAGTACACAGTATGGCAATACAGATTCCCTTAATGGCGGGCGTGGTAGTACGGTGCCAGACGTTCTAAAATGGCTGTCGTCAGCCAATCAGAGAATAGTAGGCATTTTCAGAATGGCCGCTGTCAATCAATCAGAGAATAGTAGACGTGTCATCCAAGATGGGAGCGACCAGTCAGAAGCAAGGAGAGGAGCTACAGGAGCGATGGTAGCCAATCAGAAGCGAGGGGAGGAGCCCCTGCATAGTAATTAAGATCAATCAGTTTAATTCGCGATTCATTTACATATTTATTAGATCAATCAATTTAATTCACGCCTCACCTGCATATTAATTAGATAAATCAATTTAATTCACGCCTCACCTGCATATTAATTAGAGCAATAAATTTAATTCGCGCCTCATTTGCATATTTATTAGAACAATCAATTTAATTAGAGCAGATAATTATGCTAATTAGGTTCCCACGGTAATCAAAATTTTCCCACGCTCAGGTGTCGCAATATCTACTGTAGTATATCACATATATCATCATATATAATAATCTAACTAGTAAGCGACAGAGTATATTTTCTAATTACATTCAGCCTGATAAATTTGCAAAGGAGTCCTAATCAGTTTAGTACCTTATTAGATCAAAATTATTAAAATGTTATCTGCTTGCCTATTATTATTCGTTTTCGATAAGCTTAGGTATAAGGTATCCTTAAAGTAAACTCTATTACGAACTGTTTTTCATAAAAAAAATTGACTTGAAAAAAATATAATGCTTTCTATTAAATTTATAATGAAGCTGATTAATTATATCTAGTATTTATTGAAAACGTGATATTATGGAGGCTTCAACTAATATAATTCTCTAGTTTGATATTTCGGATCTATGTTTCTAATAATGTTTATAATATTTATAATAGTTATGCAACATTATTTAAAAAGAAAGTTATAAAATTAATGATAAAGGTTAACTTGATTTGTTGTTAACACTTAGAAAGAATATATACACTTTTCACTTTGTTAATAATATAAACAATTTCAATACAATTTCAACACGTTTGAAGTTTAAAATAATATGTATTTATAATAGCTCTACAAGCTTGTCTTAACATGAAATCGCATAGATGTCAAGATCTTACACAGGTGTACACGGTATTGTTATGCGCCGGACCGAGTCGCGGATGACTTCGGGTCGCGAGCCGACGCCATCTTGGATTTGTGATCTTTTCGGCGTTTTTGGACCTCCATAAGAAATAACATGGAATTTTGCGCTCGAATCGGTGTTGCCTATCTACTGATAAATAGAAGCGGCCCCAGGCTGGAACCTTGTGGGACTCCAGTTTCTAGGCAGAAATTCTGTGATTTGAAGCCATTGTAGAATACGTAACAGTGACGTATTCAGATAGGATTCGATAAATCTCGTAAATCCAGGAGAAAAGCCCAACGAGTTTAGTCTGTTAAGAAGTATTTTATGATCAATAGAGTCAAAGGCACGTGAAAAATCAGTGTAAATAACGCCTACTCTTTTGCGCTTGTCGACGGTTTCACATAAGAATTGAAGAACAGTGGCCAGGTTCGATATTGTAGATCGACTTGACATGAAACCATGCTGGTTCAGTGACATGCAGGATCTAATGTGATTGTAAATACTCGTAAAAATTACTGTTCAAATACTTTTGCAAAATTCGACAGTATGGTAATTGGGCGATAGTGTGAGATGATAAAATTATGCCCCTTTTTATAAACTAGACAAATCCTTGTCACTTTCCAACGATCTGGAAATTTGATTGTCTTAACAGAGAGATTGAAGAGGTAGGTAAGTGATCTAGATAAAGCAAATCTACAGTATTTTATCACAAAGCTCGCTATAGAGTCGTCCCCTGCCGTAAATTTGTTGGGAAGCTTTGACATAATTCGAATTATCGCTTCCTCGTCAATTTGCGTTAGTAAGAATGGAACACCGTATTCCTCTTGCGTTGTTGTACTTGTATTAACTTTCATATATACACTAGAGAAAAAAATTCCGAACGCGTCTACTATTTCGTGCGGATTACTGTATTCTGAGAGGTCGTCACGCATTAAACTAGGAATTCTGCTACGACCTTTCTTAGCATTTATGAATTTCCAAATATCACTTGGATTATTTTTAACATCATTTTCAATGTTCGTTAGGTAAAGCGTGTATGCTTCCGAGATTTGAATTTTAATTAGGCGTCTGAGACGTTTAAACTCATTGTAAAAAAATTCATTTTTAGTTTTAATCCACTTCTTTCTGTATGCTTCTTTGTTTTTAAGATTAGTTTTTATAATAGAGTTAAACTACGGCGGATAATGGGAATGGTAACGCTTGTGTTCAGGTACATGACGAGTTAATGCAGAGTAGAGAATGTCGTAGAAAATGTCGATATTGTCACTTGGCTCAATAGAAGGCCAATTAGTATGGAGTAGTTCATGATAAAGTAAAGGAAAGTTTGCTTTAC
The DNA here is from genome assembly GCA_929113105.1 of Agrypnus murinus. Classification (NCBI taxonomy): domain Eukaryota; kingdom Metazoa; phylum Arthropoda; class Insecta; order Coleoptera; family Elateridae; genus Agrypnus; species Agrypnus murinus. The sequence goes on from OV816027.1 coordinate 176,316,023, forward strand.
GATAATTTAATGTTACTTTATCAGTTTTAGGAAATTTTAAAGTGATTGGATCTGGCACGCAAGTAACGCTTACATCAAGTGCGGGGTGATAGGGATCTTCTGGTAGCATAGGTTGTAGAGAGTGCATAATCTCGATATTACAGTTTATGTTGTAAAGCACTAGATCGAGCATGTTGTTATTGTGATTCGTTATCTGATTGTATTGCTGTATGTTCATGATATTGCAAACAATTTGAAACGATTCCGATTTATTATTGTCGATTTCAGTGAAATGGGACAGATTAAAATCACCTATAATAATGAAACTTTTGTCCAATAGAAGAATTTCGAATGCACAGAGAAATATCTCCAAATAATCTTTGTCGACATGAGGCGGAATATATAATACACAGATCAGAAAACTACAGTTTTGAAGATGACAATTGCAAACGATAAGATCAATCACTCTAGAAATATCAGAAGTATCTGCAATTGTGAAATTTATGAAATTTGCCAAGGCAACTAAGACGCCTCCTCCTTTAGCTCGACTAGTAGCGGAGAAATTTCGATCAGCCCTTATAACAGTGTAGTGATTACAAAATAATTCTGAAGAAAAAACTGAGTCCGTGAGCCAGGTTTCACTTATGAGGAAGATATCGTAGTGCAAGTCAGAAGTGTTTCTGTAGAATGTATGAGTTTTTGTAATCTAGCCTCTGGTGTTCTGGTAGTACAGTTTAAGTAAGGAAGGAAGGGATCTGTTGGACGTAATTAGTTTTCCGAATTTACGATAGTTGGAAATTCATTTTGGTATTTTATTTACAGAGTTTGTTGCGTTTTCATACTACATTTTAATCATTAATTACATTAAAATCCTTAAATTGACCGCTCTTTGTATTGGGTCCTATCGCCAAGCCACGAGTGTTGTGTCAATGTCAAGTTTTCTAAGAATTGTGAAAACGTACTCCATATCCCGCTACCTCTGTTAAAACCTTTACCGCTGATGGTTCCGTACAAGACGACGAAAAGTTACAAGATCTTCTCAACACATCCTGCTCTATAGGTAGGTCCAATAATTTAAGTTTGGTCAATTTAGACGTAAATAATAAATTATAACCAGTCACCAACATACTATTGTTTATTATACAGTCCACTCGATAAACGCAACATTTTGTTCCTCCGAACCCGGATATATAATTTATTATTAATTGATCGACTGTTAATTTACTCTTCGAAACTTGTAGGACCATATTACCTTGTGTAATAGGCTTTCCTTTTCTATTACTAAATAGAAACGCTAATTTATACTGCTATAAACCGCTTACTTTTAATTGTCATATTTGAAAGTTTTTTGACAGTTATCACTATCCTAGATAACTTTTGTGCATTACCTTGAGCTATTTAGAATATTAACTGCCTATCAAAATAAGATAAGTATTGTTTGCAGGTGGTCACTTCTTTTCCACAAAAGTTGGATTTTCTGTTTTTGCCCTGTTTTGCAATCATGGCTGATAAAGTAAAAAAGATATCAGTTCTTAAGGCAAACTATAGTGAATCAATTAACTGAACTACATGCGGCTGCTGTCACTGCTATAACTAATAAAGATAAACGAACTTTATTTAAAGTCAGATATACTCAGATCGAATCAATACGTGAAGATTTTAACAAATATCACGGTAATGTTATTAGTAATTGGTTAACTACTGATAACGCGGATATAAATACGGAAGATAAGGTTCGGGAAACTTTTGATTCAGCTTATTTCGACATTCGTGCTATCTATATAGATCTTTTTGACGATCAGACTCTACTTTAGATACGTCGTCTAACGTAAAATTGCCGAAATTAGAATTGCATAAATTTTCAGGAGATATAAAAGCTTTTACACCCTTTATCGATCTTTACAGTGCCTTAGTTCACAATAATAACGCAATTTCACCTGTAGTGACCTACCGACGCAAATTATCCTATCGCATATCAAACTTTAGTTGATAAGTATACTAACAAGAGACGCCTCGCTTCCAGTCATTGGAATGACTTGGAAATTATACCGCGAATGAATTCAAAAATCCCAACGCTTTATCTCATTTACTAGAGTCCTTTAAAGAGAATATCGCCGCCCTTAAAAATATGGGATACCCCACAGATACTTGGGATTTTGTCTTCACAATGATGTTACTTAAACGCTTAGACAAAACTACACTTACCAGTTTTGAATTACATCATAAATCTAAAAATGTGCCATCATTTAATGATCTGGTTGACTTTTTGGAGACATGTTGTAACGCTCATGACAACGCTAACGCCAGTACGTCTTCGCATTCGAAAAAAACCCGCTAGCAATGTTAAAAATTCATTTTTCTCAAAAGCAACGCCTGCTAAATCGCATAATTGTCCATTATGTCATGCTCCTCATCCTTTGTATTACTGTAATGATTTTAAGAGTAAAACGCCTGATGACAGGATGACATTTTGCAAAAATGCACGCCTATGTTTCAACTGCTTAAGTAACTGTCATTATATACGATCATGCCGTTCTACTATAACTTGTAGAAGATGTTCCAAAAAACATCACACGCTTCTTCACCGAGATGTAACTGTCAATTGATCAAATGCAAACCCTTCTGTTCAGGGGACGACGCCTACGCAAAATAACTCTTCTAAAAGTAATTCCTTCTTCGTGCCTTCTCATAATGGAGGTTTGCTCGCAACCGCGATTGTTGAAGTCTTAGATAACCACGGATGTTATCAGAGATTGCGTGTAATTTTAGATTCGGGCTCACAGTCTTCGTTTATTTCACAGAAATGTTCTAATCGCCTAGGCCTTCCTAAATGTAATACGCATGTTTCTATTCAAGGTATAAATTCAACTAAAACTGAAGTCAATGGCAGTGTCACCTTAACTGTACGCCCAATAAATAAAATAATTCCTCTTCTTCATATAGATGCTATTATTTTACCTACGATATGTTCACACTTACCAAGTACTTGCATAGAGGTAAGTAATTGGAATCATATTAGTAATTTACAGTTGGCCGATCCTACCTTCAACGTTCCTAGCTCAATAGATCTTTTATTAGCCGCTGACATCTTTTCACAAATTATCTCAGATGGACGCGTAACGGGTAATAATGGTCACCCCGATGCGATAAATACCATATTTGGTTATGTGTTAATGGGCAAATTAAGGAATCATAATAAACCTGTTCTTCAGACCTTTCTTTGTAACGCAAACGCTACTGAGTCATTAGATTGTACATTGAAACAGTTTTGGGAGACTAAATCTGTCTCCGAAGCTACTTCCTTACATCCAGACGATGTTTATTGTGAAACCTTTTTCAAGGATTCTATTCTTCGGGATACTGAAGGACGTTTTACCGTGTCAATGCCTTTTAAAGAACCACAACCGCAATTTCCTAACATTCGCAATTTAGCACTAGGTAGATTTTTATCTTTAGAAAAACGTTTGCAAAAGCAACCTGATTTGTATAAAGAATATTGCAACTTTATGCTAGAATTTTAGAATTTGGTCACATGGACCCAGTTAAGGACTCTCAGGTAACGAATTTTATGTACTACATTCCTCATCACTGTGTAATTAAACCCGACAGCTTAACTACTAAACTCCGCGTGGTCTTTAACGCCTCCGCAAAATTACCACAAGAACCTTCGTTAAATGAGAAACTTTTTATTGGGCCCAAGTTACAGCAAGATATAGTAGCAATTTTACTAAAATCTCGAGTTTCTCGATATATTTTCTTGGCAGATATTAAAATGATGTAAGTATAGACAGATTTTGATCACACCGTCACAACGTGATTACCAAAGAATTATTTGGCGTATTTCTAGCGAGGAATCGATTCAAGAGTTCCGATTAAATACAGTGACTTATGGAACTTCATGTGCTCCATATTTAGCAATTCGTACTTTGCTTCAACTGGCGGAGGAGGAAGGTGAGAATTTCCCTCGCGCTGCGCATTTATTACGTACCCAAACATATCTGGATGAAATTTTTGGTGGTGCAGATACCATTTCAGATGCTAAATCGCTATAAAATGAATTAATTCAAATGCTAAATAAAGGTCAGTTTGAATTACACAAATGGGCGAGTAACGATAAGCGTCTTTTGTTGGATCTTCCTACAGATCATTTGAGTACTGATCCGCTTTTATTTGATAGTTGTGCTGAAGTTTCAGTTAAAGTTTTGGGACTTCGATGGATACCAACGTCGGATGTTTTTACATTTAAAGTAAATATTATTGACAAATTTTGTACAAAACGCAGTATATTGTCAGAACTAGCTCGCATATTCGATCCTTTGGATATGTTAGCACCTATCACATCTTTTTGTAAGTATTTCACACAAAGCCTTTGGGTCCTACATACTTCTTGGGATGACCCGCCGCCCCTAGAAATTGTTCGTTGTTGGAATCAGTATAAATCTGAACTGAAATATTTAACTAATCTCAAAGTTCCTCGTCATATTGGCTGTTTACAAAATCAATCCTGCGAATTGCATGCCTTTTGTGATGGTAGCGAACGCGGATACGCAGTTATCTTGTATTTAAGATTTCACGATACTCAAGGCAACTATCAAATACGATTCATTTGCTCAAAATCTAAAGTCGCTCCGATTACTAAACGTTTGACAATTCCACGCATTGAATTATGTTCCGCCGTATTATTAGCAAAACTTGTTTGCTATGTTATGGACGTTTACCAACAACAGCTTTTAATAACGAAAATTGTGGCTTATTCAGACTCTCAAATCGTTCTTTCTTGGCTAAAGTCACCCGCACACCGTTGGAAAACATTCGTGAGTCATAGAGTTTCCTTTATTCAAAATAAACTACCCACCTCTTCTTGGAAATATGTCGAATCCCGCTCAAACCCTGCTGATGCCGCTTCTAGAGGGCAATATCCCTCTGAATTAATTTCCAATATGTTGAGGTGGAACGGTCCTGAATTCTTATTAAGTGAAGAACCATATTGCCCTAATTTTCCAAACATAGATATTGCTTTAATAATTTCAGAAGAAAAACCGATTACTACCTTAGCCACTTTTCAGGAAAATAATATTTTTGATTATTTTTTAACTAGGTTCTCTTACCTGTCAAAGCTTCTAAGAGTGTTAGTATATGTTTTTAGATTTTATTTCAATCTAAAAAATAAAAATAAGAAAATTAAACCTCTGTCATTCTCCGAAGAACAAGATGCTTTACATCTATTAGTAAAATACATCAATCCAAGTTTTTCAGAATAATTTAAACATCAAAAACCTCGCTCTAAATATTTGAAGAAATTTAAACCATTCTTTGATGACAAAGGTCTCATTCGAGTGGGGGGAAGATTGCAATATGCAACTCATCTAAATTATAATCAAAATTTCTCTCTTTTACTGCCGAAAATATCACCATTCATTGATAATTGAACATTTTCATAAAATATACTTGCACGCAGGTATCAGAACTGTACAATTTTTTAATTTCGCAGCAATTTTGGATTCTCGCTTCTAAAAGCATCATTCGCTCAGTTCTATCCCGCTGTATTAAATGTTTTCGTACCAAACCAATCGCCTATCAACCTCCGATGGGAAACTTACCCTCGGTCCGCATTTCTCAAGTTAAATGTTTTTCAAAAACCGCCGTGGATTATGCAGGTTCACTCAAATTAACAATTTCTCGACACCGTGGCGCTAAGACTTATAAGGCATACATTTGTCTGTTTTTATGTATGGCCACAAAGGCTTTACACATTGAGCTCGCTTCTGACCTTACTTCCGACGCATTTTTGGCCGCTTTACGACGCTTTGTAGCACGTCGCGGACGATGTAATTGTATATATTCCGATTGTGGCACAAGTTTTGTTGGCGCAGATAAGTATCTAAACGCCTTAATGTCGGAAGCCGCCGAAAATGAAAAAATGGAATTAGTTTTTTTATTAATCTTAATATAATCTAAATCTGTTGTTATTCGAGGGTTTAGATGGGAATTGAGGTGACTTCGAATAACTGGATCCCATATATCCTTTTATTATGTCTATTATCTTTTATTGTTCTTTACAATTCGTAACATGGAAATCAGACCTACGCCTGAGTTATAATTTGATATTATGAGATCTTAAAAGTCGGAGCATTACTGTAAGTATCGTTTTTATGAGCTTTGCAGTAAGTGTTCAGTATTTGAATTTTATATAGGTTTCAGTGACGTCCATCGCGTATGTTCAGTATGTTCTGTTTTGATTCAGTAATTTAGAGTAACGAGATTGCAAATATTCCAACCTTTCCTAATAATAATCCTCTGATTTCCTAATAAATGGCTAACAAAGTTGTTGATTGAAAAATATTGTGTGAAAAATAGCATTATTTTACACTTTACAATTGCTTTCTCCGAAATCTCTTGGAAACTTATTTGCGTCGGTTAATTTTATACCGCGAAGGTCGTAAACAGAAAATAAATTCGGAGTAGTGGGACTATTCCACCGCCCCCTTAAAGGGGCGCAGGGTTATTCATCTCCCAACTGTTTTGTAAAGTAGTGTTATTATTAATATTCTTATTGTATATGGATATATATTTTTGTCATTTATTGTAGGGCTGTTTTGAAACATTTCCTAATGCGCAGTTTGTTTAAATATTTCATTTTCTGTTTACATTTAATAGCATTTTATGCAAAATATATTTTGCGGGCATTTCGGAGGTGGGGTTAAACCCTCATGATTCCCTCCTGGCTACGACCTTGTATACCGATAATAATATTCTTGTTGTTGTCAAATTGTTACTTGTTTACTTCATGTTTACGCTTTTTCTGTTACCAGTCCCGTATTTATAACTTCGAGGTTATCAATGATAGTTTATGCTGACACGTTGAAATAAAGATATTACAGCAATATAGAAAATAAAAGAGTTGTTTTAAAAATGTATTGTTATTTTTAAACAGCTTTTACAATAAAACTGCTGATTGATGTATAAGAAAATTAATAAAAATACCCTAATTTTAATTCTCATTCACAAATTATTATTATAATAATCGTTATTATTAATTATAATATTATTATAATAATATAATTATTTGTGGAGGAGACTTTGGGCTTTTTTATTAATTTACATAGTAACCTCCATTACGAGATGAAGAGCATTTCGAATAATTTAAGAAAACGGCCAATTTTAGTTTTTAAATTTTTTAGAAGCACGATTGCTACCAAATTAATGTTCTTGAAACCATAATGCATCTGTAAAAGCTATTTAATTAATCTATTAACATAGTTTTCTAATTATAGATGTTATACATATTCGGCAGGATTCAACACTGCTTGCTAGAATTTGTATAATAATACAGCAAATAAAATAATAACGCTTTTACTTTAATGTTATAATATATGTATATGTTATAAAATATACTTGGGATGCCAAATCTGTTTATTATTTAGAAAATTCTGAAAATAAAATACTTAAAAATAACATACCTTTACGCACCTTTAGTTTATTCAGTTCAAAACGTTCACAACTGATATCTTGCAAACATAGAGAAGCCTTAACTTGATAGGAAAAAAATATAAAGTAATTAAAAATTTCAAATAAAATAATATGAGTTCTTGACTTACATAAAAAGTAGAAGTAATTAAATCAATATTGATTAAATAGAGTAATCGCTACGCTGACCAAGTATGCTTTTTTTATCGTTAACCTTTTGCACACAGTATCTAATAGAGGACCACTACTTGATAAAAATATTCTAAAATCCACATTTATTTTTAAAGAAGGCATAAGCAAAACAAGGTTATCTTAACTGACCTCTTCAATTTTTGATTTTTCAAACACGGTCTTGCGCTTCAACTCAGGTTTTTGATATTTTCGTTTGATGTAATTAGTCGAAAACAACTGATCAATCGAACAAGTTATCTAATGGACAATTGTTCAAAAAATAACTAACTAAAATACAGCGTGTAGAATTGCGTCACGCCTTAGAATATAAAACCGTAGGAAGAAGCGTAACTACCCGGCGCAATGAGCTTTAAAAGCACGGATATGACGTAATCTGCTTTTCCCTCAAAATATTTACATTTCATAAGCAAGTATTCGTTTGTTTAAAATATAAAATTTATATTTTAAGATTAACTTCAAAATACTATGTCTTAAAATTGAGGTTATGTAGTTAATGTGCGCATTCCTGGACAGTGAGAACCGCCAATGGAAATATTTTTATTACAAAACTGGAAACATCTACTCCGCCATATAGAGACCCCATCCCAGTCGTATGTTGTAGATGAATATGTTCCTTCCTACATTTTTATATTCTAAGCTTCACGCACAATACAGTTTTACGTGCATTTTATTTCAAACACTAATATTATGTCCTCTAATTATTTTACAATAAAGATATTAAGGAATGCTATAAAGAAAAAAGTTACGAATTGAATGATGCCTTTGGTTACGGATAGCATTTAAATATAAGCGGAAGAAGTAAGGAAAATAAAACTTCCGTTTATGCAAAAAAACAGCTATGCCTTAGAAACATTGCAACGATCAGAACATTGAACATTTGAACGATCAAAAATCAATTATACTTTGAATACATTAGTTAAAGTGACAGCAGAAATATTTGCTTCGTACGGCAAAATTATTTTGAAAAATTTAATTCAATAAGTAGTTTTAATAATATTATTGTTTGCCCAGCCATTAAGAATCTTTATTGTCAAAGAATCTTACAATTTATTCTCTAAATTATCAATTATAAGTAGGTATAGCGACAGTTGAGCACTTTTCTACCTGTGATGACGTCATGACAACTGATTGATTGAGGTGAGAATTATTAGCGGTTACCTGTGAAATGATTAGCGGTTACATGATTAAAGGTGATGATTAGTAAAGGTGATGATTAGCAGAGGTGCTGATTAGCAAAGGTGATAATTAAAAAATTTGAAATGATTAGAAGGTGTGAGGTAACCTGTGATATAATTAATTTGATATGATTCGCGGATACCTGTGACCTGATTAGAAAGGATGATCTAATTAAAGATAGGGATTTGATATGATTAAAGGTTATGATTAAACGGTGATAATTGAGTAGCGGATACCTATGATATGATAAAAGGTGTGAGGTGAGAATTGGTTAGAGATAGCTTGCGATATGATTAAAGGTTATGATTAAAAGTTGATAATTGAGTAGCGGATACTTATGATATGATAAAAGGTGTGAGGTGAGAATTGATTAGAGATAGCTTGCGATATGATTAAAGGTTATGATTAGAAAGGTGATAATTGAGTAGCGGATACCTATGATATGATAAAAGGTGTGAGGTGAGAATTGGTTAGAGGTAGCTTGTAATAGAATTAAAGGTGATGATTAGCAAAGGTGAAAATTAAAGGATTTGAAATAATTAGAAGGGATGAGGTAATCTGTGATCTAATTAAATTGATATGGTTCGCTGGTGATAGGATTAAAGGTTATGATTAGAAAGGTGAGAATTAGAGAGGTGAGAATTGGTTAGAGGTAGCTCGTGATATGATTGAAGGTGATGATTAGAAAGGTGTGAAGTGAGAATTGGTTAGAGGGAGCATGTGATAGCATTTTAAACGAATTGAGTATTATTTATATAGTTTACGTACAAAAGAACGAATTTAATAAATATACCTGAGCAATTATAATTAGAAAATATTATATATGTAGTATCATTATGCCTAAAATTAAAATAAATGTACCCATGATTTCTATTAAATATAATAAGATTATATTGCTGTAGAAATGAACAATTTGATTGCATTATTAGCTAATATTTAAACACGTCGAATTATTATCTATATCAATTTCCTATTAACTAATATAATCAGTAATTTGTCTGCAACAACCGTGAGAATATTTAACACATTCTAATCATTTGTGTACAGTTCTTTTGATTTCGTTTTGGTGACAACGAGAAGTAGCTCAATTATAGTTTAACTAAAAGGGGAAAAATTAGAAAAGTTTACCTACGGCTAGAATAATGTGATTAAGTGATCTAATTACGTAAATTATTTAACTTATTAATTATACAACAAGTAAAGATAGATTATTCTATTATATTGAATTTAGATAAAATTGAAATACATTGCTATTTACATTATTAGCGATATGAAAACTTGTGTGTGTTTAATAATTGATAAAAAACGTTTTCTAAATTAATAATTTCCCATTAGTCACGGTTTCAGTGAACGGGTTATATTCTATCAAGGAGTCGTGCAGGATCAGACACTACGCCTTTGTTGAATTAGTAAAAGAAACGGAAGATTCAAGTTCTAATCTAATATCGACCGTGGTATCCTTAAAACTCTCTACCTGTCTTGAACAATCAATTACAAAAACGGAGTAGGTTTCAAACGATGAATAATTGATTAAATAGTCAAGTATAGTTTGATAAAAAGGGAAAAAGATTAGGTGATCTAATTACGCGAATTATTTAACTTATTAATTATACAACAAGTAAAGACAGATTATTCTGTTTTATTGAATTAGATAAAATTCCTCATTCCGCTATCAAATCCTTTAATCAGTTCAGCAGATAGTGGTAGACAGGTAATCAGTAATTAAGTCACAGGTAACCGCTAATCAATTCTTTTTTTAATCATACCGTTAACCAGGTCATAGGTTACCTCACCCCGATAAAGACTCTGCTATACGAGTTCAGCCGATCGCTATTCCTGTTTGTGATTTCGTTAAGCAAGGCATTCAATCAAAATGTATCGTTGAACTATTATAATCGGATGTAATGAGAAACAAACTAACTTTCGAAGTATAATTTCTCTTCCATTGCATACAAGGCAATAAATTGTGTACATCTTCGTCTGTAAAGATATAAAATCAATACAATTTGCAATAATTCTACAGACTGTTTTTCATAAAATATTATAATATTTCTAATTATAAACTTATATTAACAATCAAATCCCTTTCGATATCTATCCTTGTCTAGAGAACGATCTTTATTAATAACTAAAAAGTCACATGAATCAGAATTCATGAATGATAAATTAGTTTTCGTTATTATGAATCCTGTTTTCATTTGTGTGAAATCAGTTTTCGTTAATGTGAAATTATATTTCACATGTGTGAAATCATACTGTAAAAGGTATAGATGCGTTTGCTGCTACTCAAACGTTAAAGCATAACTAGTACTCTTTTCTTCATATTTCTACTATATTTATTATAAATAATATGTTTAAATATTTTTCTAATATTATGGTTTCGTAACAATTCCTGTCTTGTTTAAGTAATTATGTAAAAGAATACAACACATAAATATAGGTATTAGACCATCAAATTTTAAAAGTTGAACAATTATAAAGATGAAAACGTATATTGGAATAAGGCTAACAAACTAGTCGATAGACTTCAGCAGCATGTTCCTTCACTAATCGAGCATTTAAGCTATACAAATTTATTATAGCATATCAATCGATATCATTCAAGTCTAGCTTACGTTTAGTAGCAATTTATTTTTATTTAATATATCATTCAGATATGTCGTGCTATGTGTCTAAATACGAAATATAAAACATGTCTAAATCTATGTAAAGCTTAGGTTATGTAGGGTTAGCAAAAGACAAGAAAATTGAATAATATACCCATATCGCAATACGAATAATACCAGCTCACCACTAGGTTTTTGATAAACGACTGCAATTGTTTGAAAAGAAGCTGACGAGAAAGGTGATCAGTCGTGTAAATATTTAGGATGTGATAAAATAAAATTATTTTTAATATTTTAATAATGTTTTATTTCAATGATATATAGTTATATTTTTATAAGAAAATCGAAAAACATATTAAGAACATATTTTGATGTACTAATTACATATTAATTAAACATATATAGAAGTAAACAAGGGTTAGTTTAAACGATAAATTACATTATTAAATTTTCAAATCAAATCGTCAATTCGACACAGCAGTACAAACTTTCATTGTAATGACTACAGATACATAGAGCGAGGTAAAGGATCTAAAGAACAGCATTTTAGTAACAGTTGACAAAGTAGAAGCTAACAATATGAATTTACTAAAGAAGGTATAAGAAACGGATGTCTTAGTAATCGACAATTCTAAAACTTCACTAAATAAAATAGAATTTCTCACATATAAACTAAAAGTTATGCGTTGAAACGGTTGAAGCAATAGCTACGGATGTTGCCACTCGTTCAGGTTCCAATAATTAATCAGCACGAGTTTCATAGATATCCTTTCCGATTTGTAAGCAATATTTGACCAGATTAACTATAATTTGGTCAAAAGTGGAAAGTAAAAGGTTAAGCTAGTGTCAGATAGAATTCAATAGTCATCATTAATAAAAGTAACTTTTTTTTTCAGTCAGTCATGTATTTAGCTACTATACTATGTAACGTTTATAAATAAATAATACATCATTATACCTAGAATAGTCTTTGATTAATGCTCATAAACTGTTAACAATCTAACATTTCCCTTATATGAGCTGTTGATAGTATTAAACCTATGCATCGCCGTTACGAATTTTTGATATTCGAGTAATGTTTTAAGAAATTCAGAACCCCGTTTGAAAAGCTTTTATAATAAATTTAATAATAAATAATAAATAAAATAATTTCATTTAAGAATCACAACAGTTGAATTTTATCAAGAAAGTTCTAGATCTAACTGGACACTCCTATTTATTTTGACATGAACAACCTCGAACTTGACTCTATTATTTCATATATGAAGAATCCGTTTAGTGGTGTATGCTCTAAGTTATATAATACTAATTCTCACATGTATGAAATTAGGAGTTAGCTGATGGCTCTGCATGACATTCGGAGTTAGATGTTGACTCTATCAAGTTTTTCATTATGTTGTACCGACTTACAACATACTCTTTTCTTCATGTACCCTCTCGTAACCTTACATCGTAGTTATATGGTCTATTCAAATAATTATTTTCCAACTTCCAAACACTAGATTTTTCTCTTGTGTATAAGGTATTCATGAATTTAGAGATTAGAACTTGAATCGGTAATCCTACTTTCTGATACAACTAAAGCATACTGCTTAATTTTACATGATTCGTTGATAGAATACAATGCGTTTGATGAAACTGTGACTAGACATATACACATACCATAATGAAAATTATTAAGCAAAAGAAGTCGCTAAATATATTTAACTTAGACGATGATGTTTCTCGATAATATTCCGAGGGTGATAAGAAGCATGGTACGCTTTTACCTGTTTCCTGTAGAACAATTTTGAGTGTACCTTCTTCTTGTAGTAAAACTAATACCTTGTTAGGTCTACTAATTAATGAAAACGGATTAAGATTTGAAAATATGTACCTATACGCCAAGTCTTTATTTCAACCTAAATATGGCGAAAACAATGATGTAATCACCCCTAATGATGTGAAACCTAATTCAGTATTCATTTTTGATGATATAATTTCTGATAAACAAGAAAAAATAGACAATATTTTAGCATGTGTAGACATAAAGGGGAATTGATTCATTTTATTTAGGTCAAACATATACGAAAATTCCCAAACATCTGATTAGGAACAACGCTAATTTACTTATTCTCTTTAAGCAAGATGAATTGAATTTAAAACATGTATATAACGCTCATATTTTAGGAGATGCAAGCTATGATGAACTTAAACAGTTAAACATTAAACTTGAATTTATACATAATATTTGTTTCATGTGCTGGAACGAACCATGTGACTTTTTAGTTATTAATAAAGATCGTTCTCTAGACAAGGATAGATATCGAAAGGGATTTGATTGTTAATATAAGTTTATAATTAGAAATATTATAATATTTTATGAAAAACAGTCTGTAGAATTATTGCAAATTGTATTGATTTTATATCTTTACAGACGAAGATGTACACAATTTATTGCCTTGTATGCAATGGAAGAGAAATTATACTTCGAAAGTTAGTTTGTTTCTCATTACATCCGATTATAATAGTTCAACGATACATTTTGATTGAATGCCTTGCTTAACGAAATCACAAACAGGAATAGCGATCGGCTGAACTCGTATAGCAGAGTCTTTATCGGGGTGAGGTAACCTATGACCTGGTTAACGGTATGATTAAAAAAAGAATTGATTAGCGGTTACCTGTGACTTAATTACTGATTACCTGTCTACCACTATCTGCTGAACTGATTAAAGGATTTGAAAGCGGAATGAGGAATTTTATCTAATTCAATAAAACAGAATAATCTGTCTTTACTTGTATAATTAATAAGTTAAATAATTCGCGTAATTAGATCACCTAATCTTTTTCCCTTTTTATCAAACTATACTTGACTATTTAATCAATTATTCATCGTTTGAAACCTACGCCGTTTTTGTAATTGATTGTTCAAGACAGGTAGAGAGTTTTAAGGATACCACGGTCGATATTAGATTAGAACTTGAATCTTCCGTTTCTTTTACTAATTCAACAAAGGCGTAGTGTCTGATCCTGCACGACTCCTTGATAGAATATAACCCGTTCACTGAAACCGTGACTAATGGGAAATTATTAATTTAGAAAACGCTTTTTATCAATTATTAAACACACACACACACACACAAGTTTTCATATCGCTAATAATGTAAATAGCAATGTATTTCAATTTTATCTAAATTCAATATAATAGAATAATCTATCTTTACTTGTTGTATAATTAATAAGTTAAATAATTTACGTAATTAGATCACTTAATCACATTATTCTAGCCGTAGGTAAACTTTTCTAATTTTTCCCCTTTTAGTTAAACTATAATTGAGCTACTTCTCGTTGTCACCAAAACGAAATCAAAAGAACTGTACACAAATGATTAGAATGTGTTAAATATTCTCACGGTTGTTGCAGACAAATTACTGATTATATTAGTTAATAGGAAATTGATATAGATAATAATTCGACGTGTTTAAATATTAGCTAATAATGCAATCAAATTGTTCATTTCTACAGCAATATAATCTTATTGTATTTAATAGAAATCATGGGTACATTTATTTTAATTTTAGGCATAATGATACTACATATATAATATTTTCTAATTATAATTGCTCAGGTATATTTATTAAATTCGTTCTTTTGTACGTAAACTATATAAATAGTACTCAATTCGTTTAAAATGCTATCACATGCTCCCTCTAACCAATTCTCACTTCACACCTTTCTAATCATCACCTTCAATCATATCACGAGCTACCTCTAACCAATTCTCACCTCTCTAATTCTCACCTTTCTAATCATAACCTTTAATCCTATCACCAGCGAACCATATCAATTTAATTAGATCACAGATTACCTCATCCCTTCTAATTATTTCAAATCCTTTAATTTTCACCTTTGCTAATCATCACCTTTAATTCTATTACAAGCTACCTCTAACCAATTCTCACCTCACACCTTTTATCATATCATAGGTATCCGCTACTCAATTATCACCTTTCTAATCATAACCTTTAATCATATCGCAAGCTATCTCTAATCAATTCTCACCTCACACCTTTTATCATATCATAAGTATCCGCTACTCAATTATCAACTTTTAATCATAACCTTTAATCATATCGCAAGCTATCTCTAACCAATTCTCACCTCACACCTTTTATCATATCATAGGTATCCGCTACTCAATTATCACCGTTTAATCATAACCTTTAATCATATCAAATCCCTATCTTTAATTAGATCATTCTTTCTAATCAGGTCACAGGTATCCGCGAATCATATCAAATTAATTATATCACAGGTTACCTCACACCTTATAATCATTTCACAGGTGACCGCTAATAATTCTCACCTCAATCATCACATATCAGTCAGGTGTCATGACGTCATCACAGGTAGAAAAGTGGTAGGGATGGAGTGAACTGTCGCTATACCTACTATTATAATTATGTAATTACATTTTGTCTGTGGATTTCCGTCCGATTATAACTTTCGTTTGTTACAATACAAATCCAATAGTTAAGCAGTTTAATCTAATCTTAAAAATGAAGTTTAGGTAGCGATTATTTTCCGTTTGTTGTTCCAATGTTTTGTTGTTCGATGGGAATCCGTATCCAAGAGCATCATTCGATTGATAATTTTTTTTACAGCACTACGGAATATCTTTACTGTAAAATAATTAGAGGATATAACATTAAGCGCCGGTGTCCACATGCGGTAAACTCCCGTTGCGAGCTCGCAACGCGCTCGCTGCGGGCCCGCAAAAATCAGTTCACACTACACGGTGAAATGATGCACAGTAAACAATCTACTGCCATCAGAAATAGATGTATATTGCAGAAAACTAGTTGTATTTGCTTATATTATCTACAAAATGTTTATTTTGTGGTTAGAGATAATTGTCGAAGGTTTTGTATAATTAAATAACACGTTTATAATTTAAGACAATGTTTATTAAGAAAGTATACAAACACAAAATAAAACTTAACTAAGGTTCGTCCCATAATTCTTCATACCAAAAGCATAATTAAAGCAATACAACTACAATATATGTAGTAATAATTAGTATGTAGTAAAGATCTTAAGGGGGCTAGAGAAAGGTCGTGAATGTCGCTTTATTCGATTTATAAATCATTTGAAAAGTTTTTTTTAAATCTAACGTTGCACAAGTGATTGTATATTAACAAATATTATAATAAAATAGCGAACGCCCTTTCAAATTAATTTTTGTAGGTACTATCTTGGACTATAGTATTCTACTTTTGATTCAAATTTTCTTTTTAAATAAGAATAAAGTCCTATTGTCCAAGATAGCTAAAATTGACTTAGATATTAGATTTAAAAACTAATATGAAAGCACGTTCGCTATTTTATTATAATATTGGTTGATGTACATTCGCTTATGCTACGTTAGATTTCAAAAAAAACTTTTCAAATAATTTATAAATCGCATAAACCAAAATTCACAAACTGTCCCTATAGCCCCCATAGCAGGTAGGTATTTCTAAATTTAATAACACCCACAGTAAGTAGTTTTATAGACTTTTGTCAGAAATATCTTTAAAAACCCTAGTTATTTATATTAAGAAGATAAAAGTGAACCAAAACTGAATTTCTAAATAAAAAGGTTTAAAAACATATGACTTAAATTTTAACTACATGCTTAATGCTTTCTATTTCCCTTCACTTAACAATACTTGTCATCCTTTTCATTAAATTTTGACAAATAACACCAATAAACGGCTGAATATCCAATAATTCTTCAAAATTATAGAACTCACCATTGTTAATTCTATTACCATTCTTGCGTCAAACGCCCGCATGTGTGAACCGCCCAATATACAACAAGGTATCTTGAGCCCGTACTTGCGGCTGCGTCAACCTTGCGGGGCAGTAGGGATCTGCGTCAAGAAACGCCCGCAAGATGCTCGCTGCGAGCTCGCAAGGATGACGCACTATGTGTGAACTGCACCATTTAACTTATAGTATCGTAGACCGCATTTGCGGGCCCGCAGCGAGCTCGCAACGGGAATTTCCGCATGTGGACACCGGCGCTAAGGATTCAAAAAAGAATGCACGTAAATGTGTATTGTGTGTAACCGCGTTCTACACCCTTTATACATAACAATGTAGATAAAAGCTCGCATTTTGTTATATTATTTTCATTTTTATTGCATGTATGAAAATTTAGTATACCTTATAATTAAAGGGTCTTAAGTCTGATCTTTGCATTAAACTAATAATCTTTCATAGTAAAAAACGATTGAAACATGTCTTTCTGGGATGAGGAAGAAAACCGTAGACCCCGTGTGTATTTCGATTACCCGTCTAAAAGAAAGAACAAACAAACATAATAAAGCAATTATTATTAAACAGTTTTAAAGTTAAATATTTATTACATGACATTTGTTTTGACTTTCGACTTAAATTAGATCATTAAGAAAGGAAAGAAAAATAAACAAACACCTCGCTATTAGCTGATATTATAGGTAGCAATCAATCACTAGCTTACATTACAAACATAATATTATTAAAATCTAGTCGTCGCGCTAGAGATTAAATTTTATTTATAAAATTTTGTATGTCACTGAGTTAAGGATATTACCCACTCATAAAAATTAACCCGCTCGGGCCCTCGAGGGTAAATTTTCCGTTCGTGAATAATATCTTACTTAACTCACTTGTAGCATAAATAACTATTAAATATCTAACTCTTTTTTTACATAATAGTAACCACCACAACCTGATGTTTTTCGAAACACTTTTTGTCTTTGTTTCTCCAGCTATACTATTTATACGATCAACACTTCTAATTATTATAAAATTCGCTATAAAAGGTAATGTGGCTCCCGTAGGGTACAACAGAATCTATGACATCATTTCTTTATACTATTAGCTGCGCTAAAAACAAACAAACGGAAAGTAGATATTTTTTTCAACTCAAAATATTATTATTATTTTGTTTATTAATTATGATCTAAAAGTAGCTAAAATATTTAATTTAAAAGATTATATAATTGATTAAGCAGACGAACTGATTTAGAAAATCACATGGTACTTAAAGAAATTACGAGAAAAATAATTTCTTTAGATTAAATTAATACTTTTTTTAATACTTTAAATGTTTTGTATTTGGCGTAAAAAAATATATAAAATACTGAGAAGGAAATCAACAATTTGTATGTAGAAATCTTATTTTATAAAGCATCCCAAGTCGGCAGGTAAATACTGAATGAGCGCAAAAAACGAGATGTCGTTAGTACTGAATTTGATTGTCCATCTGGTTTACGGACGAAACGACAAGGTTGTACAAGGCTATGCACAAAACGCTCAGAAATCAGGACAACTATACCCTCGAATACTACCACCTTAAATTGTTCTCTATGTTATTAGTACTTAAAATATATGCTAAAGTAAAACTTGGATGTTAATATTTATAAGCAATTATAAAATGTTTTTAAATAATAAAATGAGTGTTTTTATATTATAAAAAGAAATCATTCACTTCGAATTAGTTCAATTTAATTATACATTAATACAATAATTATATTTAGAAACTGATAATTAATATGTGCAGTACGTCATTGAAATACTGGATCTTTTTTAACAAAAATTATTACGAATATAGACAACCGTTTTGAAGACAAAACCTTTGCACAAACGTCAACTTCGTGTATCAAGTTGTTCTTGTTGCTCACGGTTATGCCTTATGGCGTATGTATCGCTCCGGTCACTTTTCAGCGTCTGATGGAGGCCATCTTGAGCGGAAGATCGTGAAAGACTTGCCTGGAATATCTAGACAATGTGATCGTAGTCGGAAAACGATTCGACACTTGAAAAATTTGCGGAAGTGTTCTGCACACTACGTGGAGTCAATCTGAAATTAAGCCCAAAAAAGTGCCACCTACTCCGAAAGAAAGCGAAATACCTCGGGCACGTTGTATCATAAAATGAAGTGGCAGCCGACTCCGGTAAAATCCGAGCAGTGCAAGAGTGGTCGACACCCAGAGACAAACAACCTTAGTTTTCATGGGTTATGTACCTACTATAGGCGGTTCATTCCTGGGTTTGCCAATATATGGAAACCATTGACAAGGTTAACGGAAGATGCTTTCCAACAGTTGAAGCGTGCTCTGACAACAGCACCAATATTAAGCTATCAACGGACGGGTGGGACAATCATAGTTGATACAGACGCAAGTAATCTGACAATTGGGGGTGTAGGTACTTTCTCAGATACTGGATGAACATAAAAAAGTCATCGGCTACTTTAGCAAGGTTTTGTCGACAGCCGAAAGGAATTATTGTGTGACTAAAAAAGAATTATTAGCTATCGTGAAGTTCGTTGAACACTTTTACAAATTTGGTTTTAATGTTAGAAATAAAAACAGTAGGTTTATGACAGTGCATGTTACTATTGTAATTAAGAATATTAGCCTACACTGCCATACCTGCCGCGTTGAATGTCTCATGGATTTCCGTAATCCTGAAGGCCAGGTCGCAAGGTGGATTAAACAATTACAAGAAAATAATTTTGACACGGAACATCGAACGGGCACCAGTTATCGCCCACGCTTTTTCAAGAAAACCCTGTCCGACGGGCTGCCGTCATTGCTCTCATCTGGAAGAGAAGATATGTCAGATATTAAGAACTATCATCGTAAGCGACCATTGGTTGCCGGAAGAGTTACAACGACAGCAGGAGGCTGATCTCGAATTGAAAATGGCACTGGAATGGGGGAAGCGTGTGGGGGAAAGACATATTGGTGGCGATGGACTATTTTACCAAATGGCCAGAAGCATACGCACTGCCAAACCAGGAAACTGCGACTTTCTCCGAAGAGCTGGTCATGATGTTCTTCAGTCGTTTTGCAGTACCCTTGGAGCTGAACCATGGCCATAATTCGGAGTCCATACCCTTTGCAGAAGTCTGTCGATTGTTGGGCAGTCGTAAGATTTTGACCACACCATTACATCTGCAGTCTGAAGGAATGGTAGAACGTATGAATTGGAATATGGGTAAATATTTGGCTAAAGTCGTCTCCGGTCATTAACGAGACTGGGATCAATATCTGCGCCTGTTTCTGATGGATAGTTACCAGCTTCTGTGATGTTTGGAACTGCGATTACCGTGTGATCTGAAATTTGGATGTCCACTTGCGGAGAATGAAGTAGTCGGGAATGACTATGTCGTTAACCTAAAGAAGTTAGAGGATATTCATGACCGAACACGAAAAAATAGCCGAATCGCGAGTGAACGAATGAAGACATTGTATGATGTGAAAGGGAGGATTTCAATCTGGACATCAACTCAAGCTTCTGTGATGTTTGGAACTGCGATTACCGTGTGATCTGAAATTTGGATGTCTACTTGCGGAGAATGAAGTAGTCGGGAATGACTATGTCGTTAACCTAAAGAAGTTAGAGGATATTCATGACCGAACACGAAAAAATAGCCGAAAAAAAAGGTTTTCTGCAGCTTTCCTTATCTGTGACACAAATGTGGGATTTGCGCTGTTCCATCTGTAAGTCGGCTGCAGCCGCACATAGGGCCTACGTAATAATAATCGCCCCCTCCCTCTCGCACAAGCTTATAGCTACTGGGGCCTGGTTTCCAGGCTATGGGTTGTAGCAATTATTATTATTATATTATTATGGTGTAATTATGTATAATAAGACCTGCTACTTTTCTACCCTGGAAAGTCTTTGTACGTTTCTTGACATGATTACACAGATCCAAAAACTAGCTTTAATTTGGCACCTGGATAAGGAGATTACTCATCAAATAAGAGAGTTATGACAATTGTAGTCAGATGATGCAGAGTGCCGAATAACAAAATTTACAAAGAATTGAAATTTTCAAAAACTACACAGGGAGAAATACTTCATAAGAGCTTTGCACAATATTGTTCAAAACGGTGTTGGAGAAATTTATATTATAATTGTAGAATCGTATTGTCCAGAGTTGTGTAGGTTTTCGTTACTGAATTGTCTAACAGGAACGTACGACAATTATTTAACACAGTCAGATTTAGTTCTGCATTCTTTGGAACAATGTTGTAGAGGATAAGCTAGCATATTATGTTGAAGTATAATTGTAAAAAATGTTTAGAAAAATACAATATTTTGCTTGAATGAAATCATAATCCACTGTTCAAACTGCTTGCTACTAATTATTGTGCTTCGCAAAGTTTATGGATGATATCTTATAGATGTCACCACTCGTAATTGTCGCTATTAATGTAAATTCCAGATTTATATATAAACAGGCGACGGTAAAAGGAAATTTTAGTGTTATACCTGTATATACTATACATTGTATAGTTATATAGATATTAGTTATTAGTTACATATATAATAATATATGTGAAACTATCTATTTTATTTGTGATACCTAACTTTCTGTATAGAATATTTCTGCCAGAGTATTGCACAATTTGTATAAATGTGAACAATTGTGTTAAATACTATTAAGCAATTCTGGCGCAACTAGCGCAACAATTGTACAATTTTGTATAAAATTGTATGCAACAACATTGCACATTCTGTTTTAATAAGTAACACAATTTGTTATGGAAACTTATAGACAACTATTCATTTGATTCTACAAAATTACTATTGACTTCCACAAAATCTTGACAAACTAAATGACATAATCTTCTTTTATAATTTTACACAAATTGTCCCTGTCACTTTTTTAAGACCAATTTGTTTTACAATACCACACAATTGTTGATGAAATTTAAATACATTTTTCTCTGTGTACTACTACTTCAGCCTACAGTATGTTAGACGATAGTAATAAATAAAGAAAAATCTATAACATAGAGGTAAGTGCCACTATCAGTAAGTGGCTTTGATGTACACTACATATATAAAATAAAGATAAATAAATTGATGGTTTTCAATAAAGAAATATCGGACTAAATAGATAACCACAAATAAAGAAATCTACTTATAAACAAATAGTACTTGTATACCAAAACAATACCTTGATATAGAGTAATAAAATAATAGACATTGTACTTATATTCACCCTCGTACAGATAAAAAATATATCTATCAATAAAGTGGTACCACCCCAAGTGATTTACATTTAATCTAAGCAACAGAATGTACATAACTAACTTTATACAATAAACAAGATTGTATGTAATAGCAATCTAGTAGATTTTTATGTGGAGGTCTCCTTCAAGTAAATATTACAAGACCTAGATCATCTTTGCTGATCGACAACTTAAAACTTAGTTATGAGTAATACAACTACTTCTCAATAATTATTTTTATTTAAAAATAAAACACCAGAGCTACAAACAAATACATGAGCTTTGTTTTGCCAGCAACAAACTATTTGCTTTTATTGCTAATTATCAATCTACGGCAAATTTTTCTTTCAAATTTTCAATGACATCTTTACCTAAATTATTTCCATCCACCTTCAGCACAGCTAAGTTAAGCAAGTCTGTAAAATCGTCTAGCGTCAAATTAGAAAGCTTATTATTACTTAGTATTAAATTACTAAGCTTTGCTAATCCAGTAAACATATCTTCAGTGATGCATTCAATGTTATTTTCACTTAAGTCAAGATAATAGACTTTACCTAAGTTTTCAAACGTCTTAGACTTAATAACTTCAATTTCATTGCCTGCTAAATGCAATTCATTTAAGTCTTCCAGGTTATCGAATAATTTGCTTGACACACATTTTAAATTATTATAATTCAATACTAAAGTTTCTAAAAATTCAAGAGATTCAAAGACATTATCCGGTAAAGAATCAAGTTTATTATCTTGCAAATCTAAATGTTCTATGCTTCTACTTTTTGCAAGTGCAGCTATATCTATCTTTTTTATTTTATTATGACTTACGTACAGCTTTTTCAATTGAGATAATCTATCAAACTCGCCTCCTTTTAACTCTTCTAGTTCATTGTTTTCTAGATACAAGACTCTAACGGTTTTTAATCCATTGAAACTATCAGTCTCCCACTCTTTTAGTTTATTATCACTGATATTAAGATTCCTTAAATCATTCAATCCCTTAAATGCATTAGGTTCTATCTTGCTCAAAATATTATTATTAAGATACAAAGAGGTAAGGCTTCTAAGTCCTGCAAATGTCTCTGGAACAAGCCGTTCTATTTTGTTAACAGCTACATAGAGATAATTTAATTTCTTAAGTCCAACAAAAGCGGATGCCTGTATATTGCTAATTCTATTTTTATTTAAACCCAATGTTGTAAGTGAAACCAAACCCTGAAATGTTTCAGGATGTATCGTACTAAGAAAATTATTTCCCAAACAAAGAGTTTCTAACTTTGCTAATGGTTTGAAAACTCCAGGAGTGATATTCTCAATTTTGTTGTTGCCCAACCTTAGGGTTTTAAGATCTTTTAAACCATTAAATAATTCACTGTTCAAAACTTGTATGTTATTACTAGAGAGATCTAACGTGTCTAAAAATGACAAATTTTGCAAATTTGGTATTTTTGTTAAACTATTCACACTAATATTTAATTTGAGTAGTTGTGGAAACTTTTCAAAAGCGCGGTCTGGTATTTCTTCCAATTTATTATAGCTTAAATTTATTTCTTGTAGCTTGGTTAAACCACGAATGCAATCAACATCAAAACCATTGATCTTATTATGGCTTACGTCTAAAAGCTTTAACATTCTTAATTTTTGTAACGACTTCAGGCACAATAATTCAATAAAATTGTTTGCGAAAGAAATACTTTGTAGCCTGTTTGCTCGCTTAAATATATTATCAGGCAAAGTTACCAGGAGATTGTTCGAAATGTTTAAATTACGTAAATGAGCTAAACCTTTCAAGTTACCTTCTTCTACTTCAGTGATTTCATTTTGCGAAAGGTCTAATTCTACTACATTAGTTAAGTAATTTAGAAAACTTTTGGATACTGTAGTCAAGTTATTAATAGATAAGTTTATTTTCTTTAAATGTTTCATTTTAGTATTAAAAATACTAGCATCAAAATATTGAATTTCATTTTCTTTTAAACGTAGTTCCTCTAAAGAAGTCAAGTCTTCAAATATTCCAGATGGTAATTCTGGTATGGCGTTAGACTCTAAAGAAAGATATGTTAATTTATGCAGTCCTTTAAATAGGTTGCTACCTATACTTGAGATAAAATTGTTTTCCAAATATATTTCTTCCAATTCTTTTAAATTACTAAATACACCATCTTCAACATTTTCTACTTCATTTAGACTTAAGTCTAAGATTGTTAAGCTTGGAGAGGAGTTAAAGCTGTCGTTTGTAATATTTGGTACAATCAATCCAATTTTTAAAATTTCCAATGATGATAGATTATTAAACATTTCCTCATGCCAAAGGCTTTTGTTACTTTTTATATAAAATTCTATACTTTCCAACTTATCTGCACCTTTAAACGCATCTGTATGTACTTCATTAATGCTAGTTTCAGATATTTCTAATGTGGTTAATTTTGGAAAGCTTTTAAAAACCTCGCTGTGTAATAATTCTATTTCAGATTGTCTTATTATTAGCTTTTCGATAGAGGTCGGTAAATGTAAAGTAGATGCTGATATATTTGGAAAAATGCAATCACGGATTTCTAACGTTAGTATTTCGTCATCTTCTTCAAATGAGTCATCAATATGAAGGCGGAAGTGCTCAACACTATCTGCATCAGAGCATTCTAGATAATTAGCAGAGTAATCGTAATAGCAAAAACAGCTTACTTCGTAGTGTAACACAAATAGAACAAAGCTGACTAAGGCCCACTGCCGCATCTTGGAAGTTAGTCTGAAAAAATAGAAAAAACAATTTGTCATAACTAAACAACACGTAAAAGAAAAGTACTAAAAATATATATCGATTGCTGAGATTTGATAAATTTACATGGAATTCATAAATTATGATAGTAATCAGAAGAAGAGCGTTTATTGGAATAGCTTTTACAAGAAAAATCTTTATTTTCTCTAAAATCTAAATGCTCTGATCTAAAGTCTGATTGTTATGTAGCCATAGTTGCGTTTTGGCAATTTGTGTCATTTGGGACATTTGGCTAAATTCATTCTGAATGATCTATATTGCTATTTTCTATCAACTATACGTCACGTTGTAGTGTAGCACTATTAGGGCGAACGGACAAGCAGTCGTTCGAGGTGTCGGATTCCATTAGTATCTGAGACTTGCCCAAGATACAGAGGTTTGGGCAGTCGTTAGATGTGTAGAGAAGCACTAGGACCCGAGACCAGCTTATGGGCAGACCACACGGCGTTCACCTTAGAACTGATTGTTGTCTACCCAATCCCAGGTTCGACTGCCAGGTTTGGAATGGAAACGTGCCACAGGCAGTCGCTAGAGGTGTCGGAGGATCCGAGACGAGATCTGGGAGTGGTTATCCAAACCGACGTTATAGGTGTGGGATAAATTGAGTCACTAGTATTCGAGACGATGCCTGAGGAGGTACTTTCCCAAACGTGGGTAACGGACGATACAGTCAGAAACTAATGTGTAGTAGAGATTCACGAAAGTGTTTCTTGGCGAAATACTCATTAACATTGATGAGGAAACTCTGATACATGAATACCGGTGTAGGTTGAATTGATACTTGCCACAGACTTGGGCTGATGGAGGAGAATCTAGTGGTTTATCCCGGTTGGAGGGAGGTAAGCCCTGTCCAATGGAAAACTGCATGCCACCAGGTATATGCGTTCAAAGACGAAAGTATGATGAAAGAAATACCCCCCCCCTGTCAAGATAATCATTTCTAAAAAATTCTAAATTTGTTGAATTTATTGTAGTGATTGCTATTTCTGGTAAAAAAAGGAAAAATATGTACCTGACAGCACTTAGCTAATTACTTTGGCGTTTAGCTAAAAGCTAACTAATTCTAGTTGCCTGCAACAGAAATTCACCGTGAATAAGCCAGTTTAATTGCTAGAAATTAGAAAATTAAATACTCGATTTAATCTAATATTGAAATTATTTCTTAAAATGATGCATGACATTCAATTACATAAATATTACATTATTGCGATACATTAATGTTTCATACCTGTTAGCTTCTTCTAAGATTTGCACAATTTATTAAACAAAATAACACTAATATAACGTCAAAATACAAAGATATACTAATGTACAAATATATCATTACTTAAGCTGTCGTCACGTTTTTAATTAAAATGTTTTTCTTCATTAACAAGAAAAAACATAGATTCAAAACATGTTATGTAAAATATTTTGTGCAGATAAAAGACTGTATTTCAAAACGTTATATCATGTTTCTTATTATGAAATCCACAAATCTAGAGGCAAAATGTTTTTGATAATTTTATAATAAAATTTACAACTTGTACTAAACGGAATATTAAATAATTAATGCATCTTTAACTGTAGGTATATGTAATTAACTTTAAAACATAATCTGACGTGTTTCGTAAATTTTTGCTGCTTGTAAATATATTAGTAAATTGGTGTATTATCTTCAATGGCATATTAAAGATCTGACCTCTGTTGTATATCACATGGCCTAATTATTATCATCATTCTTCTTCATTATCAACTTTAAGAACACATCATACTTATTTCTGATAAAAAATTTTGGTTAATTTACTATAGATAACTCAAAAAATATAATTAAATATCAATTAATTATATAAATATTTTATTAAATTTAATTAATCTAGTAAAAAATAAAATAGCAGGTAAATTTCGTTTGCCAAATTCGAGTCGCTATATTTAGGCAATTATTTAAATAACGTCTTTTTTTTAATACGCAAATCGGTAGGTATAATTAATAAATATATTGTTAAACTGTATATGCGCTTGTTTTTTGTTGAAAATAATAAACCAATCAGATATTATTATGCTCCATTACCATACGTTAAACAACTCTAGAAAGCGGTTTTCAACCTTTTAATATTTGGACCCAACTTCTCGTATCAGTCTTAAATGCCCCCTCTCCCTCCCCACCATTCCAATGTTTTTTTCTGGAGTCCCAATTTGCTTTTCTATATCTAATTTTCTTTAGCAGCTGATACGAGCAACAAGGCTAAAATTCCGCACCAATGGCAAGATTACGCCGCACTTGGCAACGCTGTCGCCGCTACCGAAATGTTTCACGAGAAGTTACCTTTTGTGTTATGTACTGTAATTTCTGTTGTTCTCCGTTGATTAAAAGACTCCTCTCTTGTTTACATTTTTTGCCTTGGATACTAAATCTTATTCAATGCATGGTGATCATTGTAGTATTTATTCTACTTACCTATTTTTAAGCATTTTATTGTTGTATTAACAGAATATATCTTTTATAATTTTGGTTTCATCGAATTTTTTGGCTTTTTTCATGTGTACTCATAAGGGGCACTGCTATAAACAAATGTTAGGTTATAGCGATCGTGACATTCGGTTAAACTCGCAAGATCTTAATAGCAGAGCTTAGACAGAATACACTGTCTACAATCGTTCACAATCAACCATGACCGTCCAAGTTGTTTGTTGACCGTTTTTAAATAGTGACCTCACACAGAGTTGTTATGATCAAATTGTTAAAAATACTGCCTATTTTTTAAAACATAACTTCAATATATTAAAGGAAAAAGAAACATAAGTTATTGTTTGTTTTACTATGCCTGCTAAATTTAAAGCTTTATTATTTAAAAAGTTTCCATCCAATCAAGCTCTGAAATTCTGAAGTTTCAAAGCTGAACCTTTTCAGGTTGAATTGAACACAACTCCAGACTTTGAGATACTAAGATGCATTTTTTTCTTGAACTAATTAAGTTTACAACCGCTCCAAACTAAGAATTCAAGAATCTTGGAGTAACCCTTCAAGAATTCAAGCAACTAAAAATTTGAATTTCTCAAACCCCTTTGAATCGAAACTTCATGTCCGAGTATCCAAGACCTTCAAACATAGCACTTACGAATCTTTGAAACTTTGGGTTTATTTATTAAAATTTTAAAAACTACTAAAAACTAATACTTGTTTTTAAAATGACCACCCTGTCGTATGGCTTTAATGAACATAAGACCCATTTCTTCGAAAAGGTTTACAAATAGAAATGCTGTTGAAATGTGTAAATGGCTTTAGAGAATAAGTATAGGTTGTTTTAAATCTGTATCACTTCCATTTCAATTTGTTTGGTAGGATGCAGTCAGCTTAGAAGTATTATTAACAAAAATAACTATTTTTGGAAGGCATATAAATTATATCTCAATAAAATGTAATCTCTAGATTTCTTGTATTTTTTATAACTAATTTCGTCGTGGGCTTATACATAATTTTTATGTAGAATTATGATGCAGCGTTTCGAAGGCAACCCTGCATTAAAGCATTTTAGGAAAATTAATATTGACTAAAATATATTTTAGGGTTTGTTCGACTTAGTTTCTAATTTAGTTTTGTAAATACTTACGAAACTTTAGACCAGAATAAGCAGATACAATAAAAAACGGAATTTTCTAAACAGATATTTTACTTTGTATATGTAGTATACATAGATTACATAATCGCAAATTGTAGATTTGCAGTTTTAAAATCAAATTTATTAAGTAGTACACAGCCTAGGAAAAGTAACATATCAGAGTATGGTACCTAAAATTTCTATTCGTCAGACTGTGAAACTCTAGCTGCAGAATATTTTTCTTGAAATTGTTTGGATACATCAGAAGAAAGTTGGTTCCCTTCTACATTCACCACATGCAAGTTTTGTAATTTTTCGAAGTCCGATAATTCAAGTTCCGAAATATGGTTGTTACTAAGATCTATGTCAATTACACCTGTTAAACTCCCAAAAATTTGTGAATGAATATCTGCTAAGTTATTATTGCTTACATCAATTAGTCTCAGAGCACCTAGATCTGCAAAAGCTTCGGAATCAAATGTCGATATCTTATTTCCTTCCACATTAAGAGCTGATAATTTTTTCAGTCCAACAAAAAGTTTGTCCGATATTCTGCTTAAAGAGTTGTTAGCTAAATTAAGAGTCTTCAATGATGATGCTGAACTGAAAATATCATCTGGTAAAGTTTGGAGGTCGTTATTGGCCAAATTCAAGGAGGTCAGTTTTGTCAGTTTTGCAAATATATTACTTTCTAAACTTCTGATATGATTATTTTGCAATTCTAGTATTTCAAGATTTTGAATATTTTCAAATTCTTGAGCAGTTAAGCTTTCTATTTCATTGTAAGCTAGATCTAAGCAAATAAGTTTTACTAACCCATTAAGACTGTCTCTATCCCATTCTCTTAGCTTATTTCTTTTTAAATCTAAATGCCTCAATTTATTTAGGTTTTTTAATGCGTATACTTCAATTTTACTTATAGAGTTTTTAGGTAAACTTAAATATTCTAAATTTATAAGGTTTGTAAATACACCAGATGCTACTTCTTCGATCTCGTTACCATCGAGTTGAAGAAGCTGTAGGTTCTTTAGATTATTAAACGCATCAGCTTTGATTGTCTTTATTTTATTGTTTAGAATGTGCAAAAATCGAAGGTTTTTCAAACTTTGAAATACATTATCATCTAGGGTGTCAATTAAATTTTCTGACAATTCCAAATACCTCAAATTGAACAAATCTTTGAATACGCCCGAAGGTAAACTTTGAATTTTATTTTTTCGAATAAATAATTCCCTTACCCTTACTAAGCCTTTAAAACTGTATGGTTCTATAGTGACGATATCGTTTTCATCTAAAATTAATCTCTCCAATGCCAATAGGTATTCGAAGATTCGATCTGGTAAAACCGTTATATGATTACGACTTAACTGCAAGAGGGAAAGTTTTGATAAACCTTTGAACGCATCTGTTTCTAATGTTTCCAACTTATTACTTTTGAGTATTAAACGTTTTAAGTGAGACAACTCTTTAAAACATTCAGATTGAATAATTTTTATCTTATTTTGATATAGATCCAATTCTCTGAGAGTTTTAGCTTTTACAATTGATGTATCGCATACATTTTCCAATTTGTTTTCAGATATGGAGAGCACTTGTAGATTCTTTGCGTTATCAAAGATACCTTTAGGAAAATCTTTTAGCTGGTTCGAAGAAAGGTCCAAAGTTGTTAACCTTGTCACACCATTCAACAGATTTTCTGACAAAGATTGTAATTGATTGAATGAAAGATCTAATTTGTCTAATTTAGACAAATCTTTAAAAGCTTCTTCATCTATCTCTGTTATTTTGCAATCCATCAATTCCAAACGTTCGAGGTTTGATAAGCTGCTGGAAATATCATTAGGTATTTTGTAAATTTTATTGTGGTTAAGAACGAGCACTTTTAGATTGTTTAACTCATTTAAGTTTAAATTGCCAAAATTTCCATTCACTTCAAACTCATCATCGTGGGGTCGTACTTCTAAATATTCTAACGCTGAGAGTTCATGAAAATAGCTAACTTTATACGGATTAATACCATAATTTCTTATTACAGTTAAATCTATTAAGTTGTCCAGTCCTTTAAGTATGTCGGAGTTTGCTTCAGTCACATTATTGTCATATATAGCTAATGTCTGAAGTTGTGTTAGACTTTCAAAAGCTCCAGAAGGTATACTGTTTATTTGACAATCATGAATATATAATTTCTCAATTTGAGGTGCTAGTTCTAAGCCGCTGAGTGAAAGCTCATTGAAGTTGCTTTCAGATATGGTAAGGCTGTAGATTTCCTCTGATAATTTATCTGATTCGGAATTGATTTCATCAATGGAATTTACCTCGAGGCACTCGAAACTATAGTCCGCTTTAATATACCGGCATGGTTTTGCTAGATATCCTTGGTGGAGCAAGACACATGCTATTAAGATGTAACGTAGCATTTCTGTGGTGTCTATCTGAAACGTAAAAATAATGTATTAGATATAGCTACTGATAATCTCTAAGTCATTTTAAATAAAAGCAAGCTGTTTGTATTACCAATAAAGACCAATTAAATGTATATCTTTACACAAGTACTGTTTTTATGTATTCTCGCTTTACGGATGACATGTCCAATGGATGTCATAATCAAATATTGATTTTTTTATTCAATTCTTCTTTATACTTAGCTAATGGAATTTGAAATGTTTTGCTATGATGATAATTATCAAATAACTAGGGAAACCTCGTCAAGACATGACGATCAAAATAATTGAAGGATTTCCCTATATACAACATTCGTAGTGTGATTACAATCCTTGGGATTTTCGCGAGTAATTAGTTAAATAAACGCAACCAAACATAACCAATTGAAAATTCTAAGCCTAGTACTGTTCTCTCCCAGCTTACCCTCCTCTCTTCTGACGTATCTTCCTCTCTGGCTTACCCCTCACCTCCGGTTTATTCTGCATACATACATACGGAAATTCTATCTTACGAAATGATAGCATAAAATCAAAAATCGATCTTGTTTAAGAAATTCTTGAAAACGTCTATTTGTACATATTTCAAAAACATGACATAAAAACAGTGTTGGCTTTCCGGAAATTTATTTTTTGGTAACTTTCCATGGAAAGATTTCCGGAAACTTATTGAAATGGCATATTTAAAAAATTTAACCTAATAACTATTTTATTTGTTGGTTCCTTTTGCTACCACATATTTATGTGAAATACAAAAACAAAATATCCACATCAAAATAAATTAACTTATTTAAAAATATAAAACTTAATGAAATACAGATATTAAGTAGTGCCGAAACATATACAAAACGAAAGCTTTAATATAAAAAAGAATCGCGCAAATTTGCCCAGCAGAACTCTCAAACGAACTGGAACAAAAAACAGCTTTGTGTTTTAAATATATATATTTTTGATTTCGTAAACTCATAACATGAGAGATTATAATTACCTGTTTCTTTTTAATGAGAAAAATAATTTGTTCTCCTATAATAAGCTAATCAAGCGGGTGGATCTTTCACTTGTGTACGAGGTATGATCAATATAAGACGGATTGTGCTGTGCTGCGGCGACAAAGCACGATAGAAAGGCGTGCGCTTGTGAACCGATGGTCTAGACCCTGGTGCATCAGTGTGCAGGCTTTAAGCCATGTGCATTGATAATTATCACTGATTATTATCGATTATAATCATTTTACGCGTATTTGTAGTACAATGTGTATTAGTTCCGTTGCGATTACAGCTATGGATTCGCAATATGAGCAGCGTGCAAACATTAAATTTGCCTTCAACTTGGAAAATCTGCTACAAAGACACTTATAATGCTCTGTAAAGTCTATGGTAATAAGACTATGCGTAGAACTCAGTGTTTTGAGTGGTATGCGCGTCTTAAAAATGATCAACATCCTTGTAGAACGATGAGAAGTCACATGAGAGGACACCTGCGTACCACAACGCCCGAAAATTTCGCAGAAATTAAAAGAATTTTTGTAGTTGATCAACGAATAACTATTAAAATTAGGGACTATTATGAAATAGTTAGCCCTAGTTTATCATCTTGAACGGTTCCATCGGTTTTGACGAATGCACCGCATTCTGCATGTTATTAACCTAGTCGAAAACATCCCAACAACGATATCTGTCTTCATATTTAGTTGCAGTCCTATATAATGGGCGCCACTCACTTCCGCGACCATGTCACAGAAGACGTCGTCGGGGACGTGGTCAGGACAATGATGCAATGTTTAATTTATTGCATAAACAAGTTGGAAGTTCGAGATAGTTTATAGTTTATATAATAAAATTATAAGTAACGTATTTCGTTAAAACCTTTTTATAACAATGAAAGACATGATTGGCTGCATAATACTAAATACTTCTAATTAAAAAAAGAGATTTCAGTCGACCTTTTATTATGAACTCAATAATTATTTATTTCCTTTTGGTATACATGTTTTAAAGAAATACGATACTTATAATTTTCTTAAACAAAGTAGCTACTTTGTAATAAACACGTTCAGGTCGAGCTCAACCTGAACGTGTTTATGCAATAAATTACAGCAAATGTAAACTGCCTCATTATCTGGACCACTTCCCCGACGACGTGGTCGGGGAAGACCGTGTGTGCTCTACATAAAGCGATTAGTCTCGTTAGATCTAGCCGACTTAAAGCTAAAAATAATATTGTTTGTAGATGTTTTGTGTCGAGTTATGATATATATTTTATGATAACCTGCTTATAATAATAAATATAATGCTCGTTGCATTCATATTCCCAATTCTATCAAAATTGTTTTCGTATGAAAAATGCTGCTTTGGAAAAACCAACCAAAATGTATTTTCAAGAAAGATCAGTAAATTCTTTTAATAATTATGAGATAATATTGTAATCAATCTGATAACCCTTCATCTTTACGTCTTATAATCGAATTCGAAGAAGTTGAAACACATAAACATTACTTTGAAAATAGCTAGATACTAGATATTGCTACTTGGGATGTTTATCTGAAACATGATGTTAAAAACAGATTACCGGCAATTACCGGAAAACTACGGCAGTTGTCGGGGTACGGCTTAGGCAAACGATTGTAAATAGCCCTTCTGATATATCATAAAGGCACATCCCGATATGTCAATCTGATTTTTAAAAACATATAAGCAAAATACAACCACATAGGTCTCAATTTAATCCAATTAGTACTTGGATCTGCAATTCCTTGACTTTAACTAGTACTACGGTTTTATAAAACGCGCACGTGAGGTAATGTGCCAAGTTATTCTATAATGTGCCACCTCAAAATTTGAAAATTTATCTGAAAACTAACCAATCGACTATTTCATCGCTAATCATGATCACTGTAACATAAGCTAAAGAAAATTGAATCTTTTACGAATTAAATTTGTGCATTATGATTTAAATTTTATATACTACTCTTTCAATTAATTACTAATACAATTTACTTATTTATTACCTATACCAAGAGGCAGATTTACCACTTTCGAGGCCCTAAGCTAAAATCTCTTCTAACATTTTCTTTTCCCCATCCGCCGTATTGTCAATATATACTATCCATTTTTTTTCTAGAGTCCTCTGACTTTAAAAGCATATTACTCGGGAACTACTGAACCAAATTAAATATTTTAAAAACGAGCGAATAGTAAATTTATTTCTACATACAACAGTAAAATATTATATTTCTAACTGGTATACTTTTGTTTTTATCGGACGATACGCAATAAAAGGTACCCATTTTTAGGGACAATTTCATTAAAAGTAAGTTCATTTTTTTCTCAGAAAGTATATATCATATATCTATGAAATTTTTTTAGGGGTTAGAAAGAAATCTTGCGGTTCTTATACTATTAGTTTTCAGACAAAAAAGCGTTTTATTTAAGATTTATGTGAAAAAATAGCGAACTATGCGTTCTTGCTTATTAATAGAGATAACGTCAAAATTTTTTCGCTAAATCAACACTTTTCATGTGTAGACATTATTCTTTTCAAAAAAATGTTCCTAGTTTTAATAATAAAAATGCGGAAACAAAAAAACGATTTTTGATGATAAGAAAACGGTTTTTTTGTTATTGCACTTTTATTGTTAAAATTCAGAACATTTTTTTAAAGAAAATAATGTCTACATATGAAAAGTGTTAATTTAGCGAAAAAAATTTGACGCTATCTCCATTAATAAACAAGAACGCATAGTTCGCTATTTTTTCCATATATATCTTAAATAAAACACTTTTTTGTCCGAAAGTTAATAGGATAACAACCACAAGGTTTCTTTCTAACCCCTACAAAAATCTTATAGATATATGAGATATACTTTCTGAGAAAAAAAATATTTAACTCACTCTCAATGAAATTGTCCCTAAAAATCGGTACTTTTTATTATGTATCGTCCGATAAAAATAAAAGTATATCAGTTAGAAATATGATATTTGACTGTTACATGTAGAAATAAATTTACTATTTGCTCATTTTTAAAATACTTAATTTGATTCAGTAGTTTTCGAGCAATACGGTATCAAAGTCAGAGGACTCTAGAAAAAAAATGGATAGTAGTAGAGTCAATTTTTGCATAAATTAATTTATGCAAATTAATTTATGATTAATTTGCATAAATTAATAATAAAATGTAATATTCAATATATTACATTTTATATTGGTCCAGATTTTAAGTCTCTATCTTTAGATAGTAATAAATAAGAACTTAGGCATGTTTTTGCAAAAATTGACTCTACTAATAATAACATATTAATTACGAGAAATGGATTCAGAGAATAATTATATTTTGGACTAAAGATTTCATATTATTTCAAATTTTTAATAAAAAATAACTTGAGAAAAGAGTAAAATATTAATTATCAAAAACGTTAAAATCGGAATAACACGTTTTGCTCATGGCATAACCGTATAACCATTTTCTTTCCATTGTAATTTAGCAAACCTGTAAAGTTTAGTAATTTTTGAGGCCCCCTGGAACCTGAAGCCCCAAGCTGTAGCTTATTTAGTTTATTGGTAAATCCGCCTCTGCTTATACCTATAACAAGTTTCGCCATTATTTAACACATTTATAGTACGAATAAGCTAAGCAGAATGGTTTCAGTCTCTGGGTAGCGATTAGGGATGATAAATTGAATCTTTAAACTTTAATTGTACAGTTTTTTAATGTTTGCAAACCAGATGATATTTTCAATGATCGAAGTCTCGGTGTCATATTTTCTTTTATTGCTACTTAAAAGTATTTTTCAATTTCATTCAACGTGGAAGTGAGAAAGATATATCTAATGAAAGAATAGTATTTGTGCATGCAAATATTAATATGCCAAATGCATCAGTTAAATGGTCGGTAAATTGATTATAAGTATCTATATACAGTGTGATCCAAATTGAGTGAGGACAACTTGCATTTCGGCTTTAAATTCTTTTTTTAGTGTAGCGCTTTTAAAATGTGTGGCGTCAAATTACAGCGTCGACTCATCACTTTTTCGTTTACATCGCTGTGCTTTGCCACGTTGTTCCGGGTTTTCACTGAATGTTTGCTTTATTTTGCTTGTTTTTTTATTTTACAAAACATTTCTTTTCAGAACTACGATTTTATTATCATATAAGTTTATTATTTAAAATTAATGAGGTTTATAAACTATTTATGGTTGAGACACCACTGTAAGATACAAGAAGGATACAAATGTCTGAAAAGTATTCGTGTTGCCAACTTAACAATAATTTAACGTGGTGGTGTTAATTAAAACTGTTCTCAATCATTTTGGATCACTCTGTAGATATTTCTAACAATAGTATTGATGCAAACTAATACATAAAAAGGTATTTGACACAGACAAAATATAGCCTGAACATTAATAGAAATGTTTTAGATACATTACAATATATTCCATTCACACAGGTCAAACAGTTAGATTTCCATGGCCAACACTGATTAAAAAATCATGAACAACTATGTTGATGCTAAGAACTATATAAAACGTAATCAATGAAAAACATTATCATTAAAAAGATAGTGGACGGCTGACACATTGATGCGAAAAGAACTCCCATTTAAACCGTAATCAGTCAAAACGTAATGGCGACCGCACGAATGCCTTTTAAAGGTTCCGATGTTCTTAAACTTTGACACTATAATGATTACAAATTTATATGCAAACGACATATGCAGTACATAGTTGATACACAGTATACATATTGTGCGTTATCTTTGCGATATTTTAGGTACATTCTTGATCGAAAAAGAAATTTAAATAATATTTATAACCAAATCTAGAGATTCCAAAGAATTAAATAAAAAAATAAAAGAGTTAAAAAGTATATAACATTTGAAGAAGAACCGGAACAATATTTTCACAATAAATAGGTAATAATAATCTTAGAATGTAAAACTGTAGGTAATAATAATAGATGCGGTTAAGAGGCAGCTTTGAAAAATGTAACCAAACTCTACTTACATCGACATAACCTCAATTTCCGTATAGAACTAGTACCAAAACACCCACTTTTTAACTTCATACACTTGAGTATCTTCTGATTAATTAATAAGTAGTTCGTTAATACAAGTATAAAGATTATTTATTTTGGATGTTACTAATGTGATAAAATTACCAGTGTGATAAATTTTAATTAGCCTCAATTAAATAAAGATAGTTAACATGTTTTTCTGAATTGACAAGATAAGACGAGAAAATGTTTTTTACATAAAATATCTTAAAAGATAATCTCGATGCTATTCTAGCATATAAACACGACTATATTAATAACAACTATACATACATGATGTTTCTTGTTATCTAAAACATAATGGAATATGTAGTTTTTCGCCGTAAAGAAACGACTAAAAACAAAAATTATTTTTTATTAACATTCACTGTATTTCTTCTTTTTAACAATTTGACAAAATTAAAAAGTAATCCTACACTAATTTTCACCTACCTTCAACAGGACCTGCGTTCACCCTGTAATTGTAAAAATAACTTGTAAGTCATAAATTTGCTTGAATCAATGTTGTATTTGCAGAATAAAGATTCAATACATCCAAAGCAAAACGTTTAGGATTCCTGAAGTTCCACCTTAGAACTCTATCAACATTACCAAGAAAGCTAAATGATTTATATCTCTATATGGTCTTCTGTACCCGACATGTCCTCTAAAATATTATTTACGGTATGATAAAATTGTTTCTTCTTCTAAAGTGGCTTTTTGCGCTTCCGCTGTTTTACCTGCCTCACTAACATTTGGCAGTCAAACTAACAACCTCAGCACAAAAAGCTTCACTTAAGTTTATTATAAAATAAGATACCTACTATTACTAATGAAATGGACGGAATTTTAAAATTGTCTAAAATATTTAAGAAAACTACGATTGGGAGTGAACGTTTCGTAAACACTCCTAAATAAATAAGCTTTCGGGAGAAGAAACAAATGCTAAACCAGAAGAAGCAAATGAT
Organism: Agrypnus murinus; assembly: GCA_929113105.1. Classification (NCBI taxonomy): domain Eukaryota; kingdom Metazoa; phylum Arthropoda; class Insecta; order Coleoptera; family Elateridae; genus Agrypnus; species Agrypnus murinus. Next base: position 176,354,266 of record OV816027.1, read on the forward strand.
TTGAGAAACAGCAAATACATACATTAATTTATGATTTATTTGATCTCAATGGAGAATATTCAATAAACTTGCTTAATAGTTAATGATATCGAAATCCAAAAATTTGGTTTTCGTACGATTGCACCGGCCCCCAGTAGCGAGGTCATCTTTTTTAGCAGACAACGCCAATTTTATGTTTAAACAAGCAGGGTATACATTTTTTGAATACAGAAATATTTACACTATTCAATATTTATTTATTAATTGCTTCTTTTATATGTTTTTCAATTAAAATCGGCATTAGTTTATTTAAAACCTATATTTCGACCCATTTTGGGTCTTCGTCAGAGTACGCTAACATTATGGTGGAACTTAATAGTAATAGGTTTAGATGTCAATAACAAAATATGTTTGAGATGTATCTGTCAATTTTTAGTGTGAAAAGTGCGGGTGTGTCTGATTGTGTGTGAGCGTTTTTGTTTTTATTATGTGTGCGTGTGTGGAATGGAAGAAGAGAGAAGGAAAAATAAAAAATAGATAAGGAAAAAATATAGCCATAGGCTTAATTAACAGTACATCTCCTACAAACAGTTTAAAAATATAAAAATTATAACTAATTAATATTTAATACTAATGTTTACCTAATTTTAAAAGAAAATTATATGCAAAACTAAGATTCTGAACATCTGATTTATGGTTCATATTACAGGGATTTTGATTAATGTAACACATTTCTAAAAAGAGCCTTTTTTGTTTATTATCCTCTCTTGTTAAAATTTTACAGCCGGTAAAGTTTATTTTGTGAAATTCATTTTTTGCATATACCTATAGCCAAAGCTGTCGAATCTTTGTTGTTTCTAATGTCATTTCTGTGTTGGTTTAATCTTACTGATAATTTTTGTGAAGTCCTGATGTGAATAATTGAAGTGAAGTGAAGTTAAGGCCAATATACATTTAATTACAGTTATTACATGGATTTTGGTACACTAATTGATTGTTGATCAAATGGAATTTACTATCAACAGCTAGATGGCACACCAATGGGTTTAAATCTTAGTCCAATTCTTGCCGAGATGGTGACCACGACACTTCTAAATGACTGTTTACCTAAATTAACTTTTACATTACCTTTTCTCTATAAATACGTTGACGACATTATATGTGCCATACCTGACACTAAGACTAATGAAATATTGAATGTTTTTAATAACTTTCACCCAAAAATCCAATTCACAATTGAAGAAGAAACTAATAAGACAATACCTTTCCTCGACACGTTAGTTATTAGATATGACAATACAATAAAATTAGAATGGTGTACAAAACCATATAACTCCGGACGATATATAGACTCAAATTCTTTCCATGCAAATAACAATAAAAAGAACTTGATATTGGATTTAAAAAATAGTATTATAAAAATTAGTCATGTCGATTATAAATTAAAAAATCTTCGGGAACCTAACAAAATTTTAATTGACAATAATTACTCTCAACAATTGACAGAACAACTACTCTACACAGACCAACAACCTAAAGAAAATAATAATGACAACATTATTTATAAATCAATTCCTCATATTAAAATTTAACCTACCAAATTACTACACAAACATAAAACTAATAAAAAAGAATATCATCACAGTTAACAACCTTCATTCCAAATTGAAAGACAAAATTCCATTTGATCAACAATCAAAATTAGTGTACCAAATTCCATGTAATAACTGTAATCAAATGTATATTGACCAGACTTCACAAAAATTATCAGTAAGATTAAACCAACACAGAAATGACATTAGAAACAACAAAGATTCGACAGCTTTGGCTATTCATGCAAAAAATGAATTTCACAAAATAAACTTTACCGGCAGTAAAATTTTAACAAGAGAGGATAATAATCAAAAAAGGCTCTTTTTAGAAATGTGTTACATTAATCAAAATTCCTGTAATATGAACCATAAATCAGATGTTCAGAATCTTAGTTTGGCATATAATTTTGTTTTAAAATTAGGTAAACATTAGTGTTAGATATTAATTAGTTATAATTTTTATATTTTTTAAACTGTTTGTAAGAGATGTACTGTTAATTAAGTCTATGGCTATATTTTTTCCTTATCTATTTTTTATTTTTCCTTCTCTCTTCTTCCATTCCACACACGCACACATAATAAAAACAAAAACGCTCGCACACAATCACACACACACCCGCACTTTTATCATAGAAACACTACAAATTGACAGATGCATCTCAAAAATATTTTGTTATTGACATCTAAACCTATCACTATTAAGTTTCACCATAATGTTAGTGTACCCTGACGAAGACCCAAAATGGGACGAAATATAGGTTTTAAATAAAAGAATGCCGATTTTAATTGAATATCAAAAATTAAAAAACATTTACACTATTTATTTTAACCTAAGCGTTAGGTAATTATTTTCTGTTAGAATTTACTAATCTTTCAAGACGTAAATATCAACATTTTGTGGTTGCATATCAGGGCGATATCATACACAAAAGTCACTTCCAAATTTCTATAGGTGCACCCCTTCATAGTATTTCGTAATGAATAAAAATAAGCGAAATCTGAAAAACTTAAATTGATTACTGTTAAGAGGTTACTAACGAGTATTTTCTAAATTCTATAAAAACAGAAAATATCAAGTATTTCTCAATTACTCAATATCTTTGTTAATTGCACATGGAATTTAACGAAATTTGACTGAAGGTTAATGATATAATATCAAACACGTGAACACATCAATTAAATTAATCCTATCATTTCTTAATTTAAAAACTTTAAAAATAATAATTAATATCAATTAATACCCGAAAATCGTGCCCGCAAATTTTAATTTTTGTATGCGTAATTATTTTTAATTTATATGTAAATTAAGATAAAATAGAAAAGACTGTATAACTCTGTAAGTTTTTAATAATACAAACGTTTTCTACTTAATATCGACACAGTATAATAATTACCAGGGGCTACCACATGGTTGCTGAATGGGTAGTTAAGCGCACAATTTCGTTTAGTCGAATGTATACCTAATCGTACCGTAACCTACCGTAATTTTATACCTATACATTCGACCACACGAGATTGTGCACTTAACTACCCATTTAGCAACTATGTGGTTGCCCCTGATAATTATCAATAGGCCCACTCGCGTATCGATACTTTGAAGTCGTTAAGCTAACCTCAAATATCACGTCCACAAACAATAGTTCTCCGTGGCTTGTCGAACGTCATATGCGTATGCACAAGAAGGGACGTATTAGGTAAAATTATATTATTATGGAGAGTAAATTTTGTAAAAACTGAAAACTTTCTTATTTAGTAAAAGAAGAAATAGAATTGTATGTAACAACAAAATTAATTGGCGCCTTTAAAAATAATTAGTTTTTTATTAACTTAAATTAACATTTATAATTCAATATTTACAAAAAAGTTACAAACCTAAACCTTTGTAACCGCCGCCAACTCCCCCTTTTGACTTGGCACCTAAATCTTAAATCTGTAGGAATGTAAACATATACAAATAAAAATAATAAGTTTTTTGTTATACTGGTTTAAATGCAAAACTCCCTTTGGTACTACGAATCTGCCCTGGAAGCTGTAATGAAGATTCAAAGGAAACACCAATGTGTACAAATTAATAATAAAATAATAAACAATAATCAAGTTATCTTACCTAGTTTGGAGGACTGTGTTTAATTTCTACTCCATTCATTTAAAAAAGAATATAATTCGGCTGATACAAAATAAGTAGCGTTATCGCTAGATTAACTAGAAATTAACTAGGATCGCTAGAAATCCCGAATCTGGCAAATAAAGTTCTTAGAATTTTTATAGTTCATAAGGAATTAATTCCGTTAACAATTAGTGCTTCCACCCATTTGGAAAACGCATCTGTAACTACAAACACAATCTTTTTTCTCAAATCAGCAATATTGCTTAAATTTTTTTGATTTAATTGAAAACTCCGAATTTCAGGTTCGACCTTTTTAAGCCAGCCTGCTCAATTTCTCATTTTTTCTAAGTAATTTGTGTAACGACTGCAGTAGTGCAGAACTGTTTGCAATGAACTTGTGATAATAATTAACAAGATCCTGAAAACACTACACTTCCGTGATATTTTTAGGCAAGGATGCTTCCAATACTGCTTCAACCTTATCTTCACCCTCTCTCTATACCTTAAATCCCAAATAAGTAATGCTCTCTTTAAGAAAATTCGCAATTATTCGTTCCTAGTGTAAAACCTACATCTGCAAATTTTTTAGAATGACCCTAGCTCTACTCATGTATTCTTCGGGGGTAACCCCCGTAATCAAAACATCATCTAAAAATATAGCCACTCCTTCTAAACCATCTAATAATTTTGACCTAATTTTTTGAAATTTTGCAGACCCTGAATTTATTCCGCAGGGTAACCTGTTATAATAAAATAACCCTTTAGACGTGGCAATCGCAGTTAAAGGTTTAGACTCGTTCTCTAACACAACTTGTTGGTATGCATTTGACAGATTCAATTTTGTAATATGTGTACCACCGTGTAATTTTACAAAGAATTCTTCAATTCTTGGTAGTGTAGATTTATCAATCTCTAGATCTGGATTTACCATTATTTTATAATCACCGCACAATGGGATTGTGCCATGCCCATGCAGTTCGTATAATTTTTTTTAATAAGATTGTTATTTAATATATTTCATAAACAAAATATTGGTGTATGTTGTTGGGTCAATATTGCAGAATGCCCATATTCTCCATTGGTCCAATATAGAGTAATTCGTTTGACCCAATATATCTTGGACATTGGCCTAATATTAGAACAATATGGATATGCTACTTGGGATTGCGGCTGGTGTGAATCTAACCCGCGGCAATCTGTTACAAGCTGGTTACTGTACTTTTGAGCCATCATGTCTTTGCCTTAGGGGAATTCTTTTATACCAAGTTATTACCTTGGATCTTGTATACGTTAATTTCTGTTTTTTTTAAATAAATCGCATTAGATTAAATGCAGAAACACGCATATATTAAAATAAAAATAAATTAAATTAAAATAAAATTGCACATATACTAAGAAAAACCAACAATTACAAAATAACATTTAAAACCAACACTAACACTTTTTATTTTTATTTAATGCTAAAGACAGAACACATGATATCATAAAATCGGGCATTTACCGTTTAAGATATAAAGAACACGTACGTCATTACAAAAATAAACATCCTGAAAAATCGAATTGCGCCAAACACCTTTTAGAACAAAATCACACAATGACTCCTCAAAATAATATTAAATTCCTACATTTTTGTAATAACAAACGCAAATTAGACATTTTAGAATTCAGTTTAATTAGTTCAGGTATAGCAACACATACATTTTCAGATCATATTCTACTGGTAACAGAATCAAGATCTTAGATAAGATACCTACTATTTCCAGGCGCCATTGATGTTACACATAAGCAAACTTGTAATTATTATAATTTATTTACCTAAACAAAATAAACTCGGGTGTTTGATAAAAATCAAAATAAAAATTACTGTTATTACTATAGTTAAAAAACAAATTCTTTACATAATTATTATGTTTATATTTACCCCAATAAGTTTTTTATCGAAATGTGTCGATTAGTCTGTTTTAGGTCTACGCTAAATTAAAACGTTTTCAATTATTAATATAAATGTAAAATCGAGAAATATCGTATACAGTTTTTAGAAACATGCAAGGATAGACAAGCATTTCTCAATGGCGAACTATGCGAATGGTGTGCAAGAAAACTGCTTTTCCTGCGCTATTGCGGCTTCTATAGCCTTTCCGACATTAATAGGTTTTCCCGCTATCAGGGTTAGTTGCTTTCATTCTGATAAAACCACCAAATTAAAGGTTCGTGTTTCGAAATTGTCCGTCGGCGTAGCTACCATTTTATTTTCATTCTTTTTCGTAAATTTCGCTTATGGTGCTTATACTATAAGAATGGTTATACACAACAAAGATGAAATAGAATTAGTGAAATTATTTACCAGTTCTTTACTGTCTTTACGAGCTTCAGCTTGTGTTATTACTGGGGCCTATAGAGCTGCTCTTTGTAGCAAAATGGTTTTTAATCTGAACGATTTAGTACAAACTTGTAAAAGTACTAGTTATGGAATACTATTACCAAGAAGTGTAGTTCATCGTTTAAGAACTAAATCCATATTGATTTGTTTTTATCTGTTGGCAACTGTGAATTTACTTGGACTGTATTTGTTTGCAAATGGGGCTTTAACGATGTATTTGTTCTTTGAAAAATGCATGATACTTGCGTATTTTTGCCTAGATGGCGCGTGTATTCTGATGTTTTGGTCAGCTTCTAGTATTTACGATAACGTACTTTCCCAATATCGGCATAATATGAAACGACAAATGCTAAAAAAACAAAAACTCAGGTCTGTTTTAATAATAATACGAATGAACGAACACCAGAATGGTAAACCTAATTATTCTAGTAGTAATTTGAAATTTTGGAAATGGTTGGGATTTGCAAGACATATTCACAGCAGAGGAATTTGGATATTTGAAGATTTCAACAAGTTTTGCAATCCTTTTGTTGTCACTTGGCTATTAATTACTGTAACAATACTTATTAGCAACATATTTTTCACATTAACTGCTATTTTAAGTGGAAGTAGTCGGTTGTATGAACCAGAATTCATTGGTTTGGAACTGCAGCTGTTGTTGTCGCTGTTGTTGACGTATGCTGTAAATCTAATAGAGAATCTTCGAAATGCGGTAAGTTTGATTTTTGATTATTAATATACAGGATGCAGAATCGCTTCACGCACAATACGTGAATTTTATTTCAAACCTTAATATTATCTCCCAATTATTTTACAGTAAAGATAATGACGAGGTTTCTAAAGAAAGAATTTACCAATCGAATTATGCCATTGGTTACGGATTACGTTTGGTCGTAAGCCAACAAAGTAAAGAAAATAAAACCGTTTTTACAGAAATCGGTTATGCCTTAGATACATTGGAACGATGAAAGGAAAATACTTTTCATTTTTAAGGTTATATCGAACTGCTTGACTGTTGGATTTGTATTATAACGAACGAAAGCTATAATCGGATGGCACCCCACATACAAGATGTATTTATGATTGGTAGTTTAAGGAACAAATATTAAACTTTTCGACAATAAAGATTCTTAAAGGTTTGGCAAACAAAAAATTATTAGAACAATTAAATATTATAAACAATTTCCAAGACATACTTGTTTTTTGTATAAACGGAAGTTTCATTTTCTTTACTTGTTCCGGTTACAAATTTAATCCGTAACGAAAGGTATTCCTTCGATTCGTAATTTTTTGTTTACAGCACTATTTAATATTTTTACTGTAAAATAATTAGGGGGGATAACATTAAGGTTTGAAATAAAATGCACGTAAAACTATATTGTGCGTGAAGCGATCCTACACCCTGTATAGCAGCACTTTTTAGAATTGTAGAAATTTTATATAGGTAGCTATTATTCTTATATTAAATAAAAAATTATTAGATATAAGCAAAATTAAATTAGCCTCTTGGCCGATATACATAAAAATCCAAATATTCATTTTTAAAATCGCTTTAAATAATCTTTTAATAGTTCTCTAAAAGTTCCCATTGGAAAATAACTAATAAATAGCAATAATAATATTTATTTAACATAAATAGTTAAATAAAAATAAATAATATTTAATTATCCTGTTATAGTTAAAACCTCTCATGTTTAGTGTGGTATTGTTTGTCGGCAAATTTTAAGTCATTAATAACTTTAACAAAACATTCTTCCTGAATATGAAATTTGTGAGCAGAG